>VDFB02049217.1:135928040-136193497 GCA_007258455.2 Sequoia sempervirens | reverse complement strand
ACATTATGCCCAAGACCTCAAACGATCTCCCCTACTCACAAATACCATAGAAAAACATAAACCTACCTAATACCACCCATTCCATCGAGTTACAAAGGTTACAAAAGGTGCAATGGGTCTATTTGCATTTTAGATCAATAAACCCTTAAAAACCCTATTTTCTGGCCGGTTACAGTAATTTGACCACCAAATTGTTCAATCCAAATAAAAACCTCTCAAATAAATTCTAGAATGGTGTTAGAACATATGTATATCAATTTCAATGCAAATTAAACTGAAAGCAGCTTGTACGGAGCCGTAGAGATCTAATGAACAATTTTTTTATTTTTTTTTGCAAGCTTCTTTATTTTATTTCTTCCCCAAACTTGCTAATCCAAGTTTACAATGAGATCCCAAAACATATACAAATCTTTTCCCTCCTAAAACCAACTATTCTAACCAAAAATCTTCCTTTTCAAACTCCCATGATTGTTGGAATTCAAAAATTTGCATTTCTTTAAATTTTGCATTTTTCTTGTTTGACAACTTTCGCAAGATGTTGAATGTTTTTTACCTTCTTGCCCAATTAGACTCAAATTACTTCAAAAATACTAGGAATGGCTTTTTCATTGCCTTATTACATCAAAATGACTCAAAAATTTCAAAAATTCAAAAATTCAAACTAGGAACCCTAATTGCATGAGTTGAACTTGGTGCTCCTACACCATTTTTAGATCTAGTGAAGATAGGTTAATTTGGGCAAGCTCCAAAAGTGGTCTTTTCAATGCTAGAGATGGTTACAAGGTAATATGAAGGCAATAGAACCAATCCAAATTAGATATCCCAACTTAGTTATGTAGGAACAAACTATGTCTGCCTAAATCGTGAGTTTTTGAATGGGATGTAATTGAAAAGAAGATTTTGACACCAGAAAGATTCAAGAAGATGGGATTTGAAGGGCCAAGTATGTGTGTGATTTACAGACGCTTAGAGGAGTCTGTGGATCACTTTTTGTTGGGTTTCCCATTCTCTTAGGAGTGGTGGAGATGGATATGTGCTAAAATTGGTTGGATTAGTGCATTACCTAATGACATTGTGAGCCTATTCAAAATTTGGCCAATCAAACTAGGTAAGGGGATTTTTGATATATTGTGAACAATTTGTCCCTCCTTTCTCATCTAGGGAATCTTGAAAGAAAGGAATAGACGAATCTTTGAAAATAAATCCATGTCAATATTTTCCCTCCTTAATAAAGTTGAAGTAGCCATGGTGGAAATCATAAATAATAGAATCAGAGGGCAGCCTACTTAGAAAGACAAGTTCACTATGTGGGACAAAAAGATGAGATTCAATTGGTTTGGACTATGTATTCCCCCCTTTGGTGGAGACAAAGGAAAGGATATGAAAATTGGTAGAAACTAGGTCAAGTGGTCTCCCCCATAGTTTGGTTGGTTTAAATTAAACTTTGATGGAGCATCCTGAGGTAGTTTGATGCCTTCAGGTGTTGGTTGCAGAATCAAAATGTGGAATGGAGAAACAGTTGGGAGGTTGGCAGTTTTCTTGAGTAAGGACACTAATAATGTATTAGAGATGATTGGTCTCATTGAAGGATTACTATTTTGTAGAAATTTAAATATCAATAAGTTGGAAACTAAAGGGGACTCGGCCCTAACCATTAATGCAGTAAGATCAAGAAATAATCCTAATTGGAAGGTGTGCCTTAGTTGAAAGGATTAATGAAATCTTAAAAAAAAATTAACATTGTACACTTAACCATATCTATACAGAGGCCAATATGGAAGCATATGCTATCTCTAATCTAGTGGTGGATGGGATTTTCTTTGGGTTGATCAAACCAATGTCTAATAGTGAATCTTAATCAAATTTCATGAGAAGGAAACCCGAAGGTAGACAGGATAACCAACTTGGAAATAGTCAGATTAGTCATGAGTTATGTGAGAAAAGGATGCTCTCTGAGCAGCTGAACTAAGAATAGGTTGATTGGGAAGCTCTGTGATGGACACATGGAATTATTCTTTAAGTCAAAATTCTTTATCAAAATAGTTGCTTGGGTTGAGCCGAGCATGGGGTTGGCATGGACGTATGACATCAAGAAATGAATTTAATGTGGAAGCGACCAGGGTCCCATGTGTCAGTTCAGTATTCAAAATGGGTCCCGTTTTATTTTTACCTTCGTGAATATACTTGGTGCAAATGTTAATTTTCATGACTGGTTGGCCTATGCTTTGGCTTATGTATGAAAGATTGTACTTTTGATGTTAATGGGTTTATCTAGAGCCTTGTCTCAGTATCCATTTTTTCTATGTACAATTTTTTGAATATTAATATATTTCTACAACTTTGCTTGTGTCTTACCAATAAAAAAAAATTATAGTCAAGGATGGAGGTTCTGGAATGGACTATCCAGCCTTGCAGTAGAATTCAACACAACACAAATAATTTAAAATAACATGCAACATTATTTATTGAAACATAAAACATACATGCTTGTAGGCCTTCTCATATGTAGGTTACAACAAGTTCCATCGGCCACACCTGCTAGCTTGCAAGCCACTATAGGATTATTCTTCTCTCCATGCAAAATTAATTTCAAAATCTAATTCACTAGATCCTAACTCCATCCCTACTTAGTTGAATTTCTAGTAAATTTAGAGAGTGACTATGTACTAGTGTAATTCCCAAAAATTTAGCCAAGAAATACCAACATTTTTTTAAAAACATTAATGTTGAAAAAAATAAACCAACCGTACCCAACCATGGTAGAGATCCATATGCATCGAGCAACACTACTTGGTGAAAATACCATTATTAAACTTGTATGTCTAAAGTTTAGGCACTGCCGGGAAACTACACTCCATTACAACTTTTCTTATAACTAAATATTAATAAGATGTTACTCTGACTATTAGCATTGACCTTAATACCCATGTTAGTGTAGACAATGAAATTTGGTCTAAGCCTGTGACTTCAATTTCTTCATAGTTCATACCTTCATCTGTCATGATTAAATAATGTTAATTATTTAATTATTTTCTAAAGTCCTTTCTCATCTATTAATTAAATAACTTTTAATTATTTAATTAAGTCATTTTAACACTTATTCTTCTATTAATTAAATAACATTAATTATTTAATTAATTCATTTTACTTTTATTCAAATCTTGATTAATTAAATAAATGTTATTTATTTAATTACGTCACTAATTAACTTTATCCTCTTTCTCTCGATTTTTCTTTTAATTTATTCTTATCATATCTTTGACTATAATTAAATAAATACTTTAATTATTTAATTATTCATTAATCCTTTCAATCAATTAAATAAATATTAATTTATTTAATTTAATCCTTAAATGTTGAATGTTGAATTAAATAATCATTTAATTCATAAAAAGCTTATTTTGGACATATTCTTCTATATTTAGATAATTGCTTAAGTTATCTAATTATTCATTCACCACTTAACTCGAAATCTATTTAAATCAATTAGTTATCTTCTGATTTAATGTATGATTGTCTTTGACAACTAAACTCTCTGTCTTAACCAGTTATCTAGTTTTAATTCTTATGCATGTAGACATTTATTAATTAAATAAATTTATTTAATTAATTAATTCATGTGTGCATTCGAACATATCATTTCCTTTATTCTATCTTTATCCTTTACATGCAATCCTTATTCTTCTAATTTTCGAATACTTTCAACTAGAGATTAAATCATTATTTAATCTTGATCTCTATCTTTTAGGTTTTATCACTCATGTCACTACTAACACTAATCTTAATGCATGTCGAATCTTTTAATTTGAATCATCTATCCATCTTCTAATCTCAGTATGTCATTAGAAAACCTTGTTTTCTATAAAATGGCTCAATTTTCATCATTGTCTCTCCTCCTGAAATCTAATGACTTTTGGAGCACTTTTTTTATAATCTTCGATACTTCGCTATTTTCACATATATCAAGGCTATACTTGCACACATACTGAAAATATGAGACTAAGAATACTATCACAACGAAATGGAGAAGGACAACAAAGGTTATTCATGGAACTATATTGATGCTTGGTGAGATCTTTTCATTTATCCTTTCCTTTGTGCTTTGTTATTTAGCTTTAGTTTACATTAGATTTTAATGCTTTGAATTGCATTGATCTTTCATGTTTTCATGATGTTACATTGGTGAACCTGATGTGAAGACATGTTCTTTGCAAATCCGTAGAAGTTTTATTCATTTTTTGCAGGTCTTGTATGGTTTGACACATTCGACGCATGAAATGATGCAATTGACATTACCAGCTGCATTTGACGAATACAACGATGCATATGAAAAAATTCTACACATCCATAGATTTTTGCAATGCAATTGACTGATAAAACCTATGACGCATCTGCTACCTTGCGCAACACATCTGACTAGTATAATTTCTAAGTCTGAATTCTGAATTCAAAGTTTTCATTGTGTTTTTCAATATGACTAAGTGTTTGCAGCATGTTTTTTCAAGGAGTTAACATAGTGTTTGCAGGACGTAGCGTAGAAGATGAGTTTTCAAAACCCCTTTTGCAGAATGATCGCCGAAGATAAAATTACAAACTACTAATGAATTTTTTTTGTAGGACGTGTGTCAAAGAATATTTTGACTAATTTTGTGTTTGCAGCATGTTTTTTTAAGGAGTTAACATAGTGTTTGCAGGACATAGCGTAGAAGACAAGTTTTCAAAACCCCTTTTGCAAAATGATCGCTGAAGATAAAATTGCAAACTACTAATGATTTTTTTTTTAGGATGTGTGTCAAAGAATATTTTGGAACAAGAATGTCTAAGTAGATTAGATAACATTTACTTTAGTGCTTAAAAAGAACTCTGTCTACCATTTTTTGTTCACTTGCACGCTTTGTGTTACCCGATCAGTGTGTACGTACAAATTGATCCTTTTATTTTTTAAGAGAGGCTTCCCTAGGGATTTCATCACCTCAAGATTTTACCTTGACCACATTTTTTGGAGGGCTAGATATAAAAGGGGGGTGAACAAAAGTTGTACCCCAAGGAGTAGCTAGCATCATTCAAAGCCAAGCTGTGAGACCCTCGGTCTACTGAGACTCAGTGGTGATGAGAGTGGGAGAGGCCCTCCCAATCTCAGGCTATTTTAGACGGGATCTCTATTCACAGACACCCTTACTAGGCACCATTTATTTTAGAAACCCAAATCCTTCTATCTGTTGGTGTAGGAGGTCAGATCTCTAAAGTCATCTCACATCCATATGGTTCCTAGTAGAGATGAGAAGTATGCCATGGGAGTTTCATGGGTACTAAAGCTTGGTTGCCTCAGAAAAGTGAGTGTCGTGGAGGGGAGCTAGTGGGGTCAAGCTTCTAGTCATCCGCTTTGAATAAGCATAGCCGAGGAAACCCAAGTGAGAATTTAGTAAGATAATATCACATTCCAGCCTTAGGATCATACTTTCCTGATTTAATTACTGTTCATGTCTGAAATACTGTGTTTTTTGAGTGTTTTTTATTTTCCAAAAAATTGATTAGAAATAGTGAGTCAAAACCTATAGTTTACATAAAAATGCATCTGTTCATTAGAAAACTACAATTGTCAAACAAAGTCACACTTGTTCACTAGAGAAACACATCTGTTATAGAGAGTCGTATCTATTTACTAGTCTATCACATCTGCCAAAATTGAATCCAATCTGCATTTACTAGAAATTGAGTTGCATCTACTTATCAGTGAGTCATGTCTATTAGAATAGGTCACATCTACTTGTTGCATAACTGCATCTGATATACCGAGTCGCACATGTTACTTACCCCTGTTATTGAAAAAATCACAATTGAAACTTTTATGATGCATCTGAATTGGTGAGCCACATCTGTAGTATGGAATGACGCATATTCCCTATCACAAAACCAAGCTATATTTTACCAGTGCACTGTCTGAGTCTTAAAACTACAACCAATCAATCCTAAGTCTCAATTGACATAATGAGTCACATCTGCTTGATACAAAACCACATGTGTAGACCTGATATCCGAGACTAAATTTACCAATAAAATGCATCTAACCATTCAAACTGCAACTGTTAAATTATGTGATGCATCTGTTATCCTACAATGCATCTACCTGATTACTAGAAAACCAAAAATTATTGTCACAGACTAAAATTAAAGTAGTCATACCAGTATCTAATTTATCCTTTTACACCGAGTCTTGGAAAAAAACTAGAAAGTTTGCTCAAAATTTGCACAATTGCATCCTTTAGGCATCATTCAGTCATAACAATAAACATCCTAGTTGTAGATCTTACTTTCATCTTAGGAGTATTTATTTCCTTTAGGGAGATCATCATTTGAAAATCTTAAGATAGGAACCTTTCACGCTTTGAATGAACCCCTGCTTCAACAAATGTTGTCATTGAACCTAGTCATCATATCTTTTTGTCCTACATGTGAGTCCTTCCAGCTCATTAGTCTAGTTTGGGAGCTCACCTTATCTTTTGGTCTTAGTCCTACAAAGGTTCCTTGTCAAAACTAAATTGAAACATAGGTTAAGATTTAGCTAGTAGGTAACCTCTTTTAGAATCTTCCAAAATTGATCACTTAGACTTTTGCGTATTTAGACACTATCATCCTAGAATAGCATCATTTTGGGCATTACTTATTTGCAAGAAAATACCAAAAAAATAGCTGCATTCATTCCTTATTTGCAAGAAAATCCTAAAGACATAGATTAGATCACATTCATCCATAGACTTATTTTTTTCATCACTTGCACTTTGAGCTTACCTTACATGGTTGAAACAAGATCTAAAAGGAAAGAAAGAGAAAAGATGGCTGATCCAATTGACTTCATCAATCCATTCTCAAACCCCTTTTCAAGGAAATCTTCATTGATAACTCACAAGACTTTGTTAGATTAATTTGTTACTAGAGATGCACAAGGATGCATTGTAGTGGAAGACATTGATGTTGTTGCACAAGACCCTGAGTTTTCCTCCTTTGTAGATGACTATCTGGAAAATGATCCTCAACGATACTTAGCTAAGTTGTTAGAAAAAGGTGCCAAGTTACCTCCTAGGTTTGACATCCGCACCTTACAAACTGCATCTACCCAAGGGAAAAACACTACAACTACTAGTGCTACTATACCTCAGGTGACTACCTCTATACCATCTAGAGGACCTACACAGAGTTCCTCAACAATACACACATCTCCATTTGGTATGTCTAGCTCGACAAAGGGTCTACATTTTACCATCGGGGCATCATCGTCCAATCCCTTCGGTCCTCATGTTGGGAACAAAAGACCTAAAACATCAACTCCTATACCAAGTGTCAATGCAACTGGTACTATACCATAGGCATCAACTATACCAAGTGTCAATGTCACTAGTACTATACCACAGATTGGGGTCTCACAAATAGGAAACATACCCTCCTTTCAATATGGAAGCCAACCCATCACTTCACAAATTACAAATCAAAATCCATTCTCACAGAGTCCAAATCAAAATCCATTTTCACAAATCCCAAATCAAAATCCATTCACACAGATTCTGAATGAAAACCCATTCACTAACATTCCAAATCAAAATCCACTTTACATATCAACACTTAACCAAAACCCATCACAAAATGTTGGATTCCAATACATGTACATAGACCCAAACAATCCAACTAACACATCATTAATGCAAGTTGACGTCATGCAAACACAAATGCACACCCTTCAAACAAAGATGGATAACATGGAAGTGTCTAACAAGAGAACCTTTTCAACAAAGGATTTATGCCCATTTCCCTTTGACAAATCATTATACATGACACCTTTCCCACATGGGTATGTAATACCAAACTTTCCCAAGTACAATGGAAATAGAAATCTAGTCGAACACATAAGGGAAATTTCCATGATGTGCATAGATGTCGCATACGACCCCACCTATCTTATGAGACTCTTTTCAAGAATTATTATTGGAATTGCATTGGAATGGTTTTCGGGTCTCCAATATGGCATAAAATCATGGGGTGAATTGGTTGAAAATTTTATCGAACACTTCTCCTTTAACATAGACCACAAAATCAACATAGCAACCTTGTGTCACACTACACAAGATGAAGGAGAAACTTTTATCGCTTTCTTCCAGAGATGGAGAACTATACCCAGTCGATGTCTTGTTGAGATACCTAAGAAACAAAAGGTCACTATCTTCCAGGAAAGCCTCAACCCAAAATTGAGAAGTGACTTGAGATTACATTGTTGCACATCCTTTGCAAAATTAGTGGAAAATGGCCTCATAATAGAAAAGGGTCTCATTGACAAAGGGGAACTCAAGACACCCAACAAAAATCCCCCTGTCCAAAACACCCCCAATGACAGAAATAAATTTTGGTCTCGGAACAAAAATGTTACCAATGATTGGGTTGTTGATGCTAAAACCCTACAAGCAGGACTGATCATTACACTTAGAGGAAAAAACCCCTCTTCCAACACACTCAACATCGTCAACCAAACCCCCAACACTACTCAAAACACCTAGTGACCACAAAAACAAAGGAGGTTTCCAAAATGTGAGTTCACTCCCTTAGGGGAACCCATTGAATCGGTCTTCAAACAACTATTGCAACACAATCTTATACAGCTTCAAGAGCCAAGACAATACAATCTAGGGAAATTCAAACCATTTTGGTGGGATGAAAATGCCTTTTGTGATTTCCATAGAACCAAGGGACATAGCCTACAAAATTGCCAAAAACTGAAAAACATCATATAGGACTTTGTCAAGAACAAAACTATTGAAGCCGATGGACCGAAACAAACATCTTCAAACACTGATCACAAGGTCGTTTCTAATCCACTACATGACCATGGGAAAGGAAAGGCCCCCAGTTTGAGTAACAAGACCAATACGATAGCCAATTGTGCTAGTGTCAAACATGATTATAGTGGCTCGATCATAAATCACATCTGAGCTATTGATGAACATGTCAACACGATAACCATAAATAAAAATCCCAAGTGTGTTGTCAACACTCACCGAACCAAGATCACTGTCCAAGGCCCTCCATCACACTAGACACCATAGACTTCCAAGCTGCAGTATAACTTACTTGACCAGCTAGGGAAAACCCCAACCCAAATCTCCATCTTCAAACTGTTGCATATCTCCCTTGATGATCGATCCATTCTATACAAGGCTTTACAAAGCACGACTGTCCCTAACGATTTTGATGTCAATCATTTCCAAGAAATGGTAGGCTACTTGACCAATAATCATTATGCCACCTGATCTGAATAAGACTATGCGACCAAGAAGATAAATCATAATGACCTGTTACACCTTGAAGTCCTTTTTCATAAAACCAAATTTAGACGAGTCTTGGTAGACAAAGGAGCAGGGTTGAATCTTTGCACTTTAAAATTATTTAAGGCATTTGGTTTCTTGGAAGCATGTGTGGACACCACCAAAAGCATTGTAATTAAGGCTTATGATGATGAAGAACAAAAATCAAAGGGAGTTGTAACACTTCCTATCAGAATTGGCTTGACAGTTATGGAGACAAACTTCCAAGTCTTGGATCTCACCCTCCCATACAACCTTCTGCTAGGAAGACCATGGATTCATGCCATGAAGGCAGTCCCTTCCACATATCATCAATTTCTAAAATTCCCTTACAATGGCACTGAGATTGCAATAGAAGGTGACCTAGATCCTTTCTAATATTGTACTAATCTATGAGAGATACCCCAATGCTAGGTGCCTGTAAACCAAGAAGCTTCATCATCCAAATCATCTCACTATGTCAATCCATCCACTCTCTCTAAAACATCCACTCCACCATCACTACCTTCCACTCCTAAGGTCAAGATCCAAGAAAAGAGTTGTGGAGAATATCACATGAAGACATCTTATTGTGTTAGCCATTTGGTTCCTCCTAAATCATACGGTTTACCTACAATAGATAGGAGATAGCTAGTGGTCACCGTACACATCCCTCCCACAACAACTTTCACAAAATGGGGAGAATTGAGTAAAGAAGCCATCAACGAGGATGATGTGACCTCTTGGATATACAGAGAAGACAATGAAGCACCTCCTCCACTTGCTCAGATACCTACAGATGAATATGGAAAAGGTTTTACCATAATTTAGAGCAAGGGATACAATGGACATAGTGGCTTAGGTTTACATCAGAATGGGAGGACTGAACCTATCATTGTTTCTAAATGGCTGAAGGGCCTAGGGCTTGGGTTTCAACTGCTCTAGATTGGCGTTCCTAGTACCACATCACCTTTACTAGAGGAAGTAAGTGCTTATGAAGATATTGAGACATCTGATGAACCATTTGACCAACCCTACTGCGATTCCCCTAACTCAAATGAATATGAGTGGGATTCCCTATCTTCCACCTTTGTCATGGACCTTGATAAACTATTTGGAGAACTTGACTTAATGCTGAAATCCTCACCAAATCCATTGAATTCTTTTCCACCAAAGACTTTGACAAAAGAGGAATGGTTTAAACATTACTATTGGGAATCTCTTGATCCTACCTCTTGGGAACCTGACAGATCCACTTTAGATAACCACACCTTGGCATTAGGCCCACCTCAAAATCCATCTAGATGTTAGAATTCAACATGCTCTGATATCATGTTGAAATGATGGATGCTAAATCAACCAATGAAGCTGCGCACACTTCAAAGGATCTTTCCAAGAGAAATTACACCACACATCAAGTGTTGCAACTAAGGGCTGCAAAGATAGATTGCTATTGATCTACAACATTAGATCATAGATTGATATTTTATTGATATATACAAATGAACAAGTTGCGTGAATATATAGGCATGAGAGAAAACCTAAAATGCATGAGATGTTGCCATGTGTCATGATCTAACAACATGTGAACCCTATCTAGGAAATTATTAAATGTTGAGATAAGTTCTAGAAGGACAACTCGTCTTCTAGAAGGAATCTTATCCCTCCAAACATGGAAGGGGACATTACCCCACTATTAAATGATTTATTAAAAATGAAACCTAGAACTAAATGATATATTACCTAAGTTAACACTAACACTATATCCATGCAAAAGAGCAAAGAGGACTTGGTAAGAAACTTTTGTGACTATATGAACAACTCAACTTTTACCTTGACCCCTTTGAACTTGACAACTCCGATGATGACATGCCCTTAGTATGTCCCCAGCTCAGTGATTGGGACCAACAAGACATACCCGTCTTAGACATTTTTGAGAATGACAAAGCAATAGTTGAGTTCCTAGGACTACGAGAAGGCATACCTAGTGGTGATCATAAGGCTAGCTTTACCATATACTTGGAAAACATGGCATATTTTGGGGAATTTGTTCAACCCTCTAGTTGCAAAAATAAGAAAAAGATAAAAATGATGAGTCTTTAGGTGAAAACCAAAAGGCACCTCTAGACAGTGAAAAAGAAAAAAATAAGGATGCATCCGAAGGCGAAAACCTCTTTGAGGCACCTAAGGATGGAGGTTTGAACATTCTCCCAGTTGCTTAGGAAAATTCACCCATGTTAGTTGAAGAATCTATGGAAATCAACATAGGTACTGAAGAGAATCCCCGACTAGTCTATTTTGTAGCATCGTTGACAGAAACAAAGCAGCCAGAATTCTGCAACTTCTTCACACAAAGACAGATCAATTTTGCATGGTCATATGCTGACATGCCTGGGTTGGATATTGAACTTGTACTACATCATTTTCCCTTACAACTAGGTGTAAAACTAGTGAAATAGAAATTTAGGAAAATGCACCCACAGATTGCTCTACTAGTCAAGGCCGAATTAAAGAAACTGTTGGATGTTGGCTTCATTAGATCAATTAACTATGCAGATTGGATTTCCAATCTTGTACCAGACACAAAACCAATAGGGGGCATCTGCATCTGTACAAATTTTAGATATATCAACAAGGCTTGTCCTAAAGATGACTTTCCCCTACCGAACATTGACATGATTGTTGACTTAACAACAAGATACGAGATGTTATCCCTTATGGATGGATTTTTAGGGTATAATCAAATCAAAATTGCAACTGAAGACCAACCTAAGATAGATTTCACCTATCCATGGGGAACATATTGTTGGAATGTCATGTCCTTTGGACTCAAAAATATTGGAGCAACATACCAATGATCCATGACGACTATTTTTCATGAGCTCATACACACTCTTATGGAGGACTATTTCAATGTTCTTATAGCTAAATCAGTGACAAGAGCTGATCATTTACAGGTTTTAGACAAGATTTTTCAAAGGCTAGAAGAGTATAAATTGAGACTAAATCTGAAGAAATATGTGTTTGGGATAAAATCAAGAAAGCTTCTGGGATATATCATTTCTAGATGAGGCATTGAAGTGGATCCAACAAAAGTGAAAGAAATAATAGACATGCCTCCACCAGCCAATCTCAGTCAACTAAGGAAACTACAAGTGAGACTGCAATCCATCAAAAGATTCATAGTGTAGTTAGTAGATAAGACACATCCTTTTTAGCATTTACTTAAAAAAGGAGTACCATTTGTGTGGACAAGTAAGTGCCAGGAAGCTTTTCAACTGATCAAACAATACCTACTCACACCACCAGTCTTAATGACACCTATTGAGGGACGACCATTGATTCTTTACATTTCAGCCACTACCTCACTGTTAGGAGCAATGCTTGCACAAAATGACAATGAGGGTAATGAAAGGGAAATATACTATATCAGTTGCACTTTGGTAGGTTATGAGCTAAATTACAGTACCATTGAACATGCCTATGTTGTAGTAGTATTTGCTACTCAAAAACTTAGGAACTACATGCTAAACCACCAAACCATGTTGGTTGCAAAGATAGATCCTCTGAAATATCTCCTAAGCAAGGAAACATTAATAGGATGACTGGCTAAGTGGGTAATGGTACTCAATGAGTATGATATCTAGTACGTACAGAGAAAAGATATCAAGGGACAAGTCATTGTTGATCAGTTGGCTGATGCACCAATACAAGCAGATCACCCTTTAGTTGTAGATTTTCCTGATGAGTTTATATTCACTATTGACACGGATAATACATGGAAATTATACTTTGATGGGTCCCATACAAATCATGGCTTAGGGTCTGGTATATTGTTTATCACACCACAGGGTGATTCTATCCCTAATTCATTTAGGATTGCTTTTCCATGTACCAACAACATGGCAGAATATGAGGCTCTTGTGAAAGGATTATGCATGGCCATCAAATGGAAGATCAAAAACCTATAGGTTTATGGTGACTCTTAGTTGGTAATCCGATAGGTAAATGATGACTATGAAACCAAGGATGAAAAGATTGCTCCCTACAAATGCATGGCAGATAGTTTCAAAGAATATTTTGACAAGGTGGAATTTCATCAAGTACCTCATGTTCTAAATAGGGCAATAGATTCCATGGAAACTATTGCTTCACTCTTGGACATACCTAGCAACGTGCCTAAATTCGAGTTCTTGGTAGAACAACTTTTCATTCCTGCCTATGACATCCCAGATTCAGAGATGGTGTGTGAGATTGTTGGTCCCAATTCCCCATGGTATAAAGATATCTATGACTACCTCCATGCTAAGATCATACCCTCGACCTTTCCAACAACAAACGTAGGAAATTTCTCCATAAATCATCCAAGTACACCATCATTAGAGACACCCTTTATAGAAATTCCCTAGACAATACCCTATTGAGATGTCTCAATACTGAAGAAGCACAAGCCACCTTGCATGGGGTACATGAGGGTATATTTGGATCCCATTATAGTGGTCCTACCTTAGCTAAGAAGATTATGAGATTGGGTTACTATTGGCCTACCATGGAAAAGGACTCATATATCTTTGTCAAGAAATGTCGTCAATGTTAGGTACATGGAGACTTGATACATGCACCAGCATAGGAGCTCCATCTCATAATGTCACCATGGCCCTTTTCCCAATGGTGACTTGATCTCATAGGTAAGATACAACCCACATCATCCAATGGCCATAAGTTCATTATTATTGCCATTGAGTATTTTACCAAGTGGATTGAGGCTATTCCCATGACTTATATCACCGACACAAAGGTTTCTATGTTTATTTTAAACTATATCATCTGTCGATATGGTGTCCCTTAATCCATAATCATAGATAATGGTCGTCCATTCAAGAACCAAGAATTCCATCATCTCTGCAAAAAATTCCATATCCAACATCACTTTTCCACCCCATATTACCCACAAGGTAACGGCCAAGTTGAGGCATCTAATAAAACTATCATCAGAATCCTCAAAAAGACTGTCAATGATGTTGGTCATGATTGGCATTTACAACTTAATCTAGCCTTATGGGATTACCGCATAAGAATTCGTACTCCCACTAGTGCCACTCCATATTCCTTTGTATTCAGTTTTGAGGCCATCTTACCTATTGAGGTTGAGATTTCTTCCCTAAGGGTATATTTGAAAGGGCATATTGATGACGAAGAGTACCGTGTCTCAAGACTACATGAGCTGGAATTCCTAGATGAATGAAGATAGAAGGCATTAGATCATCTCCAAGCATATCAAAATTGTCTTTGTCATAGCTACAATAGGAAAGTCTTGAATAGAAACTTTGACATTGGTGACCTGGTCTTAATGGAGAATCCTAAGAATCAAGATGGAAGAGAAAAACTAGGAAAGTTTAAACCAAGCTAGTTAGGACCCTACATTTTCATAGAAGTCTTTGGATCAGGAGCATATCAACTCTCTATTCCTGAAGGAGAACCATTTTCAACACCTATCAATAGTCTTCTTATGAAGAAGTTATACGCATAGCTTCTGAGAGCCTTGTCTTAATTATTAAAAAAAAATCATTACCTAGGTGAAAACCTGGCAAACAGGCATCTTGGTAACATAAAAAAAATTGAAAAGTCAAGAAAATAGTAAAGAGAAATAAGTCGTCCAATAGTGAAAACCACTTTGGTGGTGCGTTGGATAAGTACCATGGTGAAAACCTGGCAAACAGGCACCATGTGTAGTCAACTTTTCTCCTTTGTCTACCATCATTCTAATCTAACTTCCCTGTACATATCACATGTCTTTCTCATCCATTGCTTGTACATACCATTCATAATAAATGGTGGTCTTTTCCATAACTTGGAATGATTGACATTGAGTGCACTTTGCATCCCCCTTCCCATCCTATTCATAATCGACTGGGGGAAATTTCTTGACCTATGTCATATTAGATTCTTATATTGGCTATTCTGAGGATGTAAAACCATTGAGAAAACCCAAAAACATCATAAAGCTTCAAAAAGACAAAAAAAAATCAAAACATGTCAAAAATCCAAAAACAGAGTTAGAGTCAGTCACACTTGTTAGTCTTTGTCATGGTCGAACTATGTTGCCTCTACGACTAGATGTAGGCAAGACCATCTACCGATGTGCCCCTGAGGCATTAGGTTAGTCCTTTTAGGTTTTTCTATATAAAATCATGACTCAATCCATATGTCTATATGACAAGGTCATTGGTCATGTCGAACTATGAGGTCTATGTGTGTATAACGTAGGCAAGGCCATCAATTGATTAGCCCCCGAGGCCACACTAGGTTAGTCCATTAGGGTTTTTCACATACACTACCACACACATCAGATATATTCATGCAATTCAATCCATTTTTAGTTAGTCTTTTTAGTCAAAGTCTAGTCGAACTATGAGGTATTTGCATGTATAACATAGAAAAGTCCATCAATCGATGAGCCCCCAAAGTCTCACTAGGTCAGTCCTTTAGGGTTTGTCGTCACACACAATCAATTTTCAGCACATCACATCAAGCCATGCCTCAACAAGATGAACAAGTCAACAATGTCATCAAGTAAAATCAAACAAATTTCTAAAGCAACAACCAAAACAAACCAACTTATATCTGCTATAGGATGTGTCCTTCCTCAAAACATATAGTATCAACAACAATTAACATATGTCTTATACAAGATGAGTCCTTCCTGAATACAAACACTATAAAAAAATCAACATGGCCTTAAACAGGTTATCACATCAACGAAATCGGATTCAATGTCTTATACAATACGTGCCTTTCTAAAACCAGGCTTTTGTCATGCCTTATACAGATAGTCATAAACTCAAAACCAGACTCAATGCCTTATATGGTATCTGTCCCTCCTGAAATCGGGTCTTATCAATCAATTATCTTATCAATCAAAACAATCAAACAAACAGATCAAGTTTTGGAAAATATTTCATTAGCTTTTGACTTTGTGGCTTGTTTATCTTATCATTTCATTTGGCTTTATGTTGGAATCCTATTACTAGCTTTCTCAAGGATGTCACATGAAGGATTTAGAGAAGCAACGATGTATCAAAATTATGTTTTCTTTGACTATTGTTTGTCGAATATCTTTTAAGTTTGATTTTTGAGTCATGTTACTAGTTTCCTTGAGGATGTCCCATGAAGGATTTAAAGGAGTGATGACATCTCATGACCCATCTTTTATTTGTTTGTTGTCTGTGGTTTTTCTTGATAAAAAGAGTGGGGCAACTGCACCCTTAGTATGATTCAAAACAATCCTTGTATGTGACTATCTACTTTTAGCAAGTGGATGACCTTGCACACCTTGATCTATCTAATATCATGGTGTTTTTCTCCATTTTCATTAGTTACCACCCAATGATGATTTAGTGCAAGGCCTATTGTGATTCAGAAAAACATCAAAGATTGCTAATACTAACATCCATGTCTTTTATTATTCATCTTCTTTTCGCACTAACAATTCTTCTTTCTTGCATTATGACAGAATCTGGTGACACACAAAAATATAAAGCATCCTGCATATGCATTCATGTTAGAAACATCATGTAAATATCATACATATTCAAATCATACATATATGTTTCATTTTAAAACACCCAAATATAGGCATCCATAGCATTTAGATCCATGACATATCATCCATTAATCATTATTATAGATAGCATAACATATTACATACATGTACATAACAATTGTGTATATATATCATATTGCATCAACCATCATTAAATGTATAGCATCATGTGTAGATAGCATTGTACATACATACATCATCATATAGAATCAACATCACATCATAAGTTGCATAAAACATCATAATGTAAATATGATCATCCATAACATATGCATAACATATAGAACACATGCATAAATAAAAGACTACATAATCATAAATAGAACTACACATCATAGGAATCACAACCAAAATCATATATATATATATATCTCAAAAAGAGTGTCACATCAAAATGTCATAATGTATTAGTAAAAATGAAGCCTGCATGCTCTATGATCAAAATACAATGTCTAATGAACAAACATCAAAATATGTCTCTATTTAGAACTCCCACTACTCCCATGCGGAGAATGTGGAGGTGATTGATGGCAAGATCCTGATGACTGGTGTGTAGAAGGAGGCCTGTCATATGGCCTGATCTTGCGAGGTCCGACAACCCCCTCTGTACTCTGTGTCATGTTCTAAGTCTTGCTCTATGACCTACTACTATGTGCCTTAGAATAACTAGGAGCCTGTCTCTCAGGAGGAACCTCTCCCTCATATAGGTCCCTATAGTAAGTCACTCTCTCACCAGCTTTGACTGACTCCCAAGCGAAATTTGTAGCCGACCCACTACAAAGAGTTGTAAACTCTATAAATCTTTGCTCAGTCTCCTGTCTCCAAGCTATGGCCTGATCCCTGTCCATATATGCTTTGTCTCTCTCCATCTGCAGTGAGTGCTGCTCTTCCATCAATGCCCTCATCCTCTCCTCTAGAGACTCTACTCTGGCCTAGAGATCTGCTACCTCCTGATCAACAGGACCTATATCCTCCTACCATGGTTGATCTCCCACATCATCATCCCACTCCTCCATGATACTATCACAAAGCTCCCTCTCCTAATCTCCCATCTCCTCCTCCTCATAATCATCCTGGTAGCCTGCAAGCATACCAAGAGCATCAATCTCCTACTCTCCTCCAACAACCTCCTCCTCTGCATGCTCCTCAACAATATCCTCCCCTGTTGCATGCTCCTCTCCACTAGCCCCAACATCAACATCCTCCTTCCTGCCAACCTCCAGCATAGGTATATCCTCCCCCTCCCCCTCCTCCTCATAGACAAGTGAAAAATGTGGGCCTCTGCCTCGATGACCTTGTCGACCTCTACCACCACCTTTCCCACCTCCTCCCCTCCTATCATCATCATCACCCCTCCCATCTCTCCTACCCCTTCCATTATGACCTCTACCTCTACCACACCTACCTTGAGGTCCTATCCCATGCCTCTCCATAGGTGCATCCTGCTCTAGATTGGTAAAAGGAATCGGATTTTGACTAGCCCACTAGGTATCATACACATCTATTGTGTTGGGTCTGTAGCTCCACCTCTCCATCCCCACTGAACAAGCTACAATGCATCAATGTCAGCCTCAGTTGTCACAACTAGAATCTCTAGTCCCCATAGAGTAACCTCCCTAGAAGATCGTGCATACTATGCTCGACCTTAAGGCTCATCCTGATACTCTCCAAACTATCTCAAGACCTTATCCGATAGATGCCTCTCAATAATGTGAATGTGTGAAACTATCCGACCAATCAAATACTGAGTATGTCAATAGAATGACAGATGTCGATCCTCATTTGGCCATTGAGCACAATCCATGTATGGCCTCTAGATGAACTGCACCATAGTGTCGATGGCATGCCTATAATAACTTGTGTCTCCTGCATGTGTCTGGGTGTTTGCACCTGCATATTGGAAGGCATAAGGAGATCCCTACTCCATCTCAGCTGTAATAGGAAGACAAAATTCAACAATGTGTTCCCACGCCCATACCATCAGCAACGTGGTACCACAACTCATCAACTATGCCTCTCTATACGTTATATCATGAAAATATAAAATGGCGAGCAAACATGGAACCCCATGCATATACCACCCGTCTTTCTAACATACCCACTAACATCTCCCCCACCCCACAAGAAATCCATGACCTCGACAGTCAGATAGAACTACCCCCCCAATCAATGTACATAACATACAATCTATCCTATCATATCTACCAACTAGGACATGTCATCTAATCTCATAATGATCTATGCCTAACTGTCTAATATCATCATGAGGGTAATATCTAAACATCTCACTGAAACTCCTCTACATATCATACATAACTCTGGCACTCCTAATTGGAAACCTCAAAATCCTATATACATCATCTAACGTAACAATGGCTTCACCTATAGGAAGATGAAAAGAAGACGTCTCAGAGTGTCAATGCTCACAAAGAGTAGTCAATAGACCTTGGTTTTCCTGAATAGTGGGCATATAGGTGACATGATGCAAACCCAGGTGCCAGAGGAAGCATCTCTCCCCACTCTGCAGCTGATCCCGAAAGTCAAAATTCAATGGTCTAGACTCCCTCTTGTAAATTGGATCCAATACAACCTACAATGGAAAAATGCATATTTGGTGTAAAAAAAAAAAAACCTTTTACATTCCAAAATTTTTAAAAAAATTGACAGCCAAAAGCATCGCTTTTAGGAAAATGCATTGCAAAAACTCAAATGCATCATTAAACTTTGCAAATGCGTCGAAAAATCTCACATGCGTCATCAAACAATATAGGTGCATTCATTTATGAAAATGCGTCAACATTTATGCACATGTGTATCAAATCACAAATGCGGTGCAAATCCATACATGTGCTACATTTCTTATCAAATGTGTTTCAAAACCACAAATGTGATCATTTAATTATGTGCCTACAATAGCCTAGACGTGATTCTACAAATTTTTTGTTTCGATGACAAATGCGTTGATTATGCAGGCATATGCAATGATTTAAAAAGTGATGAATGAGAAAAAAATGAATTAAATGCCTCAAAATGCATGAAATGAAAAATTTCAAAAGACGGTGTTCGAGTACTTACTAGGGGTTCCATGTCTGCAGGGCATCTGAACGTCCAAATCCAATATCCATGATGTTATGAGTGAGGGATTGGCGACATGTTTGCAAAGGGCTCCAAAGCAAAAATCACAATTTTCCAACTTGAGAGGTGAAAATGAATTGGATTTTAACTCAATTCTATTTATACCTAGGGTTTTGGGGTGGATTTTTCCAAACCTTGTGTATTGGGTGCACCATTTTCCAACTTTTGACGACTATTTTTCCTATCAAACTTCCTCGAAACTGATTTCTTTCATCACCATCGAACTTCTGGCCATCAAATTAACTAATTGAGACTATTTCCAATTTTTTTTGGAATTTTTCAAATATTTGTCAATTTTCCCGAGGGGGCATACCTTCACCTATTTCACACTAGGACATGAGTAGGGAATGTTTCTGATCGATTTTCTTTGACACAACGCCGAAATGACATTGTGTCAAAGAGGGGCAAAATGTAGAAACTGAAATTTGGTCTAAGCCCGCGACTTCAATTTCTTTATAGTTCATACCTTCATCTATCATGATTAAATAATGTTAATTATTTAATTATTTTCTAAAGTCCTTTCTCATCTATTAATTAAATAACTTTTAATTATTTAATGAAGTCATTTTAACATTTATTCTTCTATTAATTAAATAACATTGATTAGTTAATTAATTCATTTTACTTTTATTCAAATGCTGATTAATTAAATAAATGTTCTTTATTTAATTACGTCGCTAATTAACTTTATTCTCTTTCTGAAATTAAATAAATTCTTATTTAATTTATTCTTATCATATCTTTGACTATAATTAAGTAAATACTTTAATTATTTTATTCATTAATCCTTTCAATCAATTAAATAAATATTAATTTATTTAATTTAATCCTTAAATGTCGAATGTTGAATTAAATAATCATTTAATTCATAAAAAGCTTATTTTGGACATATTCTTCTATATTTAGATAATTTCTTAAGTTATCTAATTATTCATTCACCACTTAACTCAAGATCTATTTAAATTAGTCAGTTATATTATTATTTAATGTCTGATTGTCTCTCACAAGTAAACTCTCAGTCTTAACTAGACAATTATCTAGTTTTAATTCTTATGCATGTAGACATTTATTAATTAAATAACTTTAATTAATTAATTAATTCATGTGTGCATTCGAACAGGTCATTTCCTTTATTTTATCTTTATCCTTTACATGCAATCCTTATTCTTCTAATTTTCAAATACTTTCAACTAGAGATTAAATCATTATTTAATCTTGATCTCTATCTTTTAGGTTTTATCATTCACATCACTACTGACACTAATCTCAATGCATGTCGAATATTTTAATCTAAATTTTCCATCCATCTTCTAATCTGAGCCTGTCATTCGAAAACCCTGTTTTCTATAAAATGGCTTAATCTTCATCATTGTCTCTCCTCCCAAAATCTGATGACTTTTGGAGTACTTGTTTTATAATCTTCAATACTTCGCTATTATCACATATATCAAGGCTATACTTGCACACATACTAAAAATCTGAGACCAAGAATACTATCACGGCAAAATGGAGAAGGACAATAGGGGTTATTCATGGAACTATATTGATGCATGTTACATCTTTTCATTTATGCTTTTCTTTGTGCTTTGTTGTTTAGCTTTAGTTTACATTAGAGTTTATCGCTTTGAATTGCATTAATCTTTCCTATTTTCATGATGTTATAGTTAGTATTGAATTTATGGAGGCAGTGATAATACTAGTTTCCGTCTTAATATTAATGTTGTTAATGACCCTCCAAGATGTGAGTTCTCATGCAAATATCATGACTTATGTCATTAGTATCATCCTTCTAATAACAAATAATATTAAAATGACATTAATTATATAATTGATCCATAATCACTATCATGAACTTATATTAATATTATTTTCTAATAATTCTATTTATATATGTATTTAAATCATGACTTTCAAAATTATATTAATATTATCTGCTAAAATAATATCAATATCAATAATTAGATTATTTTAATTTGAATGTTAGTATTAATTATCAAACCAATATTGATCCAACTAATAATAAATGGTATTATTGTTTCCTATAGAATCCCCAATACTACTAACGTTGAAACAATTTGACATTATTACATATCGCTACGTAATGTCTCCATATATTTGGAGTTCATTTATTAGTATTGACCTTAATATTTATAATATTATTAGTTACAAGGATTAACATCAGCATTCAAGAAGCTAAAGTTCCCTAACCTTTCCAAGAATAATGTTTCCATAGGGAGAGACATTTCCTTGAAGGCCTCTCAACAAAAAAAGGACCATATTAAACTTTTTTCACTATTGGGATATGATAAGAGTGGGGTTACTAGTTTACTTGGGTCCGGTGTTCAAACCACACAATAATTTAATTATGATTTAGCAAGCAAAAATAAATGCATTTATTAAGCAAAATAATTTAAACAAAATATAATATAAATTTTAATAATCCTTTAATTATTAAGAATGCTCATCCAAGATTAATATATTTATGATTATTTGATTTGCATCCTTAAATAATAGAAACACTTATAATTCCCTTTGAAATAACTATTGTTAGATTATATATATTTTTAATTCACTTTTTACTTTTTTCATTAAACTAAAAACAATAATATGGAGTTCTCATTCACTTCTTTATTTTAAATAATATTGCTTACCAAATACTTAATTTAGACATATCATTATTTAATTGAATACACTTAAACTCATTGAATCGTTTATGAGTTTATTCAATAAGTTAATTTGGGAAAGTGTGTAATGAATCCTTTCTATTCGTGAGCATACCAAGGATTTCCACACAATGCTAAGTTTAGGGAGATAATTATTGAGAGTAAAGTTTCCTTTGGTGATTTGGATGATGAACCATTAACTATCAATACTTCCCAATGGGCGTTCATCAACAAAGCTTATTATAGGCTAGAGCAAGGAAATTACTCCCCACTACCATTTACCCTTAATCAATGACATGGATGAACATGCCTAACATAGGCTCTAGGCTTGAAGCATTAGACAACCCATCAAAAAAAGTTATCATCCATTGGTGTGCAATTAATATTTTTACAACTCATCAAAATGAGAGTATAAGTTTAAGGGTCAACCCACCTATTTTCTATACATACTTAGCAATTTATCAAATTGAATAACTCATGTAGGTGACAAGGAAATTTTTGGAAATTTGTTTTCCCTCACTTTTCTTAACTCATATGTGGCATGAAATTGTTTACTATACAACTCATAAAACAAAATGCAAGTGAAAACATGGTCATCCTATTTAACTTCCTATTCCTACCCAACTATTCTTCCAATCCCTATGTGTCACCTACCATTTAATGCAATCCTACCCTAAAAACTATGTGTTGCTTCATCAACCACAACCCTAATTCCTCATACAATTCACCCTAATAGCTGGGTCAGGCGAAAGAAAGAAGCGACCATTTGAACAGGAGTGGTATGCAAAACATACTTTTGAAAACTGATACAAATGCAAATGGGTGCAACACTTGTTTCATGATGGGCGACGAGTTTTATTTGGTCTAGTTTTAAATTCCATTCTTTTATTACCCTTGGTATGCTTCTATGCATCAACCATGGAAGAAGAGAGAAAACAATTGAGACCATCATCAAAGACTATTGACCTATGGAGGAGGCACAACTCCCTACTGAGGCTTCTTTCCAAGGAAATCGTGGTCCTCTCATTGAGTCTTTCTTTATTAAAATATTCCTTTGTCTCTTGGATGCTAGTAGAGGGGTGTAAGACTTGGTTTCCCCTTACATAAACCATGGACCTATTAATGTCTTAATTCATTTTTTTAATCCATTTCATTTTTAATTTAAATCTCTCTCTTTTTTTTGTTAGTTCCAGATATTTGGGAATGGTCTTCTTTCATTGGGTGTGGTCTACAGAGGCAAAGCATCACCTAGGGAATACCATGACATCGTCTGGGCTTCTAATGGGGGTTTCCATATTTTATTTTATTTTTCCCCAAAGGTTTCCATTTAAATAGGCGTGGCCTACAAAACATGTTTTTGAAAGTTGATATGAATGAGGATGGGTGCAACACTTATTTCATGATGGGCAATGAGTTTTATTGGGTCTTGTTTTAAATTCCATGCTTTTATCAACCCTCATATGCTTCCATGCATCAACTATGGAAGAAAAGGGAAAACAATTGGGACATTCCTCAAAGGGTGTCATCCTATGGAGGAGGCACAACTCCCTATCGAGGCTTCATGCCCAACAGATCGTGAACCTCTCATCAAGTCTTTGTTTATTAAAATATGCCTTTGTCTCTTGGATGTTGGTAGAGGGGCATAAGAATTGGTTTCCCCTTATGCAAACCATGGACCTATTAATGTGTTAATTCATTATTTTAATCCATTTCACTTTTAATATAGATGAATCTCTTTTTTTATCAGTTCCAGATATCTGGGAATGGTCTTCTTTCATAGGGTGTGGTTTGCAAAGGCCAAACACCACCTAGGGAAGACCATGACCTCCTCTGGGCTCCTAATGGAGGTTTCCATATTTTATTTTATTTTTCCCAGAGGTCGTTTACATAAACATAAAATACACTAATTTCACCTCTATTTTTTAAAAAATCCGACATCTTTTTATTTTTCACTAGTGTTTCTTCATAATTTTCTTGTAGGAGCAAAAAGAGAAGAAAATAAAATAGAGCAAATGCCTAGATTAGATCTCAGGAAAACAAAAAAAGCTGAACAATGCATCCTTAAGCTAATACTCACAGAATGACTATTAGTCTAGATTTATCTTTAGATCTATAATTTCAAAAGGAACATTGATCATTCATTTTAAATACATGTTTTCTAGATTTTATGTGATTTTCAACCATACGAATAACAAGAATTAAATTTGACCTTTGCAACTATGTGTTAGGAACCTACAGGTGAATGAGTTTTCCTTTTTTTCCAGAAATAAATACATATGAAGAGAGGTATCAAAATATTTCCATTTTTTGAGACCAATCTACCCTCTCACTACAATTTCTCTCTACTTGCATATTTTACTAAAATAAAAAATGTAAACAACTTAGAATATCATAAACAATACATTTGCACATTGATACACCTTACATGATTCCATGTTACTATTCATCATTATAACAAAAAATTTATTGTAGCTTTCATCAGTAGGTATAGGATAATTTTGTTCTATTTTAACACAGACTTGTCCAAGAAGTTGGATAGATAGTGAGGAACTCCAACTACCATTAGTAGACTTGAAACCCAACCAACCAAAGAGAAACCCAAACTTAAACCATCCAATTGGAAGGAAAATATTTTCAACCTTCCATATTGGTATCATCAAGCCATAGAGGGCTCTAGCCAACCACCAATCCAAGAGTAATCACCAAGGATCCTTACATCAAATTTATGCAATGAAAGATACAAGGAAAACAACTCAAGAGTTTTCTAACACAACATGGGTTCATTATAGGATTGAGCACAAGCAGGGCACTCCGCATATGAAACAAAATATAGGGAGCCCTATATTTCTTAGTAGTTTTATATTTCTACCTAAGCTTGCAAGAACAACGAGGACTTGCAACAAAATACAACAAAAACTATGAACAACAACAAGAACAATTTTAACAGTAACACAAAAAAATTATAACTAATTCCTACCCCTTACCTATAATATAGCCATCTCTTCTCCTTCTTCTACATAAAATTTCCAGCTAGTAGTTCCCCCTCTCAAAACAATACCTAAAATCCTTTTTATCTTCTCCCTTAAAGCCCTAACCCTAAACACTCAAGTGTAAACACTCAGGTGGGGATTTCAAAATTCACCTAATTCCCCTATTCTCCATATAAAATTAAACATTTACTGGTCCACACAAGAAAAAAATACAAAACTCAATAATCACACACTTAACACCTTACTTCAAAATGTGAAGTAGGATAATTAGGGTCTTGGTGATCCTCTCACTTTTCATTGACTCTTTATACTTGTGCATACTTTCATCATTGTCAATAGTCCAAAATGAAATAGTTTGAATGACATATTGAAATCAAAATATGAGTTAAACAATAATTAAATTTTCTTACCTTGATCGCTTGGATTATTGTATCCCAAATCTCAAACATTTGAATGCAAGTTCTTATCACAAGTAATGTTAGCGATATATATAATGGTAATCATACACATTCTTTGTTTAAATTCAATATGTCTAGGTAACTTAACCATCATACTCAAAAATTCACTTGAATGTTCAAAATAACATCCTTCCTATATAATCACTTATAAAAATGACCTTTAAGATGGAGTGGATTTATTAATAAATTAAATGATAATTCCTATGATTATTCATAATATAACTATGTACCTTTTGTCAAGTTAAGTCTTTTCTCCTTGCCATTTAAATTACAACAATTAGTTAGTCAACTATGCAAAATATTTTAGCTCTAAAGATAGCAACAATATATAAGAAGTGACATTCAAAAGAACTACTTTAATAAGTTCATATAATTTGTACCACAATAGCATGACGAATTTTTATGACCAAGTTGACCTTTTCTTTCCAATTTTGAAGAATCACAAATTCAAAAATTCGGCCATAATGGTAATCTATAAACTACCTTCATTTCCTACATAGTTATAAAATAACAATCATATGGGGGGCTAATAATCATCTTAGGTTAATTTTTATCCATGATACATTCTACCCTTGTTAAGTGGACTATCCGATGTATTAAAATTACATGTGCAACCAATTTCATAAAATACACTAAGATCCACAAATTTTACGACCACTTTTTATGATGAAGTATCAAGGAATAAATGTAGGGTACCAAAACAATGATATGAATATCATATGATATTGACCACATACGATCACCATAATTAGGTGTCAAAACCATGTATATCACATGTTCCCCATTAGTTCTAAGTTGTATAGTTCATTCATTTAACTCAACCAGTTACCGCTAAAAATGAAAATATGCCAATGGTACAATTTAAGTACTTGTAACTATCATACAAAAGGAGGGACCTTACATCCTCCTCCCCTTAGCTTATGCTTCCTCAAGAAAGTCACTAAGGTTCAAGAACATAGCCTCAATATAGAAATACATATAATCTATTAAACATACCAATTACTTTGCTTCCTTGATGAAAGAATTAAACATTAACGATAAGCACACATTAGAGACAATCCCTTCCATGAATTAAACATCTAAATACTCAAAAAAAATTCTCACCTTTGAACATTTATCTGATATGCTCACAATGTAACAAATGCTAGTAGCCACCCATGTAGTTAATATTCTTGACTTAAAATAAAACAACATATGTCCAAAAAACATAAACATCCTTGGGTACCCTTCAAGGTTCCTTTTGCATAATATACATCACTCTTGATGTTATAAAATATTTTAGTTCCAATATCAATTCATGTCTCAATGAAAAATATCCCCAATTTTATTTGTTACCTTTTTTCCACGTAGCAGTCAAGCAATCCATATTTCATTTATTTGTAAATTTACCCATAAATCACAAGTTATACATAGTTTACAACCCAAGGCTCACACAAAGGGGTTTACAAGGATGGATATTCTTGGATACCATAGCCATTAGGAAAGATGGTCTCGAGGACCTTCTTTAAGGACCCCTCCATATATTTCCTAGTACCTTCCCCTTGTTTGTTTAAAGGGGTTAGCCTCCAAAAGGAAGGCACACAAAAAAAAAATATAGAACAAGGGGAAGAATGGATTTATGATCATCCCATTCTGGTCCCATTTGTAACCCTTTTTTTTTAAATAATTCCCTAGTGTACCTACTCCCCTACACAACCTTCTAGGGAACCCCCTGGGATATGGCAATTTATAGATGTCACATTACACCACACTTAGTAGCAGTTTACAAATAATAAGAAAGGCTGAAAATGAGTAACATAAGGTCATCAACCAAAGTTTCAATAAAACTTCCCAAAAGAGGATATTATAAATTCAAGAGAAGGACAAAATAAAGATCAATTGTAGCTACATTGTAACATTTTAATCTTAATTCAAAATGAAATTAAATAAGTCCTTGAGGTAATTGGACTATAATGAACTTCAAATGGCTAAATAGCTCCAAGAAAAAAAATGTAAAATGTCACATTGTTGATGCATAATAAAATAAAACATCAATTAAGAAATTATGAATAATTCATATTTCAACAATAAACTTTACACATTACGAGCACCACATGACTTTGATAAGCCACCTAAGGAGAGGAGGGGAATGGTGGTTCTCTAACCACATAAGTATAATAACTTGCAATAACTGGTGGTCCCTGACCACATAAATATGAATAACTAATGGTCTCTGACCACATAAATATGAATAACTTGTGGTCTATGACCACATAAATATGAATAAATGGTGGTGTTGGAGCTAAAAAATCCACCTTGGTTTTCACATGCCTTCATTTTAATTTCTGATTTCATTTCCATCATAAGCCCCATTTCCCTTGATATTTTAATATATTTGAAATAAAATATAAAATTTTCCTAATGTATATAGCTCTTAAACCTACCCTAGTAAATAAAATAAATTCTCTAATTATCACTTTGAGATAATTCCCCTTTTTAAGGTACTTCCTTGGCAACATAAGGTATATCACCAAGAAAATACCATATCGAAGAAAGCTTCACCAAAGTCTCCTCGAAAAAATCAATAAAAGGCTAATGAAAATATTGATAAGACCCTCATGTGTCAAGGTGACTTACTTGAATGTCTCTCCAACAACCCAAAGAACAATATATCGAAGAGACCTAGATACTTCAGAGTGAAAATTTAATTTGTCCCTTTGAAAAGACACAATAATATCGACACTCTAAGGATATAAAATCACTTTGCATTTAGGAAACAAAAAAACATCTCTCAGACATCAAGAGATTATTATAAAATGAATGATAAATTACTGGCGGATCACACCCAAGTGAGTACAACAAAAATCTTGAAGAGACATCAGCATGTCAGACTTAGGAATGAAGAAGTCTCTTCAACACCACAAGAAGAAGTGAGAAGATGTCGAAGAGACAAAAGAGAATTGAATAGATATTGATAAAAGTCTCTTCAATTTTCTAACAACAAAAACACAACTACAAGCATATATTATCGAAGATACTATGGGATATCGAAGAGAGGCAACCACAAGTTTCTTCAACATTTCAAAAAGGTAAAAGGCATCGAAGAGAGAAACCCATATTAGGAAGACACAAAATGGGTTATTTGAAAAAACATTGTTAAAAGGAAGAACACAAGTATGTCGAGCAGACATAAGATCATCGAAGGGAAATGATCACCATTCTCATCGATATTATAATACCAAAGTACAAAGAAGGAAAAACCCGAAATGATTTCTCACCCAGTTGACATGAATAATGAGTTCATCGAAGAGATAACTGGAATTAATATTTCAATTGATTAGAAAGGTGGTGCAAGAATCATTCATGAACCAGAACTAGTTCGAGTAAGCCAAATCTTGATATACCTGACTTTTAAGAAATCAAAATCACTGAGAACTATGGTTGAAAATCAAGAAAAAAGAGTTAGATGATAGCGAGTAGCTTAGAGGCCATGACATTAGTTCAAGTAAGTTTTCTTGGCTCAGTTGAACACATTCTTTAAAAAAATTACTTGAAGTACTATGCAAATAGGGTTTTGAGATGGAAAGAACCCCAGAAAAACCAAAAGTAAAAAGGTAGAAAATAGAGGTTAGGCCATTAAATCAAGACCTAATATAACAATGTCCCGGGTTTGGGCCAAAGTCTAGGAGAACAGCTAAATTGAATCCTTCATGTGAAAAACTAGAAGATAAACATAAAAATCTCAGAGATGTGTGGACTCTGTAGAGAGGCTATGATCTATTTATATATGATTATAGAAAGAAGTACAGACATAGACCTGTCTCAAATCCATGGAACATGAATTTGGAAAATCTTGTGATGCCTAATGTGTTTTTCCATGTGGAACTAATTAAGGTGCTAGCTGAAAACTACAACCCTAAAATGAGGGAAATCTATTCCCATGATGGTTCACAATCTATCATCATAACACAAGATTATATCTCCATGCTTTTTCAAGTTGACACCTCCATGAAAACAAAATTGAGGATAAGAGATTTTTTGGAGGAGTATCGAACCATGGATACAAGCTATAAGAGGTGGAAATTACCTTTGCACAGGCCCAAGGGCCTAGGAAACCAACTTAGAAGATTCTCTAGTGATAAGAGACCCCTATTTCCTATGGATTCATTTGAAGAATACTATTAGTATACTTATTATTCAGTTGGCCAAGTCTTAGGAATTTTTGTTCCCATTGTGGTGGCTATAGCTCCAATAGTTTTAGCAGTAGATATCCAAATCCAAGATGCTAGGCCTTATGACACTGCAAAATACTTGTCTAAGGTCATTAATTCCTCACCTACTACCATTAAGAATAATAGTGATGCCATCAACTTCAAGCAATACTCTCTACTCATTCATATGATATTATATGAAGGAAAATCAATGGGCATGTGGCAAGAGGAGTTAAGAATCAAAGCTTTGGATAGGGATGAAAATATAATACCAATTCAGATGTGGATGTCCATATGGGATAGTAGATGTGGGAGATCCCACTAATATTTTGAAGAATATTTTGTGAAACCCTTGTATAAGATGCTTGGCTATAAATGTGATTAAAATTTGTCTCCAGAGATACAAAGATTCCTTAGACCAAAGGAGAAAACCCTAAGGGAAAGATAAGCCACAATTGGGGGGATTGGTATGCATTTGAATATTGTATTGTGATAAGAGTATATGGATTCAAGGTAGCTCCATTTTTACCACCTAAGATTGTACCTGACAGGGTTGCATACCTAGAGATTGTGAGGTAATTGGCCTTTTTAGACTTCATGCACCTCAAAATCTATGGAAGGAAATCTCTCATTACTTCTACTTTATGTTTCAGTGACTTTACCATCATTGATTATAAAGGGTATGACTCAATTGGTAGAAAAATAGATTATTATGGCATGCCATTAGGAAATTAGAGGGAGAAATTTGACCCTGAGCACTTTATTCATGATGCTAAGATGACATAGAAACATAAAAGATATGAGCATGAATTCTTCGTGGATGATGTCATTGGAAATTTTGATGAAACTCAAGTAATGATAAGGAAGGTTGCATACAACATAACAGTTATGGAAAAAGCATGGAAGAGGTACCATAACCCATCATATGTAGATTCCTTTCACAACATATTAGATCCCCTAGATAGAATTGAGCAATTACTTTTGCATGAGGAGTTAACCAAAGATGTACCACTCGTAGCCTTTGAAAAATGGAAATTTGCTTGCTCAAAAAGGCAGGTTGAGAGCATAAGACCTTTAAGTCATTTATCAACACAACCTACTCCAAAGGTCAACTTCTTAGTTGATACTCCTATTATTGTTGAGGTTGACATTGAGAAATAAAATGAGGTTACACAAATCACCATTCCCACTATCCTCCATTATGAAGTAGCACCAGAGAGAAATGTGATCACTTTTGAAGCTTCAGATAAATTATCTGAGGATGTGAGACATTGTGCTAGCCAAGAATTCATTGCGGATGATACATTTTTTTTAACTCCTAAGTTTAGTGCCTTCATTTATGAGTACAAAGGATGGATGATAAGAGACAAGCTAAAAGAAATCAACCCTTAGCAAGAGGCAAATGCCTTTAAAGAACTCTAATACAAGGTTGATAAGGAAATGGACAACATCACTCCTGAAAGAGGAAGAACATTGCTACAAGAAGTTGAGGTCATTCTTCTTCCAAGGTTGGACATCAGCTCAGCCATAGTGTTTGATAGTTTCTTGAATAGAGAAAATAAATCCTTGCAATTGATAGATGAAGCTAGTGATAAGATATACACTGGATCAGGGTATAATCCTGAAACACTACTTTGCAGATTTGGTCCCTTTACCAAACATTAAAGAGGCCTACCCTTATCAATGGTCATGATCAGATCTTTGGTCACCTTATAGTGCAAAGAGTAGGGGATACATACCCTATTGAGACTTTTGATCTAAATGTGAATATGGAAAAGTTTACCAAGGCTCATATTCAAAAATTAGTCAAAGATAATAAAAGTTTGATTGATGAAAATGAGAGGTTGAAGCAAGATGTGATTAATTATAGAGATAGATTGCATTCATCCTCAAGACCTTACTCACCATTGATTGAATGTGAAAGGAAAGTTCTTGAAGCAATGTCTAAGACCACCTATTGGAAGCACAAATATGAAATGATCTAGAAAGGGCGAGAGCAACTAAAGAAAAAACTAAAAGCTACTATATTTGAAATAGCATTAGAATTGGTGTGTAAGAGGTTTGATAATATGATTAAGCTTTCCAACAAAGTCTGGGTTATCCGTGGTAAGGCATTTTTAGCTTTACAAGAACACAATAGGCTATGCGACAGAATGAAGGAGGTAGAAATATAGATAAGGGCGAAGGAAGGTGATAACAGAAGTATGCTTCAAGAATATCAAGAGCTTATGAACACACATGACAACATCCATAGCATACTAACACAAGAATTAAGTGACTTTAGTTAGTCACTAAGTATGGCTCTACCAAATTTCTTAGAGGAAATAAACTTAAAAGACCAAGATGTATGGAAGAATGAGATAGCTTTGTATTTTCTGATGGCTCTTGATGAGATTAACAATGAAGATGAGGTGCTCAAAAAAACACATGTGCAACTAGAATGAATATTTGAACTTGAATATGCAATTAAAGATATCATAAGCAATGCAAAAACTTATGCAAAGATAACATATATCGAACATGTGTCAAAAATTAATTTATTCTTCACATGGGTCAAGTAATGAGTAACAAGATATCAAATTTTTGTAGTCGTGGGTGCATTATCATGGAGCATGAACCTTGAACAATTCTTAGATAATCACGGGTGCTTGCTGGAGACTAATGAATCATGGTGCATCTATCTATGAATTACTAATTTTCTATGTTTATGTTAATCAAGTTTAATCATTTAGTTATCAAACAATGTAACTTTTTTTGAATGGGCTTGTAGCTTGTTACTTCCCATATAAAAGGGGAAACCAAGGCCTAGTTTTTCATCATCATCAGGAGTAGTAGATAGGTTCATCCATTAGTATATCATATTCCACTCATCCATTTTCACATTTCAAAAAATTCTACTATTAATGTATATCTTTTAAAGCAAAATAATGGAGAAGATCGCTCATAATCAGTGATTTAATTCTAGTGTTCAACTATTGTGTTAATATTCATTTCTATATGTTGTTGTGTTGTCTCTAAAGTGGTTTTCCTTAATTCTTCAAATTTATACAATTTTTCAGGATACATTTGTTGTTGTTGTGTGATTTTCTTGATTGGGTTCTGGCTAGGGTGAATTAAATTCCTTTCAAGTAACTCATTTTAATTAGTTCCTGCCAAGGATTAAAATCCTTCTAAATTGATTTCTCTAATTGGTTTCCCTCAAGTTAAGAAATAAAAATCCTTTCATAATATCACAGTAATTTGGGAGAATAACAATGGGATTTGTAAAGAAGAGTACAATAACTGACAAACCTACATGTTTATACAAGCTGCAAACATCCAAAGTGCCCAACAAGTTAGAGTTAAGCTGATAAATAGATCTACCTACCTTACATATATGTCTCCATCATCACACAAATCTGAATCCATGTGCCCAATAGGATTAGGTACTAGTCATACTTAGAACATATTATACAACCTTTACTCATACACTTGATTCTCAAAATATCAATGGTAAGAATTAGTTATTAGCCTGACATATATTTCACATCCAAGTGCCATTATGAATAGATTTTCCAAGTTAGAGACCATATTTAAATCTTGAAATCTGCCTTATCATTTAGGTACACCCGCCTAGGTTTAGGAGAGCCTAAAGAGCAAGGGGTTATCAATCATATTTGCCTCATTCGTTAGCCAAAAATGTAATAAGATACTCTCACCCTCTTAAGGTTTAAAAACTTACGTTTTTGAGACCTTACAGATTGGTGACTCTGGTGGGGAGCACTCAGGGAAATTGTTTTAGCCTATCCAAATTCTAGGGTCAATCTAGGCCTCTCATCACAGAGTCATAAGCATTCACAATTCCTATAAACACTCAATCTCTTGATTGGATATGAGACTTTATTGGGATAAAAATAAAGTTCATCCATATCTTAGCTTTCCTACTTATGAAGAAGTAGGTGGCAACTCTGTCAAAATTTTATGACTGATAAGTTAAACATTAGATCATAAAGATTAGATTATAGAAATTAGAGATATACCATATCACCTAAAATGGATGGTAGGAGGTGATTACACAAAGGGAGTCCAAAGAAGAACAATGGTAGGTGGGAAAACAAGCATGGATCTCCTCCTTCAAAGGTGGACATGAATAAAAATGAAGTGGCATCTAATCAATCGAATGTCATGTGCGGTGATAAGGGGAACACATTAGAGCAACCTTTTACAATACATAATATCCATTTTCACAATGATGAAGGACACCATTCAATGCCACCTGAACGAAACAATCTAACTGACAGCATTCTCAATTTCAAACCAGATCCTCAAAAGGAAAGTGAATTCAATGCACGTATAGAGGAAACAAGAATTCAAAGACAAAATGAGTATGACTAGAGGATTTCATCACATAAAAGAGAAGAGACCCAGTATGAATTCATGGATCACTTTTACCCTGCTGAGAATTATACCGTAATGACTACTCAAGAATTGGAACATCATGTAGAAAGGTAGAGGGAGGAAATTAGGAGGCAACAATAGTTGATAAAAGAAAGTAAAGAACTAGACAAAAAATTATCCCATATGAATATCCATTCATCAAAACCACCAAGATATGTCCCTCCTCATAAGCAAGGGGTAAAAATCAATCCACATGGGTCATCTCAGAATACAGGCATCCCAAGTACTGTAAAAGCATCTTACAACACAACTGGGAAATCAAATCAACATATGCAATGCAATGTACCACCACAAAACTCACAATCATAAAACACCAACAACATTTCAAAATCTTACCCACCGCCAATATGTTCCATACTATCAACACCATGTGCCACAATTGAATGCCTATAGCAATATATATTCTCACTAGAACATCCAAAAAAATGTACACCAACCTCAACATGGATTTCAATATTACCCCAATCTGCCATATTGGAATCATTATCCACAAAACCTTGCAAGTATATGCAAATAATTCAACTTGACTGGATATCTTGCATATCCATACCCCATTGACAGTAACTTGAGAGATATTGTCCCTAAATTCATAGGGAACAATGCAACTATAGTAGAGGAACATATAAGAAACTTCAATGCTTTTGTTCAAGACTTAGGCATGGAACAAGAAGATGTCCTTATGAGGCTATTCATGATGTCCTTGACTAAAGAAGCAAGGGATAGGTTCAACAACCTACCAGATGCCTCAATTAACTCTGCAACAAACTTCAAAAAATAATTCCTAGAGCAATATGGGAATCAGTGTGCTCCTAACTATTCCTTACATGAGTTAATAGGAATTCAGAAACATCAAAATGAATCTATTTTTTACTTCAATCATATGTTCTCCAAGATTAACAACAAGATACCACATGGATCTAAGTTAGCTGACTCGACAGCTTTAAGCATCTATTTGAAAGCTTTTGATCCTAAAATAGGGTATGAACTTAGAAACAGATGTCCCAATAGCTTGGTCGAAGCACAAAAGGCTGTTATAACCATTGAAAACAATAGGAAAGTTGTCAACATGGTTGGAAACATAGATAACCTTAGGATCCCACTAAATCCTTACAATCACCAAAATAGACAAGAAAACTAATATAAGAACATGAGAAGCCAAGATTGTAGGCCATTCCCTATAACACCACTTGGAAGGATGGATGACCAGTGGGTAAGCCAAATTGGAAAGAGATTATGGATCCTTTGAAAAGACATGGAGAACACATAGTGGATACTACACCATAGTGTCTGCCATGTCATAGACCCCATGCACCAGAACATTGTGTAGTGGCTCAAACTTTCTAGGAAGATGAATGGTCACAAGAACAAGATAGAGATGGCCACATCGTGAATATGTTAAGATTGGGGTCCCATCAAACCAATGATGGATACTCATCCTATGAGGATGGGCGCGAATATGATGTCAGCAATCAATAAAACAATGTTAATATGGAGAAAGAAGTGTTCTCTGAACTAGAAGAGAATACAGAAGAAATAGCCTATGCATACAATACAACACCATAATTTCAATTAAGAACACCAACAAAAGAAGAGAATAGGGACATCACAACAAAAGTTGTGGCTAAAGTAAAAATAAATAGATACAACCTAGGAAGTAGACCCGTAGATGTAGACTAGGGAACACCTAGACTCCTATTTATAAATGAATATAAGAAAAAAGAGAATATCTCATCTGACCAAAAGAAGGGTGAAACAAAGAAACCCTAGAAGATCTCTCAAAAGGAGGCTACAAATTTTGAATCTGAGAAAGCACCAAATAACAACAAAGTTCAAACTGAAGGAAAAAGGGATTCTAAAACAGAGAAAACAGAACAAGGGATGAATTCCCCTTCATTTGATATTGCTTAAACACTAACTCAATAAAGATGATAGTTCCCTTGATGGAAATGATGAAGATTGGTGAGTATAGAGACACAACCCTTAAGCTAATTTCCAACATGTCTCACAAACAACAGGATCATAACAAAGAGATCAATGTCGTTGAGCAGGAAAATACAAAGGTACCAAAAGTTTATTTGGGTGATACCCTTACAAAAAATATTTCTCAGATGGATCCATTTTACACCACATTGGTGATAAACAAAAAATTGGTGAAAAATTGCATGATTGACTCAGGGGAAGCAATCAATATCATGCCTTTGGATGTCATGAAATAATTAGGTTTGTGGGTGAACACTACCTATGGAAAGTGCTACGCCATGGATAATAGATCGGTCCTGGTGGTTGGAGTGATATGGGACATAGAGTTGAAATTAGCATCATACCTTGAGGAAACATATAGGATAGACATCACTATGGTGGAAACTCCCCCTTACTATGGAATGCTATTATCTAGGAAATGGACTACAGTAGTAGGTGGAAATGTCCAGCTAGATTTATCTTATGCCACAATACCTATGAATGAAAGGGAAGTCAACTTGTACATAGAACCTAGGTCAGAACATGCCATTGAGCTCTTTGACCCTAACCAAATGAATTTATTTTGTGACATGGACCTTGGGAATTTTAGAATTGAGCATTCAAACCCTAAATTTCTAAACACAGATCCTATTGCTAGAGATGTTTCTCGAAATGAACAAGGCATATGTAAGATGTATTTTGATGGAGCTTGTAGTAGAGAGGGGAATGGAGATGGAATTATTTTCATTTCACCCAATGGAACAACATTTAAGTACTCATTTCTACTGACATTCAAATGCAAAAATAACATATCAAAGTATGAGGTACTACTACTAGGTTTAAACATTGCCACAAAGCATGGGATCAAAGTGTTAACCATTTTTGGGGATTCACAATTGGTTGTTTCACAAGTGAGGGAAAAGTATTCTACAAAAAAACAAGATATTGAAGTAATACAAGCATGTTGTGTGGGATACTATAGAACTCTTTGATGCCTTCTCCATTGAATGGGTGGATAGATAAAAAAACATGATGGTTGACTTCTTGGAAAATGTATCCTTGAAAGGGGATGACATTACCCTAGAGTGTATCTCACAAGTGGAACTCAAGACCAAACTTGTAATTCCTGACAATATTTACAATTGGTAGGTCTTCAATGATGACACAGATTTGATCAAGTTCTTACACTACATTGATCAGTATGAGGCTCAAGAAATTGATTTCAGTGCATTTGTTGAAGAAGTGGACGGTAAACAAAGTGTGTTTGACCAAGAAGTAGTGCAACTCAAAACAAATAAGATTCGTAAAGGATTAGTAGCATTAGAAAGGGTGTTTGATGGGAGTGACTGAGCAATTACGAAGCAAACACCAGTAAGAAGGGAAGATATTAAAGAAAATAATCTTGGAATTGAATTGGCTCCAGAAAAGGTGTACATTGGAAAGAAGATAAGCCCTATGATTAGAAAGATGTCGATCACAATGTTGAGGAAATATAAGCATGTTTTTGCATGGTCATACGATGACCTTAAATAAAATAAATAATATCTATTTCAACATGAAATTCCACTAAAGCCTTATGCAAAAACCTTTAGACAAAAACAAAGGCCAATAAATTCTACCCTAGAACCTAAGATGCACGAAGAACTCATGAAGCTCAGAGAAGGAGGTATCATTAAACCCATTAGGCATTCTACTTGGGTTTCCAACTTGGTGCCTATCAAGAAGAAGAATGGATACATAAGGTTTTGTGTAGATTTTCAAAATTTGAATGTCTCCTCCCTTAAAGACAATTATCCCCTCCCAAACATGGAAGCTATGCTACAAAGGGTAATAGGGCGTGAGTTATTGTCTATGATGGATGGTTTTTCGGGGTATAATCAAGTGAAAGTAAGAGAATCAAAATAGTATGAGACTGTGTTTACTACACCTTGGGGCATGTATGTATATGTAAGGATGCCATTTGGCCTCACAAACGTTGGTACCACCTTTCAAAGAGCTATGGATGTTCCCTTTGTTGACCTGATTAATACAATAATGGTGGTATATCAAGATGGCCTCACAACATATTCTAAGAAAGCAAAAGATCATATCAAACATCTAGAAAAGATCTTCCTCAAAGCTCTAGAGTATGGAATTTCCTTAAACCCTAAGAAGTTCCATTTTTCTATGACTGAAGGAAAATTGTTGGGCCACATAGTGTCCAAGGATGGAGTAATAATTGATCCCGAGAGAGTGGAGGGTATAGATAAGATTCCTATCCCAATGACAATAAAATCCATTCATTTTTTCTTTGGGAAGATAAATTTTGTAAGGAGGTTTATATCAAATTTCATTGAGATTTTCAAGTCTATTTCAAAGATCTTGAAGAAAGGTGCCAAGATTGATTGGACTGTAGAGGAAATTGATGCATTCATATCTATAAAAAGAGCAATCAAGGATGCCCCAGTATTAAAATCACTTGACTTCAATAAACCATTTCAAATTTTATCATTTGCATCTTACCAGACTATTGCAACAGTGATGTTATAGAAAAATGATGAAGGGTATGAGCAACCAATATCATTCTTTAGAAAATCCCTTCAAGGAGTAGAACTAAAGTATGACAATATAGAAAAGTAGGCATATGCACTTGTGAAAATTATAAAAGCCGTCAAACCTTATTTGGTAGGTGCTAAGGTAATTTAATATGTTCCTAATGTTGTAGTTAAGGATGTATTTGTGCAAAACGAAGTTACACGGAGAAGGTGTAGATGGATTAACAAAATTCAAGAGTTTGATATTGAAATCTAAATCACCAAATTGGTAAGAGGAAAAGGGTTGGCTAGGCTCATGACTGAATCAAATCTTGAAGCATCTCAAATCTATAACATAGGGGAGGTAGAAGGTATGATTGCTAGCATTGAGAACACCCCATGGTACACTAATATAATGTATTATCTCAAAAATCATAAATTCCCTAAATATTTAAATGAAAATAAAAAAGAACCTTGAAATTACATGCCTCAAAGTATGTCTTTATGGATGAAGACTTATATTGGAAGAACAGAGATGGAGTGTTATTATTATTCTTAGATGAATCACAAGAAAACCATGTGTTGAAGGAGATGCATGAAGGTTTCTGTGGAGGACATTTTTTGGCCAAGACCACTTCCCACAAGATCCTAAGAGCTAGATATTATTAGCATAGAGTATTCAATGACTCGTTTACTTATGTATGAAAGTGTGAAGCTTGTCAAAGGTTTTTGAGAAAAATGAAGTATCAAGGAGCACTACCACTTAGACCAATGCAAGTTGAAGCTCCATTTCATCAATGGGGGATTGATTTCATTAGAGAAATACTAGAGAAGTCTAGTGGAGGCTATAAATGGATTTTGGTGGCAATTGACTATTTTACAAAATGGATAGGAGTCATCCTTACAAAGCAAGTCACTAATAAGGTTATGATAAATTTTTTGATGGAGAATATCATCACTAGATTTGGAACAACTATAAGGATAGTCATAGACAATGGTATGTGCTTTAGATTAGAAGAGTTCAAAATATTTTGTGAGACATATGGCATAGCAATTTAATATGCACCTCCATATCATCCACAAGCAAATGGGCAAGCTGAGTCAAGCAATAGGAGTATCGTAAAAATAATTAAAATGATGTTGAGTCAAGCAAATGGGATTCCAAATTGAGGCTGGTGGTCTAGGCAGATAGAATCACAGTAAAGAAATGAACTGAAAAATCACCTTTTGAATTAGTTTATGGGACACGAGCAAGGATGCCCATGCAAAACCTTTTACCAGTATATAGGTTCATGCTTCAGAAAGACTTGGATATCCTTGAACCCATGGAAGATAGAATGGAGCAGTTAGAAGAATTGGGTGAGATTAGAAGCTTGGCCCAGGAGTGTAACACAAAAATACAGTTACAAACAAAATACTTGTTTGACAAAATGGAAAAAAATTTGAATGTTTGAAGTGAATGATATTTTTTTTCTATTGAATTCCAAATGCCAAGACAAAGGGAAACATGGGAGATTTGAATCCCTTTGGATAAGACCATTCATTATTATAGGCAAAGGTGGTGAAGATTCTTATTATCTTCAAAATATGACAAGAAAAGATCAAGAATTTCCAGTGCATGGATAATTCCTGAAACACTTCTTTTCTTAAAAAAATATGATATTCCATGCACAATAGTTTTAGGTTTCACCCCCCTCCCCATACCATTTAATCACATTCACCCATGGTCTGCTTCCTAGAGATCATTTCTGGATTCTTGCAATGACCTCATGCTCATTCATCCCCAATTGGAGCCACTGTTGGAGCTAAAATATCCACCTTGGTTTTCACATGCCTTCATTTTAATTTCTAATTTCATTTCCATCATAAGCCCCATTTCCCTTGATCTTTTAATATATTTGACATAAAACATAAAATTTTCCTATTGTATATAGCTCTTAAACCTACCCTAGTAAATAAAATAATGTCTTTAATTATCACTTTGAGATAATTCTCCTTTTTAAGGTACTTCCTTGACAACATAAGGTACATCACCAAGACAATACCATATCAAAGAAAGCTTCACCAAAGTCTCCTAAAAAAAATCAATAAAAGGTTGATGAAAATATCTATAAGACCCTCATGTGTCGAGGTGACTTACTCAAATGTCTCTCTAATAGCCAAAGAGAAATATATCGAAGAGACTTGGATACTTCAAAGTGAAAAGTTAACTTGTCCCTCTGACAAGACACAATAATTTCGACTCTCTAAGGATACAAAATCATTTTGTATTTAGGAAATAGAAAAACATCTCTCAGACATCAAGAGATTATTATAAAATGAATGATAAATTACTGGCAGATCACACTCGAGTGAGTACAAAAACAATATCAAAGAGACATCAATTTTTCAGACTAAGGAATGAAGAAGTCTCTTCAAAACCAGAAGAAAAAGTGAGAAGAAGATGTCAAAGAGACAAAAGAGCATCAAACAAACATTGATAAAAAGTCTCTTCAATTTCTAACAACAAAAACACAACTACAAGCATATACTGTCGAAGAGACTATGGGATATCGAAGAGAGGCAACCACAGGTTTCTTTGATACTTCAAAAATGAAAAAGGCATCAAAGAGAAAAACCCATGTCAAGAAGAAACAAAAGGGGTTATTTGAAAAAAACACTGTTAAAAGGAAGAACACGGGTATGTTGAGGAGACATAAGCTCATCGAAGGGAAATGATCACTAGTCTCATCGACATTCTGATACCAAAGTACAAAGAAGGAAAAAGCCGAAATAAATCTATTGAAGAGACTTTGTGGGATCGAAGACAAAAAATCAAATGTCTCTTCGACATTTTGAAAAGGGATCAAAGGCATTGAAGAAAGAAAACGACATCTTTGACAATGTAATCAAGGTCTTTTGGACATGAAAAATTGACTTCTCACATGGTTGACATGACTAATGAGGTCATCGAAGAGATAACTAGCATGAATATTTCAATTGACTAGAAAGGTTGCATGAGCGTCATTTATGAACCAGAACTGGTTCAAGTAAGCCAAATCTTGATATACCTGACTTTTAAGAAATCAAAATCACAGAGAATTGCAGCTAAAATTGAGGAAGTAGAGTTAGATGATAGTGAGTAGCTCAGAGACCACGACATTAGTTCAAGTAAGTATTCTTGGCTCAGCTGAACATATTCTATAAAAAATTTACTTGAAGTATTATGAAAATAGGGTTTTGAGATGGAAAGAACCCTTGAAAAACCAAAAGTAAAAAGGAAGAAAACAAAGGCTAGGCCATTAAATCAAGACCTAATAGAAAAATGTCCCAGGTCTAGACCAAAGTCTAGGAGAACAACTCAATTTAATCATTCATGTGAAAAAATGGAAGATAAACATAAAAATATTGGACATGTGTGGACTATGTAGAGAGGCTATGATATGTTTGTATATCATTATAGAAAGAAGTACAAACACAGACCTATCTCAAATCCATGGAACATGAATTTGGAAAAGCTTGTGATGCCTAATGTGTTTGGCAATGTGGAACTAATTAAGGTGTTAGCTAAAAAATACAACCCTAAAATGAGGGCAATTTGTTCCCACTATGGTTCATAATTTATCATCATGACATGAGATTATATCTCCATGGTTTTTCAACTTGACACATCCATGAAAATAAAATGAGGATAAGAGATCTATTGGAAGAGTATCAGACCATGGATACAAGCTATAAGAGCTGGAAATTACCTTTGTATAGGCACAAAGGGCCCAAGAAACCAACTTAGAAGATTCTCTAGTGATGAGACACCCTCATTTCCTATGGATTCGTTTGAAGAATAATATCAGTATACTTATTATTTAGCAGCCAAGTCCTAAGAATTGATGCTCCCACTGCAATGGCTATAGCTCCCATGGTTTTAGCAGCAAATATCCAAAGCCAGGATGCTAGGCCTTATGGCTATGTAGAATACTTGTTTGAGGTCATTAATACATCGCTTATTTCCATTAAGAACAACAGTGATGCCATCAAATAGAAGCAATACTCTCTACTCATGCCTATGATATTATATGAAGGAAAATCAATGGGAATGTGGGGAGAGGAGTTAAGAATCAAAGATTTGGATAGGGATGAAAATATAAGACCAGTTCAAATGTGGATGTCTATATGGGACAGTAGATGTGGGAGATCCCAATACTTATATTTGAAGAATATTTTGTGAAACCCTTGTATAAGATGCTTGGTCATAAATGTGATTAAAATTTGTTTCCAGAGATACAAAGATTCCTCAAACCAAAGGAGAAAACTATTGATGGAAAGATAAGCCACAATTGGGGGAATTGGTATGCATTTGAAGATTGTACTGTGATAAGAGTATATGGATTCGAGGCAACTCAATTTTTACTGCCTAAGACTATACCTGACAGGGTTGCATACCTAGAGATTGTGAGGAAATTGAACTTTCTAGACTTCATGCACCTCAAAAGCTATGCAATACGATCTCTCATGCCTTCTACTTTATATTTCAATGAATTTACCATAACTACTAATAAAGGGTATGAATCAATTGGTAGAAAAATAGATTACTATGGCATGCCATTAGAAAATAAGAGGGAGAAAATTGACCCTAAACACTTTATTCATGATGCTAAGATGACATAGAAATTGAAAAGATATGAGCATGAATTCTTCATGGATGATGTCATTAGAAATTATGATGAAACTCAAGTAATGTTGAGAAAGTCTTCTTACAACAGAATAGTTATGGAAGAAGCATGAAAGAGGGACCATAACCCATCATATGTAGATTCCTTTCATGAGATATTAGATCCCCTGGACATAATTGAGCAATTACTTTTGCATGAGGAGGAGTTAACCAAAGATGTATCCCTTGTATCCTTTGAAAAAGGGAAAGTTGCTTGCTCAAAAAGGCAGGCTGAGAGCATAAGACCTTTAAATCATTTATCACCACATCCTACTCCAAAGGTCAGCTTTTCAACTAATACTCCTATTATTGTTGAGGATGACATTGAGGAAGAAAATGAGGTTACACAGATCACCATTCCTACTATCCCCCAGTACGAAGTACCACTAGAGAGAAATGTGCTAGCCAGGAATTCATTGTGGATGATACATTTTTTTGAACTCCTGAGTTTAGGGCCTTCATTTATGAGTACAAAGGAAGGATGATAAGAGAAAAGCTAAAAGAAATCAACATTGAGCAAGAGGTGGATAACTTAAAATAACTCCAATACGAGGTTGATAAGGAAATGGACAACATCACTCCTAAAAGAGGAAGAACATTGCTACAAGAAGCTGAGGTCATGCTTCTTCCAGGGTGGGACATCAGCTCATCCATAGTGTTTGATAGTTTCTTGAAAAGAGAAAATAAAGCCTTGAAATTGATAGATGAAGCTAGTGATATGATATACATTGGATCATGGTATAATCCTAAAAACATTACTTTGTAGATTTGGTCCCTTTACCCACTAGGAAAGAGGCCTACCCTTATCAATGATCATGATCGGATCTTTGGTCACCTTCTAGTGTAGAGAGTAGGGGATACAGCCCTATGGAGATTGTTGATCTAAATGTGAATATGGCCAAGTTTACCAAGGCTCAGATTCAGAAATTAGTCAGAGATAATAAAGGGTTGATTGATGAAAATGAGATGTTGAAGCAAGATGCGATCAATTATAGAGATAGATTTCCTTCCTCCTCAAGACCTTACTCACCATTGATTGAATGTGAAAGGAAAGTGCTTGAAGTAATGTCTGAGATCACATATTGGAAGCACAAATATGAAATGATCCAGAAAGGGCAAGATAAACAAAAGAAAAAACTAAAAAACTACTATATTTGAAATAGCATCAGAACTAGTGTGTAAGAGGTTTAATAATATGATTAACCTTTCCAACAAAGTTTGTGTTATCCATGGAAAGACATTTGAAGCTTTACAAGAACACAATAGGCTATGCGATAGTATGAAGGAGGTAAAAATATAGATAAGGTTGAAGGAAGGTGATAACAAAAATATGCTTCAAGAATATTAGGAGCTTATGAACACACATGATAGCTTCCATAACATACTGACACAAGAATTGAGTGACTTTAGTCAGTCACTTAGTATGACTCTACCAAATTTCTTGAGGAAATAGACTTAAAAGACCAAGATGTATGGAAGGATGAGATAGCACAATATCTGCCAATGGCTCTTGATGAGATTAACGATGAACATGAGATGCTTGAAAAAAAATGTTCAAATAGAACGAATCTTTGAACTTGAATATGCAATGAAAGACATCATAAGAAATGAAAAACTTATGTAAAGGAAGGATATATCGAACATGTGTCAAAAATTAATTTATTCATCACATGGGTCAAGTAAGGAGTGACATGATATCAAACTTTTACAGTCATGGGTGTTTTATCATGGAGCATGAGCCTTGAACATGTCTTAAATGATCACTGACACTTGCTGGAAACTAATAGATCATGGTGCATCTACCTACGAATTACTAAGTTTATATGTTTATGTTAATCAAGTTTAATCCTTAGTTATCAAAGGATGTAACTTTTTGTGAATGCTCCTATAGCTTGTTGCTTCCCATATAAAAGGGGAAACCAAGGCCTAGTTTATCATTATCATTAGGAGTAGTAGATAGGTTCATCCATTAGAATAGCATATTCCACTCATCCATTTTCACATTTCAAAAACTTTTGCTATTAATGTATATCTTTTTGAAGCAATATAATGGATAAGGTCCTTCATAATCGGTGATTTACTTCTAGCGTTCAATTGTTGTGTTAATATTCATTCCTATATGTTGTTGTGCTATCTACAAAGTGGTTTTCCTTAATTATTCAAATTTATACAATTTGTTAGGAAACATTTGTTGTTGCTGTGTGGTTTTCTTGATTGGGTTCTAGGTAGGGTGAATTAAATTCCTTTCAAGTAACTCATTTTAATTGGTTCCTGCCAGGGATTAAAATACTTCTAAATTGATTTCTCTGATTGGTTTCCCTCAAGTTAAGAATTAAAAATCCTTTCATAATATCACAGTATTTTTGGAGCACTAAGATTTGTAAAGAAGAGTACAGTAACTAACAAACCTACATGTTTGTACAAGCTGCAAACATCCAAAGTTCCCAACAAGTTAGAGTTAAGATGAGAAGTAAATCTACCTACCTTACATATCTGTCTCCATCATCACACAAATCTGACTCCATTCACCCAATAGGATTAGGCACTAGTCATATTTAGAACATTTTATATAACCTTTACTCATACACTTGATTCTCAAAACATCAACATTAGGAATTAATTGTTAGCCTGATATCTATTTCACATCCAAGTGCTATTGTGAATAGATCACCCAAGTTAGAGACCATATTTAAATCTTTGAATTTTCCTTATCGTTTAGGTACACCTTCCTAGGTTTAGCAGAGCCTAAAGAGCAGGGGGTTATCAATCATATTATCCCCATTTGTTAGCCAAAAATGTACTAAGAGACTGGCACCCTCTTAAGGTTCAAAAACTTGCATTTTTTAGACCTGACAAGTGGTCCCTGACCACATAAATATGATAACTAGTGGTTCATGGCCATATAAATATGAATAAATAGTGGTCCCTAACTACATAAATATGATAACCAATGGTCCCTGAACACATAAGTATGATAGTGCATAATATCATGGTGGATTTTTCCATATAGTATCAATGCCCTACATTGCTTAAGTATAAAAAAAATTGTATTCATAAAATGGGATCAAAATCTCCACCAATATGGTCCATGTAATTTAATCCTTTACCCATGGGTTATAAACATTAAGGAATAGGTTTTCACTGTGAACCAACAAGTTTTGCTCTCATATGTGAGGGAGTAGGTCACAGTCAATGTCTGTGGGAAATTACGTCTCTACATATATCTTTTATCGGGATTAGGGACAACACCATGGGCTTGTAATTTACTAATATATGTGTTGAAATGAACAAGACAACTAAGAGGGGGGTGAATTAGTTGTAGAAAATTAATCCTTCAAAAACCTCAACAATAATTAGATCCACAAACATTCATTAAGTCCTTATTCTATTAGAATGATTAAACATGAAATGCAGATAATAAAAACTAAAATCACAACACCATACATGTGAGAGTACCAACTTTACATGGAAAACCCAATGAGGGAAAAATCATGGTGAGGATTAGCTCATAATATTAGTAATAGAAAAACTACTACAAAGGGGCTCACTACCAGAATATGACACATTGTCCAAAAAGACTCACTGCCACAAAAATAATACAAGAAGATAGAAGAAGAATGTTACATAGAGAAACACTTCTCAATGCAACAAGGAGTCCACCACAATTGCTTGCACACTTTCACAATGTCACATGAAATATTTTGAATGCCTCTAGCTCACTTCCTTCAGGAACCCTAACATGAAATTCACACTGCCCTGCTCAAATTCGCATCACACACATCACTCACATCAATCTCTCATATATCTTGATTCTTACTCTTTTGTACACCCTCTTGCATCAAAACCATACATATTTATATCAAGTTCTATCTCAAAAACTTTCTCCAATGTCGGCCACTAGTTGTTATACATTCAAATTCAAAATAGGTCAACACCCAAAAATTACTACAGTGGATAGGAACAAAACATGACCTACATAAATCCTTAATTAGGACCCAAAAGATCTCAACACATTTCAACACACTTCTACAAGCCTCACATGTAGTGTTAAAAACAAGGTCAGCCAACACCCCATCCAAAACACCATAGACATGAAGTACACACTTCCTTAGATCAAGCCGAAAGTTTTAGACAACATAATTTACTTGAGCTCAATCCAAAAGCAATCCATGAAGTACATAAGATTCAACAAATACTTCAACCAAGCTTTGCATCAACAACTACTTGAACTCGGGACAACTGATAACCCTTGTTTGTATACTAATAAATGAAACTTACACAGTACTAGAACAAATCAAGTAAAAACTTGATCACATAAAGATAAAAGCATTATAAGCAACTTCCCAAATCTACATAACTTGAATCCAAATAGCAGAGAAATGTGGAGCAAATACATTTCTCCTAGACCGCAAAAAACCTTACTAAACAACTGATTCACACACTGGTGAAAATATCTCGCACTATACAACGATTGAGAAACCTAAAATTTGCATGTATCAACCTTTGTCAACCTTGAATAATGTGTAAGAATTACACAGGAATAAAATCAACATAGAAAGAATGTAGAGCACAATACTGGAGCACACTATGAGCATTCACACATCACAGTTACTCTATTTATTAAATTTTCTCAAAATCACTTGGAAACCAAGTACCAGAACCATCATCTTATCTCATAACTTCATTCCAAATCATCTTCAAACTCTACAACAAAGAATAGTTCCATGTACTCACAACACTTCCTCAAGGTCTCAACTATACATGTACAACTTGTTTCCCTCTTTTCAAAATTTTCTCAATATCCTCAACATCTTCATCTCATATTTGAGATCAATGACAACACCAGTCAATAGACTTCCTATTGACATCAATGATAATACCAACATTCTTACAAAAATCTCCCCCTTTTTCATTGACGACAACACGATTTGAAAAGCCACCAAAGACCACACAATAGTTCTAAACACTCTCTCTTTTTCTCTTAGATGATCTTCTCCCCTTGAGTATATAAGTTCTTTTTTTGCATGATTCTCTCTCCCTGAGTAAATAAGTTCTTTTTCACATGATTCTCTCTCCCCATTTGACATTAATGGTAAAGGATAAAATATTTTGCATTTTTCTCCCTCTTTCTCACTAAACCAAAATTACATGATCTTAATACTCCCCCTTAGGAGTACACCTAACTACATTAGCAATACAATGACAACATATGATAGTACCTACTACCCGTGAGAGGTATCCACCAACATCAGTCCAAAAAGGGATAAATCTATAGATCCACTAGACTGATGCACCTTTATATGCATCTAGTTGAAGTAAGGAGGGTAAATAACCCCCAACTTCTCCCTAAGATATTCAAAAGTATCCTTACGGAGATCCTTACTAAATATGTCAGCAATTTGATCCTTTTTAGGAAAATACTCAAGCTGCACTTCATTCTCCATAACCTTCTCTCTCAAAAAGTGATATCTGATAGATATATGTTTTGTCCTTGAATGCATCACTAAATTCTTTGAAATGTTTATTGTACTCGTATGATCACAGAAGATAGATATAGGTTTGTTAAATATAGTTTTGATATCCTTCAATGTTTGTGGCATCCATAATACTAGTGTACAACATGATGTTGTTGCAATATACTCAGCCTCTGCGTTGGATAAAGAAATTGAATCTTGTTGAACTTACTTAGCCATGATACCAACCTACATCTAAGAAAAAATGAACCACCACTTGTACTTTTCCTATCATCAACACAACCAGGCCAATTTGCATCTGTATAAGCATTTAATGTGAATTTAGTATCCTTAGGATACCACAAACCATAATCTAGTGTGCCTCTTAATATCTGAATATTCTCTTCACTGGTACAACATGTGTTTCTTTAGAATATTCTTGAAATCTAGCAACAAGACAAATTGCATGCATGATATTTGGTCTAGTAGAAATTAGATATAGCAGTCCACTAATCATAGATCTATACTTTCTCTAATTAGCCTTAGGTGAATCATCATCTTTGATCAATTTATAACTAGTCACCATAGGTTTACATACTAGTTTGGAGTCATCCATTCCAAACTTCTTCAACATCTCTTTGACATACTTAGACTCTGAAATGAAAATCCCTTGATTAGTTTGATCGATCTGTAGCCCAAGAAAGAAATTCATCTCCCCAAACATTGACATCTCAAATTCTTTTTGCATTTCTTCAGAAAATTTCTTGTACATAGCCTCATTTCCACCAAAGATAATGCCATCCACATATACAACTACTATCACTATTTTGTCTTCCTCAATTTTAAAGTAAAGATTACTATCTATGGAGCCCTTACTAAAACCTTGATGTATCAAGTACTTGTCCAATATTGCATAACAAGCTCTAGGAGCCTGTTTCAAACCATATAGTGTTGGCATATGGATTCTAGTGTTGTCATTGATGGAAACCAAATTCATTGATCTGGTCTGCACTTTTGTATCTGACCATACCAGAAGACAGAGTAAAGAACAGGGTATCTGGCTGAAGTTGAATCTGTCAAGTGATTTGCATTACCAGTTTATTAGTTTTGGTTGTGGATCTCAAGGAAGGTCATTGGGCATATGAAATGTGTTATTCTTGAGTTTTGTGATGTCGCATCAAGTGGTGTACAAGTTAGGAGATCCAGTCATTCAATTTTCTCTTCATCAGTATATGATGGCCAACTAAGTGAATGTAAGGTGTTGCAGATGTTTAAAGTGAAATTTTTTGAAGTATTTTTGCGTTGATATTTTGTTTTGGGTCCTCACTATGCTATGGCCAACTTTGGTGGATGCACATTAAATTTTGTTCATGATTTGAGCAAATAGTTGGAAAATATTTTCTATTTTCTTGAAGCAGACATATAGTGAATGAATTCTTGATGGGGGATATAAATATGAGATCGGTTAATTCATTTTGTAGAACATATGTGAGTGTTTGATATGTGTTGATGTGTGTGTGAATATCAGAAGAGCAATTGAGCGATTTTCATTTGTGTAGAAGAGGATTTTGTGAAGTGAATTAAGACAGAGCAGAGTGAAGTGTAGAATTAGACAGAAGGTCCAAAATTTGATCTATGAGCCTAACCAGAACTGTAATCAGGCATTTGTAGATGCTATCTTCTCAATTCAACCTTTTGTTGTAATTCAAATATTTTGTAAGGTAGCAAGCCTTTTTGATTTTGAGTAGTGAGCTCTAGGTAGTGTACCTGAATGCAAATGCATTGCCTATTTTGTAAAAGACTTATATTTTGAGTACTCAAATTGTGGATTGACCTCCACCATGGCTTTTCCCCTAACAGGGTTTCCACATAAAAATCCTTGTGTTATGGTTTTTTGACTTTTTGTTCTATGTTCATGCATCTTTCTTTTGATTGAATGTTATATACACTTGAGAGATCAGTTTAATAAAGTTAAAAATTGCACAACACTGATTCACCCCCCCTCTTAGCGTTGCTTGAGTCCAACAATTGGTATCAGAGCTAAGTTCCTCAGAGAATTTTAACAGCTTGAGGTGGATCTTGGAATGTAATGGAATCTTGTAGTCTTCAGCAGTAGCTTTTTGTGGCACTTGATGATCTTGATTAGTCTAAAGCAGAAATTTAGGAATTGAGAGAAAATCTTAAGGATGCCGAGAAATTCATTCAAAAGTTGAAGGATCAGATTATTAAGTCTAGGGAAAAGAGAAAGGATCTCTATGATTAGATTAAGTAGAAAGAGAGAAAAAACATGGATGATGTTCACCCGAATCAAACCTTGAAGGAAATAACTGAAGAATGTGAAAAGCTTGCTAGAGACAATGCTTCCCTAAAACATGAGATGGAGTCTATGGCAATGAAGATGACTAAGGAGATTGAAGAAAGAAAGAAAAATGAAGAAAATATTGCGCAGTCCCTAAAATAGAGATCTGATGAATGCAACAGAATTAATCGAGAATTCATTCAGTTATAGATTGAACTGCAGCAATCCAAAAATAGTGAAGAAGAGCTTGAAAAATAGATTATTATTCTTAGAGGTGAACTTGCTACTGCAAATGAATACAAGGAGAGGTTCAAAATTAGCTCAGTTAAGCTCGATGAGCTGACTCAAGGACAAAAGAATGGAAATGACAAGCAAGGATTTGGATATGAGAAAGGAGAAAGTTTCAGATCTGGACAAAGGAATTTCAGGCAAGGAAATCTGATGAACAAAGAAAAAAGGCATACGGTAAAACAACGTAATGCTCAAAACTTTAATGGATATTGTTTTTCTTGCAATAAATTTGGTCATATGGCTGCTCAATTTAGAAGTAAAATGAAATCAAATGATTCATCATTTTCCGGTCAGTGTTTCAATTGCAATAAGTTTGGTCATAAGTCAATTGAATGTAGAAATATGTCAGACAACTCTGTTAATAGGAGTGTTAGATGTTATACCTGTGGAAGATTTGGGAATATTGCTAACTAGTGCAGATCAAGAAGAAATAAATGGAGTGACTAGTTTGGAAAAGGAAATGTTGTGTGTTTCAATTGCAACAAACTCAGTCACAATGCAAGATTCTACAGAAACAAGAATATGGATAGAAGAGGTCTGGTATACAAAGGAAAAAATATGCAGAAGGATGATAAAGGAAAAGGGAAAGTGATTGTGGATGAAATAAGAGATCAAATGAAGAAGACATGGGTGAAGAAGAGTTCATCTGTTGCAGGAAATGAGCGAGCACTAGAACCTACTTCTAGTAATTCCTATGGGAATTAGCTTTAGGCCTTTGGCCTAGTGGGGTTGTCAAGAAAATATTTCAAACCCCCTGTCGGTGATTAACACCAAAATGTGGATGAGTGTAGTGGTTGTAATGGTGATGTACAAATGTTGTTGGAAGAGTTTAGAAGAATATTATGCTGAGTTGAAGGTCTGCAAAAGTTTTTGCTTGATGACTAAGAAAACACGGTATCCAGATAAGTTAGGGAAAAAGAATTTATTACAAAAAAATTTAGGTGTGAAAAATTCAAAAAGCTACTTGAAACCCTCATTTGTCACTTTGTGTCGAAGAAAAATAGGAGAGCACTCTACATCAAAATTTTGAAAGTGTGAAGATAATTTGGCAGTGAAACCCTAATCCATCAAGTGCTTTTGTTATATTGAGAAATCTTAATTTGGTGTGAGGTTGAAGAAATTATTTTCAAGACATGTGTACAGAAGGAAAAATGGAACAAATCAAAGGAATGGTAAAACTAGATGAATATAGTAGTGAGAAGATTAGAGCTGAAAGAAACATGTTGTCACATGATGAATCAAAATGGTTGAATGAAGCAAAGAACAAAAGCTTGGATATTTGGAGTGAATTCCCCTATTTCGGAAACACCAAAATCGTTGAGTTTATTTTGAATAGATTGAATGATGATATTCTAACTCTGGATAAACCTTACCATATCTCGAAAGAAGTGATTGCAGCTATAACGGGGTTATGCAAAGTTGGGGATGTGTCGAGGAAGAAGTCAATTCAAAATAAAGAAGTCAAAACCCTAACTGGAGTAACTAGAGATCAAAGGGCATTGATAATATCCACAATCAAAGATTAAGTGACAAGGTACATTGCACATGGAATATATTACAAAATATTTTTCAGAAACGGAGAAGGTACAACTTTGGCAGGTGCAGTTTACATTTCACACAAGATGATAATGGAAGATCAGGATTTTGATCTTTGCGGATTACTGAAAGATCAATTAATGGAGAACATGCAATTGACAAAGGAGACAGATTACCCTTTCAGGTTTGGTACTTTGGTTAAATGCCTTGTGATGTATTTTCTAATTTCCTTACCCCTGAATAGCAATGTAATATGGGAAGAGAGTGAACCAGTTTGCAAGCAGATTTACATATACTCTAAGAATTTGGAAAACTTTGATCAAGTATATGAAAGTTTCTTTAAAGGTTTGCTAAGGAAGTTTAATTCATCTGGTGTTTCCATTCTGGTAAGAGGACTTGATGTTGGTTCCTCCTCCAGTGAAGATGGAGAGAAAGAAGAGAAGAGTAAAAGAAATTGATATCAATACTCCTCCAACATGCAAGACTTCAAAAGTTGAAGAGAAAGGAAAAGAACAAGTGATTGTGGACATACTAGATGAGGAATTTGATAAGGAAACTAAGGACACCCTAGGAAAATAACTAGAAACAACTGAACCAAAACAAGGAAAGGAAAGAGCAGAAAGCGGTGAAGAAGAAGGTGATCTAACCAAGGAAAATATATTGTAGCTTATTCATGAGGAAGATGGAATACTGAAAATTGTGAACATATGGTCAATCAAACCTTCATATGAGTAGGAAATGATCTTAAGAATACTAAGCGACCATCTTGTGCACAATCATATCAAATTGGAGAGTTTGTAGAATTCGTTGCCAAAAGAGATGATTGAATGTATGAAGGAAATCATGGACTCTGAGTCTTAGAATAAGGAAGAAGATGAAGTAATCATACACCTAAAAAAATAGTACATATTGTCACTCACTAAGCTGAAAATCACATGAATCAACTAAGGTAATGCATAAGCACAACAAACATCTATAACTATTCTCTTCAATGGCCTCATGCAATTAGCAAGTACAAAGAGAAGCTGGAACAAATTGAAACATAGCTAAACATTATTGGTCAAAATTTTGACATGTCTCAGGATCAAGATGGTGTAATCAGGAAAAGGATCCAAGAATTATAAACATAGCATACAAATGTTCAGAACACTAGGAAGAGGATTGTTCACACCTTCTGGAAAGTGAAGGACATAATTGAATGTAAGTTGGAACAATTGATTAAGTTACTGAGGAAGGGAGAAGTATTGGAAGAGTCCTTTACCATTCTAGAATCCCTTTTCAAAATTATCAACTGAACATCTGAAAACAAAAACATGATCATAATCATCAGGATTGCAATGGAAGCATGGAAGAAGTTTCTTCCGGAGATGAAGGAAAAGTACAAAATAATCTTCAAATAGTAGTTGTATTTCTTCAAATTTTTGAATAAGTAAGTTTTTGGTTACACTTCATAGGGGGAGAAATAAAATATTTTATTATCTTTTTTTCATTGATGTCAAAGGGGGAGAGAGCAGTGAAAAATACCCTATCAACTTAGGGGGAGTTTTGTTGAGTTTTGTCAAGCTATGGTATTTTGAAGTTTTGAAGGTTCTGACACTTAGTCGTTTTTCACTAAGTGTTTCCATCAATTCCAAAGGGGGAGATTATTGGCATATGGCTTCTAGTGTTGTCATTGATGGAAACTGAATTCATTCATCTGGTCCGCACTTCTGTATCTGACCATACCAGAAGACAGAGTAAAGAATAGGGTATCTGGCTGAAGTTGAATCTCTTAAGTGATTTGCATTGCTAGTTTATCAGTTTTGGTTGTGGATCTCAGGGAAGGTCATTGAGCATATGAAATGTGTTATTCTTGAGTTTTGTGCTATCACATCAAGTGGTGTACGAGTTAGGAGATCCAGTCGTTTGATTTTTTGTTCATCAGTATATGATGGCCGACTAAGTGAATGTAAGGTGTTGCAAATGTTTAAATTAAAAAAATTTGAAGTATTTTTGCATTGAGATTTTGTTTTAGGTCCTCACTATTCTATGGCAAACTTTGGTGGATGCACATTAAATGTTGTTCATGATTTGAGCAGGCAGTTGGAAAACATTTTATATTTTCTTGAAGCTGACATATAGCGATTGAATTCTTGATGGAAAATATAAATATGAGATCAATTAATTCATTTTTTAGAGCATATCTGAGTGTTTGATATGTGTTGATGTGTGTGTGAATATTAGAAGAGCAATTGAGAAATTTTCATTTGTGTAGAAGAGGATTTTATGAAGTGAATTAATACATAGCAAAGTGAAGTGCATAATCAGATAGAAGGTCCAAAATTTGATCTATGAGCCTAAATGGAACTGTAATCACGCATTTGTAGATGCTATCTTCTCAATTCAACCTTTTGTTGTAATTCAAATCTTTTGTAAGGAAGTGAGCCTTTCTGATTTTGAGTAGTGAGCTCTAGGCAGTGTGCCTGAATGCAGGTGCATTCCCCATTTTGTAAAAAATCTATATTTTGAGTACTCAAATTGTGGATTGACCTCCACCGTGGTTTTTTCCCTAATAGGGTTTCCACATAAAAATCCTTGTGTTATGGTGTTGTGGCTTATTGTTCTATGTTCATGCATCTTTCTTTTGATTGAATGTTATATACACTTGAGAGATCAGTTTAATAAAGTTAAAAAATGCACAACATTGATTCACCCCCCCTCTCAGTGTTGCTTGTGTCCAACATATAGTGCCTTCTTCAACTTACATACCATGTCTAGGTAATCTGATAACTAAAAACCTTTTGATTGTTCCATGTAAACTTCTTCCAATTCTCCATTCAAAAAGGAAGATTTCACATCCATCCTATAAACCTCACAACCTTTATGTGCCAAAAAAATTCTTATAGCTTCCATCTTGGCCACAGGAGAAAAAGTATCCTCAAAATCTATGCCTTCTACTTGTGAACAACCCTTACACACAAGTCTTGCCTTGTTCCTAACTATTTCTCCATTCTCATTCAGCTTGTTCGTGAATACCTATTTAGTTCTAATTATGTTCTTGTTTTCTGGTCTAGGGACCAATTCCCAAGTCTGATTCTTCTCTATTTGGATAAGTTATTTTTCTATTGCCTTCATCCAATGTTCATCCTTACATTCTTCACTCACTTATTTAGGTTCAACTTTAGAAAGTAAACACAAATTTACCTCAACTTCAGTAGCTTTTCTTCTTGTTAATACACCTTTCCTCTTATCGCCAATAATCTGATCTTCAGAATGATTATTTTGCACATACTTAGGGGTTCTAGGGATCTTCTTTAGAGCTTCTTCCTCTTCATTCTATACTTCTTGTTCATCAATTATTCCTTCTTCTTCTTTGCAATCAAGTTCGCCTGACACATATCCATCTACTGCAATAGAATTCTGCAAGTTTTCATCAACTTTAACATTTTCACTTTCAACTATCTTTCTCAACCTTTTATTGTAATATCTATAGTATTTTATTTTAATAGAATATCCAATGAAGATACCTTCATCAGACCTTGCATCAAACTTTCATAAGGTTTCTTCATCTCTTTTGATGTAACATTTTCTTCCAAACACTCTAAAGTACTACACATTAGGAATCTTTCCATACCATAGCTCATAAGGAGTCTTTGTGATCTTAGCTTTAGCTTGAACTTTGTTAAGTATGTAAACAACGGTATGAATAGCTTCTCTCCAGTAGAATTCTGGTAGATTTTCCTCTTTCATCATAGTCCTTGCAACTTCTTGAATAGTTTTGTTTTTCCTTTCAACAACTCCATTATACTGAGGAATTCTAGGGGCAGACAAATGCCTCTTTATTCCATGAACTTCACAAAACATGTTAAACTCATTGGAGGTGAATTCACCACCTTTATTAGACCTTAAGAATTTTATTTTCAAATCCATTTCATTCCCAAACATAGCTTTAAATACCTTGAATTTATCTAATGCATTATATTTCTCTCTAAGAAAAGTAACCCATGTCATTCTAGAGTAATCATCAATCAAAAGCATAAAGTACCTACCACCTTGTAGGACCACAAAGATCTGTATGCACCAATTTCAATAGTCCAGTAGCAAATTGTTCCTTTCCCTTAAAGTTACTCCTTGTTTGTTTTCCAAATTGACAACTTTTGCAAATAGCATTGATATGTTTTGTGATCTTAGGTAAATCTCTCACAACATGAACCGAACTAATTCTTGCCAAATTATCAAAATTCATGAGACACATCCTTTGGTGCCATAACCAACTATCATTAATCTATGAAAAATAAATGACCATTAGCACCCTTAAGTTGATAGATGTTTCCATCTGCTCTTTTACCTACAACATTCACAATTTCAGACGCTTTCTAGATCTCACATGCTTCATCCTTAAATACAAGATTATACCCTTTGCTAAACATTTTTCCAACACTCAAGAGATTATGTCTTAAGCCCTTAACGTAGTAAACATTTCTAGTATTATGATTGCCATCAAAACTGATTAAACCTATTCCACAATTCTTAGCTCCTAAATCATCTTGAAATTTAACTAATTCCCCATCATATTTTTCAATTTTAACAAACTTAATTTTGTCTCCAGTCATATGATTAGAAAAACCATTGTCAACAACCCAGTAATTCTCATCTTCTTTGACATGAAAATCAGATACCAAAGTACCTTCAACTTTATCCTTCTTCTTTGGAATACTTTCCTTCACATAACTTTTTGAGTTAGCAGAACCCAATTCTTCATTTATAGACAAAAATAGGCATTCATTATCATCAAAATCTCCATAATCAAATTCATCATCAGAAATACCAACATTTTCTTTCGCATAGTAGGATTTCTTAATCATCTTTCCTTTATTTCCCTTGTTCTTATTGCTTAAAGCTCTCTTTGGACATCTAGAAGCATAATGACCTATACCACCACAACTAAAAAATTTGAAAGGTAATTTACCTTGATACTTACTGGTGCTCTTTTTCGTTTTCCTCACAAAGTTAGCTTCCAGATCATCAAGATCTTATTCACCTAAATATTCAACCTTCTTTGATTTCTTAGACTTGAAAGTAGTCTCTAGTATTGTACCTTTCTTCATATTTCTCATTTCAAATGCAATCAGAGTACCAATCAACTAATCTTTCGAGTATTGGTAAAAATCAATTATTTCCTTAATAGCAGATACTTTTTCACTATAACAATCCAGAAGAGATCTAATAATTTTCCTCACCACTTTAGATTCTTTAACTATTGCACCAATACCTCTCATATCACTCACCAATTCATCAATTATTTGAATGTATCCTTTAATTGCTTCATCCTCATACATATGCATCATTTCAAATTGTACCTTCAAGTTCTACAACTTTTCTTACTTGACCTTTAGATCTCCTTCATAAATTCTTTCTAACTTATCCCAAACTTCTTTAGGAGACTTCAAACTCATAACTTTAACTAATTCAATTTTTGAAAGACTATTCACAATAATAAATCTTGCCTTAGCATTGATCTCATGCGCCTTGATTTTTGCACTTGTACTTGGACCAATCTAAGGTGGAGTACATGTATTCTGATAAGCCTTATCAATCTCATATACTTGAGCAGAAAAATATCTTTCCATCTTTGTCTTCCAAAAAGCATAATGTGAGCCATCAAATCTAGGATATTCCAAAGGAATCTTGTTTGCCATTCTGAATCTGCCTCAAGTAGTTAAGCTCTTCTTCAAGGAACCTTGCTTTGATACTAATTGTTGAAATGAATGAGAAAAATTAGAGGGGGAGTGAATCAATTGTAGAAAATTAAACCTTCAAAACCCTCAATAACAATCAAATCCACAAGCATTCATTAGCTCCTTATTCTATTAGAATGATTAAACATGAAATACAAATAACAAAAACTGAAATCACAAAACCATACACATGAGAACACTAGATTTACATAGAAAACCAAATGAGGGAAAAACCATGGTGAGGAGTAGCTCACAATATAAGTAATAGAAAAACCTGTACAAAGGGGCTCATTTCCAAAATAGGACAAACTATCCAAAAAGGCTCACAGTCAAGGCTCACTGCCACATAAAGAATACAAGAAGATAGAAGAAGAATGTTACAAATAGAAACACTTATCAATGCAACAAGGATTCCACCACAATTGCTCGCAAACTTTCACAGTCTCACATGAAATATTCTAGATGCCTTCAACTCGCTACCTTCAGGAACCCTAACATGAAATTCAAACTACTCTGCTCAAATTCCCATCATACACATCACTCGCATCAATCTCTCATCTATCTTGCTTCTGAATCTTTCGTACACCCTCTTGCATCAACACTATACATATTTATATCAAGTTCTATCTTAAAAACTTTCTCTAATACCGACCACTAGCCGTTATTTAAATAGGTCAACACCTAAACATTCCCATGGTGGATAGGAACAAAAGGTGACCTACATAAATCATTAATTAGGACCTAAATAGATCCCAACACACTTCAACATGCTTCTACAAGCCTCACATGTAGTGTTAAACAAAAGGTCAGCCAACACTTGTGCAAAACACCATAGACATTAAGTACACATTTCCTTAGATCAAGCCAAAATTTCTAGATAGCATAATTTAATTGAACTGTAGACAATCACGGTTTTGGGCTGCTTCCATATTCTTCATAATTGTATTCTTCATGGTCATGATTAAATAATGTCAATTATTTAATTATTCATCTTAACATTAATTCTTCTATTAATTAAATAACTATTATTTAATTAATTCATCTTCTATTAATTCTTCTATTAATTAAATAATCTTAGTTATTTAATTAATTCATACTTTTCTTTATTCTATCTGATTAATTAAATAAACGCTTTTTATTTAATTATCTTACTAATTAACCTTATTCGTCTTGTCAAATTAAATAAATTCTTATCTAATTTATTCTTTATCATACTTCAACTATAATTAAATAAATTCATTATTTATTTAATTATTCATTTAAAAACCCTTCATCATTTAATTAAATAAATCTTATTTATTTAATTATTCTTTGAATATCGAGTCTTTGATTAAATGAATTATTTAATTCATTAATTCTATTTTAAGCATTCCCTATATTTTAGATAATTATGTGAGTTATCTAAGCATTCACTTTCACCACTTCTATTTGTAAATCGGTCTTGTTGGTAAGTCAAGTCGAAACGAGGTCTCTGGTATAATATAGGCAAGGCCATCAATCGATGAGCCCCCGAGGCCACACTAGGTCAATCCTTTAGGGTTTGTCATCACACACAGTCAATTGTCCACACATCATATCAAGTCATGCAGTAATCTGGTGAACAAGTCAGCAATGTCTCTAAGTCAAATCCAACACCTTGTCAAACAAAACAATCAAAATAGATCAACTACTGTCTGCTACAGGATGTGTCCTTCTTGGAAATAGACGTTATCAAAACAATCAACCTGTCTTATACAGGATGAGTCCTTCCTGCATAATCGATAAGGTCAAACATAGCCTTACACAGGTTATCACATCAACGGGGCATCTGACTCAACGTCTTATATGATACATGTCTTTCTGAAACCAGGCTTTGTCATGCCTTATACAGATAGTCATAACATCGAAACCAGACTCACAGTCTTATCCGGTATGTGTATCTCCTGCAATCAGGCTCTATCAATCAACAAATCAAACAAACAAATCATGTTTTGGCAAACATTTTACTGGCTTTTTGACTTTATGGCTTATTTATCTTATCATTTTATTTGACTTGATGACTAGGAATTATGTTACTAGCTTTCTCAAGGATGTCCCATGAAGGATTTAGAGAAGCAATGATGTATCAGAATTCTATTTTCTTTGACTGCTGTCTGTCGACTATCTTTTAAATTTGATTTGTTGTCATGTTACTAGTTTCCTCAAGGATGTCCCATGAAGGATTTAGATGAGCAATGACGTATCATGACCCGTCTTTTACTTTGTTTGCTATCTATGGTTTGTCCTAACAAAAAGACTGGGGCAACTGGTGCCCTTAGTATGAGTTAATGACAATCCTTGTCTGCGACTGTCTATTATTAGCAAGTGGATGACCTTACACACCTTGATTTATGTCATATCATGGTGTTTTTCTCCATTTGTATTAGTCCTGCCCAATGATGATAAAGTGCAATTCCTTTTGTGATACAACAAAATATCGAAGATTATTAATACTAACATCTATCTTCTGTCTTTCATTCTTGCTCGATCTTCCTTTCCGCACTAACAGTTCTTCTTTCTTGCATTATGACGAAGTCCTATGACATAAAACATTGTACATCATCCTGCATCCACATACATGTTAGAAACATTCTTACAAATAGGCATATTTTACATTTAGATCATCATGGCATAATACATATTATAAGCATTCCATGTATAGCATCACATTACATTTGTATAGCATCACATGTCGTCTGTATCCTACATATAACATCATATTGCATCTCATAATCATATAGGATCAACATCATATAGAATCATACATTATATAGAATCAACATTATCTCATTAAATGTATAAACATCATAACATACATACAATCATCAATCACATAGACATATCATATAAACATCACATGTATACATAACGACTGCATAATCCATAAATATAAATGCATATCATGAGAATCGCCGCCAAAATCATATATATATATCGCTCAAATGTGTCACATCACAATGTCATAATGTATCACAAATACATGGAAGCCCGCAGGCTATAAGATCAAAATACAGTGCCTCAACAAATGGTACCCCTATCCTGAGCTGCCACTGCCATCATGCCGGGAGTGTGTGGGAGAATGATGCTGGGAACCAGCTGATCTCTGAGCCGTGGGAGGTTGTCATATGGCCCTGCTCTATGTGGCTAATCCACCCCCTCTGTGCTAATTTTCCGCATGTGGGTCCTAGTCTGGGACCTGCTACTGTGTGCCACTGAAAAACTGGGAGCCGTCTCTCTAGGGGAACCTCTGCCTCATATAAGTCCTGGTAGTATCTCTCCCTCTCTCTAGCTCTAACTAGCTCTCTGGCGAATGCAACTGATGGTCCTGTGCATAAAGACCTGAGCTCTGTGAACCTTTGCTCAGTCTCCTGCCGCCGAGCTATGGCCTGATCCCTTGTCCATCAAGGCTCTGTCCCTCTCTATCCGATAGGCATCCCTCTCGGCCATCAATACTCTCATCTGCTCCTCCAAGGAGGCAACCTGGGCTCGTAACATATCTGTGTCCGGATCCTCCGCCCCTCTCTCATCTATGTTGGCCCTGTCTATCCCATCCTCCTCCTCATCGATCTCCTCCAGGATCTGATCTCGGATCTCTCTCTCATGATCATCATCCTCATCATCATCCTCCTGGTAGGCACCTAGCAACCCAAGGGCATCAACCTCTGCCTCCTCTCCAACTGCCTCCTCGGCACCTGCCTCTCTCACTGCCTCCTCGGCACCTCCCTCCTCTCTGCCTGCCTCCTCGGCACCTGCCTCTGCCTCTGCTGGGATATCTGGGATGTCTGGGATAACAGCCTCTGCCGGCTGCTCCTCCTCACCACCTCTGGCCACATCTAACATAGCCACATCCTCCTCTCCTCCTCTCTCCTCCCGGATCGGTGACAAGGCTGGCCCTCTTCCCTGCCGACCACGCCTCCCTCTCCTGCCTCCACGTCGGCCACCTCTGCCATCATCACCTCCATCACCACGCCTCCTCTGCCTCCTCGGCCTCTCCCTCTGCCTCATCTGCCTCTGGGACCTGTCCCACGCTGCTCTACCGGTGCTGGCTGCCCTGGATCTATCATGGGAATCGGCCTTGTGTACTGCCCACCACTGATCATAAGCTGGAGTGGTCCCTGGGTCTGCTGGTCCGTCCCTCCATCTCCATGGAAGTGCCTGTAAACCATCAATATCTGCCTCCGCAGTGGCGACTGGAATCTCTGGCCCCCATAGTAGGACCTCTCGTGATGACCGAGCAAACTCTGCTCTCCCCCGAGGTACATCCTGTACCTCTCCATACTGTCTCAGTACCCGGTCTGGCAACTGTCGCTCTATAATGTGCATATGGGACACTGTCTGTCCCACCAAATACTGTGTCTGTCAACAAAAGGGCAAGTGCTCGCCCTCATCTGACCACACCTCGCAGCCTAGGTACGGTCTCCATGTAAACTCCTGCATGGTGTCTATAGCGTGTCTAAAGTAACCTGTGTCCCCAATATGATGCTGTGTGGTTGCCCCCGCATAATGGAAGGCGTATGGAGCTCCACGAGCCAAGTCTACTGTAAGAGGTGGTCTAAAAATAGCAATATGCTCCCACGCCCATACCATCAGGAGCGTGGTACCGCAGCTCATCGATGTGCCTCTCGATAGGCAATATCGTGAAGGTGGAAGTACAACATCCCTAACACACAGGAACCCCAGGCATATACAACTCGACCGCTCGAGCATGCCCACTAACATCTCCCCCCATCCCACAGGAAATCCATGACCTCGGCGGTCAGGCAGTACAATACCACCTATCAGTGTCGCTACTAGACAGTCTAACTGTCTATACCTCTGGGCCAATACCCGCCACCTAATCTCATAGTCATCAACCCCTAGCTGTCTAACGTTGGCATGGGGGTAATATCTGCACATCTCAGCTATACCCCTCTGGGTATCATACACCACTCGTGTCCCTCTAATAGGCAGTCTCAATATCCTATATACATCCTCTAAAGTCACCGTGGCCTCTCCAGTCGGTAGGTGGAACGATGATGTCTCCGAGTGCCACCGCTCACATAGTGCTATCAATAATCCCCGATTTGCCCGAATCTGGGGCATATCGGTCACATGCAACAAACCTAAATGCCATAGAGTCCGTCGCTCGGTCGCCCAAGCTGTCTCTGAATCGAAACGTCGTGGGTCTCGACTCCCGTGTATAGATAGGGTCTAATACAACCTGCAACAACATTATACATGCCTCATGTTAGCCTGAATCATCTATTCTAATGCAAAATGACTGTTTTAACATAAAATGCAAATGCGTCATTATTTTGCACATGCATCATTTTTTTACACATGCGTCGCTTTTCCACAAATGCGGTTCACAAATTACATATGCGTCATTTTTAACAAATGCGGCTCATATTAATCACATGCGTCATAAAACTATCATTTGCGTTGCATAATGTCAAATGCGTTTCTAAACACACATATGCGGCTATAACTATGCACATGTTGCAAAATGTCAAATGCATAACAAAATAAACAGATGCGTTTATTCGCTAAAGCCTATTCTAAATGACCGGCGTAAACTTTCAAATGCGGCTTTTCGCGGTCAAATGCGTCGTTCGTGCATACACATGCGGTGCAAAATGAAAAATGACGCATAACTAAAAATTGAATTAAATGCATTAAATAACGCGCAAATCAAAATTTTCAAAAGGCAAGTTTTACGTCCATACCGGGGGGTCCGCGTCGGCTGGTCTCTGGTATGTCCGGATCCTGTATGCACGATGATGGGTGGCTGGAACTGGAGACATCCTCGCTAGAAAAGTCAGAGCAAATTTTCAAATCTCTAAGCTAGGTAGGTGCAAATGAATAGTTTTTCACCCCAATTCAAATATATACCTAGGGCTTAGGTGGCATTTCCTTCCTACTGCCATGTAAACTTCCATTTTCTATCATCCCGTACCCGTCCCTCCCACTTCCAATCCCAATTCCGTCAACTGCATTGCATTTCTACCTATTTACTGAACTAATCGGGAGCATTTCCAAATTTTTTTGAACATTTCAGAAATTTGTCAATTTTCCTGAGGGGGCATACCTTCACCTATTCTAATCCGGAGCATTACTGGGGCATGTTTTTATCGACTTTCTTTGACACAACACCGAAATGACATTGTATCAAAGAGGGGCAAATGTAGACAACTTAAATCCTGCTTTAGTCTCCATGACTTCCATATCTCTTTCATATAATTGTATTCTTCATGGTCATGATTAAATAATGTCAATTATTTAATTATTCATCTTAACATTTCTTCTATTAATTAAATAATGTCAATTATTTAATTAATTCATCTTCTATTAATTCTTCTATTAATTAAATAATCTTAGTTATTTAATTAATTCACACTTTTCTTTATTCTATCTCGATTAATTAAATAAACACTTTTTATTTAATTATCTTACTAATTAACCTTATTTGTCTTGTCAAATTAAATAAATTCTTATCTAATTTATTCTTTATCATACTTCAACTATAATTAAATAAATTCATTATTTATTTAATTATTCATTTAAAATCCCTTCATCATTTAATTAAATAAATCTTATTTATTTAATTATTCTTCAAATATCGAGTCTTGAATTAAATGAATTATTTAATTCATTAATTCTATTTTAACGCATTCCTCTATATTTTAGATAATTATGTGAGTTATCTAAGTATTCACTTTTACTCGACTTGACATCTATTTTAATTGTTCAGTTAACTATTGATTTGATGTTTGAGTGGTGTCTTCGAGTAATCTCTTCGTCAAATCATTCAAATCGTCCAGTTCTAACTCAATTGCATGTACATGCAGATTGATTAAATATTCTTATTTAATTAATTAAATGTTGTATGCATCCAACAAGAGTTGATGTAATCAATTTTCATCTTTGTCAAAGAAATATATTTCTTATGTTTTAATGTTTAATGAAGATTAAATCATTTATTTAATCTTTAATTCTATTTCTAGTTTGTATCACTCATGTCACTAATGTTATCGTAATGCATGTCTAATCAGTCAATCTCAATCGGCCCATTGATCTTTCAATCTTGGCCTCACATTCGAATAATCAGCTTTTATAAATTGATTTGTCATTCTTCATTCCAACTCTCGTGAATTTTGTAACTTTGGAGAGCATTTTGTCTTGAATTCGATATTTTGCTAATCACTATCTTAGGCTATACTTGCACGAACTTGAAAATCTGAGGGCAATTATACTACACAAGCAAAATGGAGAAGGGCAATCGAGATGAATCATGGAATTATGTTTGAAAATTGGTGAGATTGTTCTAGTTTTAATTACGTTTTTACTTTCCCATGTTCTTTGTTGCTTAACTAATGAATTTGCATTTTAGATTTTAGTATTGTATGCATGTGTGCTTCTAATGATCTTTTTGTTGTCTATTGTGCAAAGCTTTTATTTGGCGTTCTAGAACTCAATCCAAAACAATCCACAAACTATATAAGATTCATCAAATACTTCAACCAAGCTTCGTATCAACAACTACTTTAACTCAGGACAACTGATAACCCTTGTTTGCATATTGATAAATAAAATTTACACTACACTGCACCAAATCAAGTAAAAACTTGATCACAAAAAGATAAAAGAATTATAAGAAACTTCCCAAATCTTCCCAACCTGAATCCAAATAGTGGAGAAACACGAAGCAAATACATTTCTCCCAGACAACAAAAAACCTTACTGAACAACTAGTTCACACATTGGTGAAAATATATTGCACTGTACAATGATCTAGAAACCCAAATTCTAAATATCGCAATCTCTATCAACCTTGAATAACATGTAAGAACCACATTGTCATAGCATAAACATAGAAATAATGTGGAGCACAATACCATAGCACACTATGAACATTTACACAACACAGTTTATGCTCTTTATTAAATTTTCTCAAAAGATCTTGGAAACCAAGTACTAGAACCATCATCTCAGTTCTTAACTTCATTCCAACTCATCTTCAGACTTTGCAAAAAAGAATAGCTCCATGTACTCACAACAGTTCCCCAAGGTCTCAACTATACATGCACAACTTGTTTTCCTCTTTTCAAAATTTTCTCAATATCCTCAACATCTTCATCCCATAGTTGACATCAATGAAAACACCAATCAGTAGGTATCTTGTTGACATCAATGACAATACTAACATTCTTGCAACAAGATGGACTTGTGTCTCTCAACCCCTTGTTTACGCTAGTTTGAAACTCATCCAAAGGGGTCCATACACTAGGGGTGTACATTAACATATATACACGACTTACAAAAAGGAAAATACATCATTCCATTTAGATAGTACACATCCACACATTTCATGTTTACTTTATTTCCACAACTAGCTAACTTATACAAAAAATACTCATGAAGGGTACACATAGGGGATGATGCTTGATGTCTACCCACCCTTATCCCAATATTGATACCCTATATCTTATACTTGGTCACAACACAATATACTTTATGTAGTTCATAACACATATGTTGTTACACCCACACATCCTTTGTTTACTCTACATCATGTTCACTTTGTTTTACCCAATTTATTAACATCTACTCATTTACATAAATAAAATAAATTTTTAGATGATACACAATTGTAGCATAGATATCACTCCACTTTCATAGATTTGGCAATACGTGGTACACCACACTCTTTATCTTATTAATTGGTACTTAAGTTACACATCTGTTCAAGTCCAATCTTTATGTTTGGTCATAGCTTTGTTTCCTTTTCCATTCAACTTGATTTGTTACATTCACTAATGAGTCTAGATATAGGGTAATTTCGTTCTATATTACACAACATGTTGCAAGCAGGTTCTTAGTTACCAAGTAATTTGTTGACCATTTTCTTTTGAGACATTTTAGTAGAGGGAAATATTATCATCAATGCATAAGATACATGATAAATTATTAAATAGAAACTTATTATAACACATTATCCTTTATATATATTTACAATTTTTGCACTTTATATCCTAGGGTTGAATCATCTAACACTTGATATATTCTTCATTCTCATGATCACAATTCCCTCCAAACTATAAGACACAAGGGCAAACCAAGTAGTAAGAAGTACCAGAAATTTAACTAATTTGGCTTTCCTACATTATACTCATGTGTATATGTTTCTTCTAAGTGAATACTAGCTAGGAATATATTAACACACAACACTAATAGAAATATTACTGGACTATTTGATGCCTCCTATCTATATAATTTAATTCTCCATTCATGTAATTCACCATAAATCACACATGGTCATTACTTGATTAAAACAAACATAACAATTGACTAACCAACACTAGAGTATTCTACAATTTTTAAGTACAAAACCCACTTGTGTATGCTACTAAATTCTTGCTAACATCTAACCTTTCTTATTTCAGCACTATCAAGTCTTTAGTTCTTGGAAATGTACTTGAAAAGTAAAATAAATAACTTTCCCTAGATAGTAGTTTAATTACCAATCCACATTTAGCAAGGTCTTTTCAAAAAGGTCTTGAATTTTACTTATTAGCAAGGGACTCATTTAAACACCACATTAACTAAATTCCAACACTCGTGTCCTAGTTATGATGTTCCATGTATTTCACCTTTGACTTGAATCTAAGAAATCAAGCTCTTTTTCTTATTACTATAGTCTTAAACAACCAAGCATAAAGGTTGGGTAGCTTTTATAGTCCTCTTAAATTTCTAGATAATTGTTTACTTAGGAAGGTACTTAAGCAAGTTTATAGTTTCACCATTTACTTTAAGGTAAGATAAAAAAAAATTCCATTTATCTAAATTTCATATTTTCTACCCCAAACAAGATCATGAGTTATAGTGGGTTTTATTGATCAAGTAATTTTACTTACCAATAAAAATTAGATTCTATTGGGTTTTTAAGCACTTAATAAAGGGACTCTTTTGAAAGTTAAATCATCATCTTAAGTTGTATGTAATTATCTTTAAATGGAGCAAGGATTAATCATTCCATAGGTGGCATCCTCAATTTACTTTCTATCAAACCTCCAATTTGGACTAGGGTTGTTAGAATTGCACACAAAATTGAATTTAAAAAAAATATATTCTAGGGTGGTACACTTGTCGATCATATTGATTAGTCATAAGTGAAACTTAGGGGTGACCTTCCCTCATAAATAATGTTTTAAAACATGGTAGAAATAATTAGGTCAATTAGTTATGCCTTTTAAGGTTATCAAAGGGGTTGTGAAATGTTACTATGCACAACATTCTTATTTAGTGCTTTTATTACATAATTAATTATATTATTTCCTATCTAATCATTAAACCTATTACTCCTTTTTGAGGGTAACTTGAACTATCTATTTCAAATTAAACCTTGCATAAGGCTTGCTAGGTGGATCCTTCAATTAGTCTTCCTCAATCATTCATTACGTCTACTATGGTTAAAGGAGATGATTAATCTTACCAAGTTTAATTGTGATCAACAATATTTTTATTTAATTTACCAAGCTTGTGCTACACCATCCATAAAAATCAATAGGTAAAATTCTATAAAAATTTATTAATTTCCTTCCAAGTTTATGGATGTGCAAGGTGACAAAATTTAGGTTTACATAATTTTGGATATTAAGATGCTTTGCATTTTCTCACTAGCTCATTAAACTCCTAATAGTTGTGTTTAATATTACCTACCTTTTAAAGTTCAAAATAAAGAATAAAAAACAATTATAAATTCAACCTGATAATTCTTATTAATTGAACTATCCTCTTTCACATTATCTACAAAATCATGATGATCCCATTGCTTTGGTCTTCACCAAATTATGTTTCTTCTAGTTAATTATCATTAGCTAAATCTCTTATGGTCGAGTTTTGATTATCAAATACTCTTCCAACTCCTATGGTAGATGGTTTATTCAAAATTTATTAATTGGGTTTAATTTTAAAAATAATTGATTCACATATTGGAAACATTCGTAACATACAAAAATATAAGACCCATGGTATTCCCAGAGTGCCTAGTGTTGCAACCTAGGCTCTATTACCAAATGTAATGCCCAAATTTTTTTCCAAGAAAACCCAACAATTTTTTTTTGAACATTAATGTTGAAACACACAATAAATAAACCAACTGTATTCAACCATGGTAGAGATCCATATGCATCAAGCGAAATTGCTAGGCAACAATATCATTATTAAACTTGTATGTCTAAACTTTAGGCACTGTTGAGAAACTTCACTCCATTACAACTTTACTTATAACTAAATATTAGTAAGATGTAACTTTGATTGTTAGCATTGACCTTAATACCCATGTTAGTATTAAATTTATGGAAGCGGTGATAATACTAGTTTCCATCTTAATATTAATGTTGTTATTGACTCTCCAAGATGTGAGTTCTCATGCAAATATCATGATTTATGTCATTAGTATCATTCTGCTAATAACAAATAATATTAAAATGACATTAATAATATAATTGATCCATAATTGCTATCATGAACTTATATTAATATTATTTTCTAATAATTATATTTATGTATGTATTTAAATCACCACTTTCAAAATTATATTAATATAATTTGCTAAAATAATATCAATATCAGTAATTAGATTATTTTAATTTGAATGTTAATATTAATATTAATTATCACACCAATATTGATCCAACTAATAATAAACAGTATTATTGTTTCCTATAGAATCCCCAATATTGCTAATGTTGAAACAATATGACATTATTACATATTGCTACGTAATGTCTCTCCATATTTGGTGTTTATTTATTAGTATTGGCCTTAATATTTATAATATTATTAGTTACTAGGGTTAACATTAACATTCAAGAAACTAAAGTTCCCTAACCTTTGCAAGAATAATATTTCCATGAGGAGAGACATCACTTGAAGGCCTCTCAACAAAACAATACCATATTAAATTTGTTTCACTATTGGGATAGGATAAGAGCGGGGTTACTAGTTTACAGAGCTCCCGTGTTCAAACCGCATAATAATTTAATTTCAATTTAGCAAGGAAAAATAAATGCATAAATATTAAGCAAAATAACTTAAACAAAATAATATTATAAATTTTAATAATCCTTTAATTATTAAGAGCGCTCATCCAAGATTAATATATTTATTCTTATTTTATTTGCATCCTTAAATAATATAATCGCTTATAATTGACTTTGAAATAACTATTGTTAGATTATATACATTTTTAATTCACTTCTATACTTTTTTCATTAAACTAAAAACAATAATATGGAGTTCCCAAATTTACTTGTTTATTTTAAATAATATTACTTACTAAATAATTAATTTAGAAATATCATTATTTAATTGAATACACTTAAACTCATTGAATCATTTATGATTTTATTTAATAAGTTAATTTGGGAAATTGTGTAATGAATATTTTCTACTAGTGAGTATACCAAGGGTTTCCACACGATGCTAAGTTTAGGGAGATAATTATTGAGAGTAAAGATTCATTGGTGTTTTAAAGTCCATGCTTTTATCAACCTTGGTATGCTTCCATGCGTCAACTTTGGAAGAAGAGGGAAAACAATTGTGACCATCCTCAAAGGGTGTTGATCTATGGAGGAGGCACATCTCCCTACCAAGGCTTCCTACCCAACAGATTGTGGTCCTCTCATCAAGTCTTTATTTATTAAAATATTCTTTTGTCTCTTGGATGCTGGTAGAGGGGCATAAGACTTGATTTCCCTTATGCAAACCATGGACCTGTTAATGTCTTAATCCATTGTTTTAATCCATTTCATTTTTAATTTAAATCTATCTCTTTTTTATTGGTTCCAGATATCTGGGAATTGTCTTCTTTCATAGGGCATGGTCTGTAGAGGCCAAACACCACCAAGGGAAAACCACAACCTCCTTTGGGCTCCTACTGGAGGTTTCCATAGTTTATTTTATTTTTCCCCAAGGTCGTTTACATTACCATAAAATACACTAATTTTACTTCGATTTTTTTAAATCTGATATCTTTTTAATTTTCACGTGGGTATTTATTCATAATTTTATTGCAAGAGAAAAAAGAGAAGAAAATAAAACAAACCAAATGCCAAGATTAGATCTCAAGAAAAATGAAGAAGTTGAACAATCCTTCCTTAAGCTAATACTCATAGAATGACTATTAGCCTAGATTTATCTTTAGATGTATAATTTCAAAAGGAACATTGACCATTCATTTTAAATATATGTTTGACAGATTTTATGAGTTTTAGCCATACAAAGTAACAAGAATTAAATTTGACCTTTACAACTGTGCTAGGAACCTACAAGTGAATGAATTTCCTTTTTCTCCAAAAAGAAATACATATGAAGAGAGGTATCAAAATCTTTCCATTTTCTAAGACTAGTCTACCCTCTCACTACAGTTTCTCTCTACTTGTAGATTTTACTAAAATAAATTGTGTAAACAACTTAGAATGTCATAAACAATACATTTGCACATTCATACACCTTACATGATTCCATATTACTATTCATAATTATAACACAAATTTTCTTGCATCTTTCATCAGTAGGTATAGGATAATTATTTTCTAGCTTAACACATAGCCTTGTCCAAGAAGCTAGGAAGATAATGAGGAACTCCAACTACCATTACCTGAAACCCAACCACCCAATGAGAAACTTGAACTTAAGTGAGCCAATTGGAAGGAAAACCTCTCCACCCTTCCATATTGGCATCATCAAGCCACATAGGGCTCTAGAAAACCCCCAAGCCAAGAGTAATCACCAAGGACCCTTACATCATATTTATGCAACCAGAGATACAAGGAAGATAGCCCAATAGGATTCTAACATAAAAGGGGTACATTATAGGATCAAGCACAAGCAAGGAACTCCACATATGAAATAGAATACAGGGAGACCTATATTTCTACAAGCCACATTCTAGTAACTTACTCTAAACTTGCTACACTTTCTCAGGAGTTTTATATTTCTACCTAAAATTGTAGAAACAACAAGGAGGACTTGCAACAAACTACAATAGAAACTATGAAAAACAAGAACAATTTTAAAAAAAACAAGAATAATTTTAACAACAACAAGAGCAATTTTAAAACAGCTAGTTCCTACCCCTTATATGTAATATAATCATCTCTTCTCCTTCTTCCCCATAAATTTTCTAGCCAATTGTCCCCCCTCCTCAAAACAATACCTAAAATCCTTTTTATCTTCTCCCTTAAAGCCCAAACCCTAAACACTCAGGTGGGGATTTTGAAATTCACCTATTTCCCCTATTCTCCATTTAACATTAAACAATTACTAGTCCACACAAGATGAAATACAAAACTCAATAATCACATACTTAACGCCCTACTTCAAAATGTGAAGTGGGATAATTAGGGTTCTGGTGATCCTCTCACCTTTCATTGATCGTTTATAATCCTGCATACTTTCATCATTTTCAATACTCAAAAATGAAATAATTTGAATGACATATTGAAATTAAAATATCAATTGAATGTTTATTAAATTTGCTTACCTTGATCACTTTGATGATTTTATCCCAAATCTCGAACATTTGAATGCAACTTCTTATCACTTAATGTTAGCGATATATATATATATATATATATAATGTTAATCATGCATATATTTAGTTTAAATTCAATATGTCTAGGTAACTTAACCATCATACTTGAAAAGTCACTTGAATGTTCAAAATGGCATTATTCCTATATAATCACTTTATTTATAAAAATGACCTTTAATATGGAGTAGATATATTAATAAATTAAATGATAATTCCTATGATAATTCATAATATAGCTTTGTACCTTTTGTCGAGTTAAGTATATTCTCCTTGCCATTTAAATTACAATAGTTAGTCAACTATGCAAAATATTTTAGCTCTAAAGGGAACAACAATATATAAGAAGTTTTGAAAATTTTGTTGATTTGGATGCATCCCCTGCTATCTCGGTCTCCACATGCAAAGGAAAAGAGTATTTTGTCTCCCCAGTTGGAATTCATTGTGAGGAGTATGCTATGAACTCTCACCATGTGATGGAATTAAATTGGGAGTCGTTGGATCTTAATTAGGTTTCTAGCTTGGCGAAGGAGGGTTCACATGTCTTCTTCAATTTGTTTATGTAGCTCCTTCGTAAAGTGAAGTATATGCATGGTAAGTGCAACATGATTACAAGGTGTAACATTTCTACTTTGAGAAGCACTAAGGAGATGAATTCGGTCTTTAGTATGGTTAAGAATATGAATATAACTCTTAACTAGATTCAACAAAGGATTTTTCCAAATTAAAAATGGATCATGACCCTAGAATTGCTGCCTTTGAGAAGAATTTTCTAAAATTTCATTAGGATCTCTATACTCTGGTTAATCTTAGTAAGGATTCTCTTGAGACTACTATGGAGGGTCTGGTGCTTTTAAATGAGAAGGCGAAGGACTAGATTGGTAAGCCCCTTCTTCCTAAACAGGGGGTGCATGTTGTGGGAGTGGATAATGAAAAAAGGAAAATTAGGTAAAAGATCCTAGGGCAGGGCCGAGTGTGTGAACTCATAGCAAAACCAAAAAAGGTAATGATATCCTGATGTAGGATGTAAAAGAGGTCATGGATATGCATGAAAAGTTCATCACCAAATATTTGGAGGCATCAAGGATTTTAAAGAACCTTCTCTAGTTGATACTATGTCCTTTTTGTGTCTACTTCTTTTTGGATGTTGGTTTGGTGGTCAGCTAATTATGGTTTAATCAACATTTTTTCTTTTGGGGCAGCTTCCTTTTGTCTTTTCTCTCATGTTTCCTTTTGTTTTGTATAGATTTTCAAGAACCCTTCAAAACCTACTTTTTGATAATCAAAAACAATATATAAGAAGTGACATTCAAAATATCCTCTTTAATAAGTTCATAGAATTTGTACCACAATAGAATGATGAATGTTTATGGCCAAGTTGACCTTTTCATTCTATTTTTTAAGAATCACAAATTCATAAATTCAACCATAATGGTAATCTATAAACTACCTTCCTTTCCTACATAATTACAAGGTAACAATCATATGGGGGCTAATAATCATCCTAGGTTAATGTTTATCCATGATACACTCTACCCTTGTTAAGTGGACTATCTTACATATTACAATTACATGATGTGCAATCAATTTCATAAAATACACTAAGATCCACAAATTTTACAACCACTTTGTATGATGAAGTCTCAAGGAATAAATATATGGTACCAAAATAATGATATAAATATCGTATGATATTGACCACATACTATCACCTTAATTAAAGGTGTCAAAACCATGTACATTGCATGTTCCTCATTAGTTCTAAGTTGTATAGTTCATTCATTTCACTCAACCAATTATCGCTAAAAAAGGAAAATATATCAATGGTACAATTTAAGTACTTGTAACTATCATACAAAAGGAGAGGCCTTACAACTAGCTCCAAGCATTAGGAGTGATATTTGTTTGCCTCAACTAGGCCTCAAATTCGATGTCTTATGAAATGTGTAGATCAATCATACAAGACTAAAAGAGAATCAAAATAAGGTATGGAAGGATACAAACCCTGTTGGGGTTTTCTTAACCTATATCCAACCTATGATGAGCCATGACAACTCCACAAGGTACAAAGAGATTATGCACACTATCTCCAATAGGTCCAGGTCTAAGTTGCTTGTTGGGGTGATAAGGTTCTCTTGTATGATCCTACATCAACTAGTCTATTATAATAGATTTTAAAAAATAAAAAGAGAATGGGTTAATGAGAATAAAATAAAAAAGGGATTAAGTTCAATTTTAATATTTTAAACTTTTATTAAGAAAATTTGTGATGTAGGAGCATCTAGTGATGTATGGCTAATCTTTCATCACCCCAAAAAAATATGTTTCCTTATTTTATTTTTTGGTTGTGAGTTCTATGATGGAATTTAAGGGGTGTAAGATAGTAAAAAGATTGAAAAGGTGAAAATCAATAACTTACTATTTTTAGTATGTTAGTCTAAATGGGCATGTATGGACTTGAAATTTTTACCTAAATGAGAGCAATTAAAAAATGTATCTGATGGCAATTTAGAATCATCTTAATACCTTGTACCATTTTGGAGATATTATATTTTTCATTTCAAAAAAATTCTCCAATGCAACTTCAAACTCAAAATTCAAACCCTTACGAGCCTCATGAAAGCTCAAAAAATCGATTATCATTTCAATGTTGTAGATCTCTCCCTTTGAGAACTTTCCAATGATATATTATAATAAAAAATCGGATATCCAAGTCAAAAATTATGGCTCTGGGAAGTTGTTCCACCAAAAAGTAAATTTGAGTAAAATGTCTTCTTGGGCGGGAAAATGAATGGCTAGAATTTTGGTGTCAAAATGAAAGGGGGAATTACACTTTCCAGAATATTTTAAGGTGATTATTTGTGTCAAATAAAGGGTTGAATGGAGGTTATAAGAGGTGGCTCTGAATTGTAGAGTTTTCTTAAAGACTTGATTTTCTTTGTAGTGAGATATGTCCATGTGGTTATAGCATTGCATTGTAATTTCTAAATCTATAATTTCATTTTTTGAAAAAAATTGAAAGTGGGTTGTTTTCCTTCCTAATTTTTTGTGTTGAAATATATTGTTGTGCTATGTGTGGTTGTTGGGTGGAGTGACCCCACATCAATTTGAGATACGTGACAACCCATAATACTATGATCAAATTTCACTCAATTAATTATATTTTAGATGTGAGTTTTAAAGGAATTTATATGAGAAAAAAAAAAAGAAATACAACAATTTAAATAAATTCTATTCCACATGTAAATTTAATATTTTATCTCAATAACCCATGCTCAATAGATTTATCATTAAGTATCCATATATTTATATCACATATATTCAATATACAAGACATTAATTAGTGCACATCACCATTCAATACTATACAAATCCAAATAATTAGAGATCTCAAGCGATTAAGTAATTTGATAACAACCCCAACAAAATTACTACAATAATTTTTAATCTTCCTCTAAGTATCACTAAAATAAAATAACATCTAAATACTAAAAAAAAATAAAGGATAGGGATTTAAGATGGATCTCAAAATTGGAACAAAGCTCCAAGTATATGTCGGGGTTTGAATTTCACAATGAACATTGAACATTGGTAGTAGTAGTGGATAATTAGAGTCAAGATTGAGCTGAAACTTTGGAGCCAAGGCTTCCAATGTTGGAACTCAATTCAAGCCATTCTGAATAATGAATACAATTTTTTTTGTTTTTATAGTGGGGTAAGAGGTTGAAGCTGAGATATAACTTGGAACCAAGTTCAAAATCTTAACTCAATCCCACAACCAACAATATTCATAATTTATATGCCATACTCATGGTTTTTGGATGTCAAACTAGAATGAATATTTGGGACCAAAGGTTCCATGTTTTATTTCAGCTTAAGACTCTACTATGTTTTAATTTTTATGTTTTAAAATTTTTGGTAAGTTTTTAGAGTAAAATAGAAAACTAAACTTATAACCAAAGGTTCCAAGTTCAATAATTAATCCTATCTCTAATTTTTAGCATAAATTTAGAGATTTTCCAAATATTCTACATGTAAAGGGTGTTTTAGAATTCATGATAAATTAAAATATGCAAAAAACCTTCATAATTTGATAACCCAACCAATTGGTTGCAAATTAATGGGTGTATTGAGTTTTAGGGAAGAATTTATTCTTAAACATTTGTTCAAAACCATGAAATTCAATTCAGTAATAGTTTAATGGAAAAATACATAAAATTTATTCAAACTAATTTAATGTAATGAATTTAAATCATAAAAATAATATTTTTAACCAAAACCCTAACTATTAGAAAAAAATAACAATCAATATAGACATAAATCATATTGAAAATAAAAAAAGGAGAAAACAACCAAAATCCATTGTAACGCCCCACCACAGAATCCTAGAGGACAACACATAAAAACTACAATAATGACACTTTTCTTTTTAAAGTGCAATAACATGGAATGTAAACTGTATCTAAACATAACATATAAGTTAAAATAATTCCTCTAAGGTTCCATGATTGCATTACCAACACAACTATTAACAAGATCTAAACATACATCATGGATTAGCTAACAACAAGAGTTCATTTAAATCCATCACATTACATGAATAAACACATACATTTCCATAATTTGACATTAGATAAATAACCATCAAAGATCATACACAAACTCCCTTACATGAGGGTACACCATAACTGTTATATCTTTACATTGTTTACAATAATGCTTCCTGAATATATTGGGGAGTATACATCAAGATTACAGCTTATGATTCAACTGATATACAAGACTAGTTCATGAACATATGATACTATCTCCTTGAACTAGTACACAATTTGAAATCTGTTACATAAAGTACATCCTCCATGCTCACAAACAACAAGGGAAACCCAATGGAGGAAAAGGCACTATCCACCTGACCATGTTGAACCCTAAGGTCCACCCCTTGTGCTAGGAGATAACAATAAGGTCCCACCACAAAACAATCAAGAAGATAGAAGGCTTAACACAAAGGAAAAATCATGGTTCCAACACAATAAAGTATAGCATAACATCACATAACAGAGACATCGCTTTGATAGGACTCAAACAACAAAGGGGAACACAAGACTAGGGAATGCTAGGTTGCATTAGGGAGGAGTGTCATCACATGGTATCATCATGGGTTATCCTGGCAGTTTGACCCCTCTACTAACTCTAGACCCCAACCCCCAAGTGATACCCATGTAGAACTACATCATCCTTTCATGGGACAAGAATGTCTAGTCATGCCAATGGGGATCTCTTGACAGCCATCTTGGCCCCAACACCCCTAACATCCTTCCCAACTCATCTTGAGCCTGTACTAGCACTCTAGGCTATGAGTGGGGAAACAAAAATTATCTTATTAATGTGTGTAGAACCCATCCCAAGATTAATTAATTAAATGTTATCACTTGTTTAATCCAACTCTCAATGGGTTATCTTGGCAGCCACTTGTGGGACCTGGGCCCCACTTAAGAGCCACTCCCCCTACTTGCAACCAGAAGAACCAAAGCAAAAGCAAGGTAAAGCCATCTTGCACACTTAACCAATTCACATGAAACCACATACAGGGCAAGGCATAGACCATCTTGCTTACAAAACACACGTGATAGAAGGGAAAATAGTGCAAGGCAAGATCCTCTTGCACACATCTTAAGGACATTATCAACCATTTTCAAAATGAAATAATCATGAAATCCTCATACAAGATTCTTCAAAATGAAACAATCATAAAATCCACATACAAGATACTTTTCCCCAAGCCTCTGAAAGTATATCAATAACTATTTAGCAAAAAATGCTCCCTCCATAAAACAATAACCAAAATCAACTCAATATCAAAATAACCACAATAAAAATAGTAAAATCAACCAACATTGCATCCAAGGGAGACATTATTTGCACATAATCAAACTCATTACTTAACCACTATCTTCACCTAATCAGCCATTCAAACAATATTTCTCAAATTTCTATGATATCAATTATTCTATTTACAATTCAATTATTAGAGGATATAACAAAATCAACATTTTAAAATAATATCAGCTTATTCAATAAATAAATAAGACCTCTAAATTATCATTCAAAATAATGTGATACAGATTCTATTCTTCTCTTCTATATTCCTTTAGAACATAATAGAATTCCCCTAAACATAATAAATAATCATAACTTACATTGTTAGTTTAGATAAGAAAATAGGGAGATCATCATTATTAATATACGTTTTCCCTATTATTTCCCAATTTATTTATCTACCCGATCTATTGATTATATGGGCAAGAATATTCTTTTCCAATAGCCATAAGACATATATATAAAATTCAATTCCTAAATCTTCTCATTAAGTGTTATACCATAATAACTTGTAACAAAATACATGATTCCTAAATTACCATTCAAAGTGGTGTGTTATGAAAACTATGCTTCTAAATTCACAAGAATCAAATGAAATGGCCCTTTGATAACATATTAATTAATTAAATAAGACTTTCATTCAAAATGATGTATTATGAAACTTATTCTTCTATAATCTTTATTAACCTTTTTATTAAATAGCATTTTTATTTCTTCTAAGGGTTCTCATCTTGAGATGTTTTAAAATTTCCTAGATATCATAAATGCTAAACCATCTATATAATTAATACTTAAACCAATTTGATAAAAAAATTCAATCTTGACCCCCCTAATAGTCACATGGAGATACTTAATCAATATATTGTCTATGAAAAGGACAAGGACTTATTAACATCAGAATTGAATAATGCTAAGTGATTGTTGAGAGAAATGACACTATTTCAAATGAAATCCCTCACTACTCGCACATGTTCCCTAACATTGTTATTCTAAATATTGAGATAGCATTCACGTTTGGGCAGCTAATTGGATCAGCCATAAAGAAGATGCAACACATATTCGGCCTACCTAGAATGGTACTCGGTAGATGCACATCGTATCTTTAGTGAAAATCGACCATCTGATTCATAGATTGAATATAATAAAATGATATTTTTTCCTGCAGCCATGATTATAGGTATGCTAAACAGATATAAGAGAGGTTAAGGCATTTCTAGCAAATGAAAATAGATAGAAGAACAAAATGCCAACTCAAGAATATTGAATGCTATGCTCATCACATACAAAATGCATAATATAAATTGCTAAATTTGAAACACAAACCAAGGATAAGAAATCAACATATTCTAAATTGAAATCAACACATAGAAGAAAACTAAAATCACCCCCTATAGCACTGATTCCACACCAAATAGGAGACCATTGAATGCCCTTAACAGGAGAAATCCATTAAATCAAACCGCCATACAAAATGAAGAGAAAACAATTGGGAAAATGAAAGCAGCAGGGTAATTCCAAATTCAAGACTTTTTAATTAATGCTATAGAAGAGAAGAAAAATAGAATCATTTATCTTCCACCATAGGGAAAGGTTAGCAAATGCATTTGGTTTTCTAAACATGGCACTCGTACAACTATTGGAGTTGTTAAAAATCTTCGAGTATGTACAGATTGCCACACTGCATCTAATTTCATTTCCAATATTGTTGCAAGAGAAATTGTTCTAAGAGATGTGAACCATATCCATTATTTTAAATAGGTATGATATTCTTGAATACATCCCCCTAGGTCAAGTAGGTTTGCATGATCAGATAAATCTTCCCTGAGTATGAAGATTTCCATACCGACCAATTATCTAAGGTTAGAATAGTAGATAGTCAAATACATCATAAAAATGCATGCTTGAAGCTTTAAGATTATTGTGGTCAAGTTAGGAAAGAAAACTAGAGGAGGTTGCATGGTGTGCAAAGTGAAGAGAGGGAGATTTTGACATATAGTAAGGAGGTTGATGCAAGAGCATCCATGGCTATGTGCAATCCTGTATTGGTTTGAAGGTTAAAATTTTGTTTCAATTTTGAAATTTTGATTTTGAGATGGATTATTTGGTGGAAAATAATGTTGGAAGGATTAATTTCATTTATCCTTGTGTGAAGTGATAAAAAAGCATGAAAAACATTGACAAGGTGAAGAAGTGGGTGAAAAAGCAAGGTAATAATGCAATTTTGATTTTCCAAATTTTAAACTCTTGAAAATGAATTCATAAGGTGTGGAAATTGAATAAAATAATTTTTTTAAATGAATTCAAAAATCCCTAAAAATTAGGGGCTGGGGGAAGTGGATGCCAAGGTTAGCCAATCTTGTATTTTGGCCTTTTCAGGTGAAAATGGTCAAACCAATGGTTGTTGGGAGTTATGATTTTGGTTGGTTGGATTTTAATTTTTTTTATTTTTAGCTTTTTGGTGGGAATTAATGGTGCAACTCAAAAGTAAGTCATGTTTTTTTGGAGAAGGAAAAATGAATGTGAAAACATTCATGGAAATGGTAAAAAATATGGAAAAGGAGGTCATTTTCGAAGTGGAGTTTTTGAAGAAAACAAGTAAAGACATAGAAGAAGGTGTGGAATTCATGGAGGAGGTTGTTTGAAGGTTTTATTGTAGGTTTGGGAATATTCTACCACATTCCATATCAATTATAGATTGTAAGAGGAAAGTTTGAGAAGCTACAGGAGGATTCTAGGTGCTGGAAAATGCATTGTTTGGCATAAGCTCTCGCTGTTTGAGCTTGAATCCTTGTTGTGATCCGAATTTCTAAATTTTGGAGCATTGTTGCCAATTATTTGACTAAATTTTTGTGGGGATTTTAAAATGGTTTTAAGGTAGGTTTTGAAGGTTGTTGCAGCCCTTACAATAGTGGCATCGGAGCTAGAAGATTCTGAGTGTGTAGGCATATTTTCCAAAAGGAGGCAGTTTGCACCAGGATTGAGATTGTGGGTATTTCAAAAAATGTATGGAAGAGGAGACAAATGTGGTAGGGGTAGAAATAGAGGAAGAATAGACAAATTTTTCCATGGAGATAACTTTAGGGCCTTGATAAGGAAAGTGGAGACACTCCAAAAAGAGACAAGAAGAGGGTCTACATAGAGAAGAGAACCAAAGAGTGATGATGAAGAAGAAGCCTCAGAGAATACCAACCTAACAAGTGAGCAAAGAGATGCAGTTGCAAATGACCCATTGTTGAGAGCCCTTTCAAAGATTGGAAAGAGGCCAAAGATTGATGTTCCTACATTTAGTGGAAATTTGAATCCAAAGGAGTTGATAGATTGGATTAATGATATGGAGTATTTTGAATTTGAGGAAATTGAGGACCATGATAGAGTAAGGTTTACAAAAAATAGATTAAAGGGTCATGCTTCCATTTGGTGGAGAGAGATTCAGATGGAAAGAGGAAGAAAATGGAAGGAGAAAATTAAAAAATGGGACAAAATGATTGAGAAAATGAAAAGGAAATTCATTCCAGTAGACTATGAGTTGAATTTTCTCAAGAAGATGCAAGAATTGAAGCAAGGAACACAAACAGTAAAGGAATACACTGAAGAGTTTCATCGGATTCTCAATAGAACAGGACATGCTGAAGCAATTAAGGAGAAGGTTGCAAGGTACATTAATGTTTTGAGGTCAAGCATTCAAGAAGATATAACCTTGGTGAGAGTTTTGACAATGGAAGATGCATATCAAATTGCCTTGAAGATTGAAGAAAGAATGAACAAGAGATTTGAAAATAAGCAAAGAGGAAAGGATAAAAATAATGTGCAGCAATATGTGGACAAAAATCAGATTGGAGACACTAGGGGAAACAAGGAAGAAAGAGGTGAGAGTTCAAATCAGACCCCTGATCAAAACTTCAGAGGAAGAGGAAGGTTGGGTAGAGGATTTGGAAGAGGAAATTATAAAATGACTTGTTTTAGATGTGGAGAAGGACATAGATCTTATGAGTGTCCAGAATAAGAGGAGAAAAATAGGACTAAAAATTATGCAAGGGCAGAAAATTTGAATGAGGAAGGTGCTAAGTGTTCACACTCAGAAGAGGCGAAGAGTGGAGAAACACTTGTTTCAAGAAGAGTCTTGATGAACGAGGGTAAGGAACCTAATCAAAGGAGAAGATTGTTCAGAACGAGATGCAAATGTGAAGGTAAAGTTTGTAATGTTATTATTGATGGTGGTAGTATTTACAATCTTGTTTATGAAGAAATGGTGAATAAGTTGCAGCTGGAAAGGAGAAGACACCTGCATCCATACTAGATTGCTTGGTTGCAAGATGACTGCAAAGTGTTGGTAAATGAACAATGTCTGGTAAAGTATAAGATTAGTGATTATCATGATGAAGTATTATGTGATATAATGTCTATGGATTTTTTTCATGTGTTATTGAGAAGACCTTGGCAATTTGACAGGTGTGCAATGCATGATGGGTATGCTAATACATACTCTATGATAAAGGATGGAATCAAACACAAGTTGAAGCCCTTGAATGAGGAAGATGGAAAGGTATGTCATAGAAATGGAAATTGTTTGGTTAATAGAGTAAAAAACTTAGTGAAAGAGGATGAAGATGAATATTTTTATTTGCTAATGCAAGTTGCAACAGTATTGATGGCATACAAGAGAGGTAAAATGAAGGTTTCAGTGGAGAAAGAAGAAGAGGTAAAATCTGGTTTTTGTAAGAATGATGTTAAATCTAATTTATTTGAGCATGATAAAAGTGATTTAGAAGATTATGTTGCAGCAAGGAATGCATTGGAAAGTGAAGGAGCTATGGTTGAAAATGAGGAAGGTTATGAGAAGGAGAACATTGAGTTGTTTGGTGAACTTCCCTTTGCATCATTTCTTGATTTGTGATAAAGAGATTGGTATGAATGATAATTTATTACAGATTGGAGAGGATAAATCTTTTTATTGTGTTACTAATGTTGATGAGAATATAGAGGATGAAGTGATTGCAGCTGAAAATTGTCTTTTAGAAGGTATGGAGGAGGAAGAGCATAGTGTTGTAACCAAGGGTGATGATGAACAAGTGGTTCCAGCAATAACAAAGATAAAGGTAATGCATGGATTCAATTACTTTCTTGATGATGAAGAAACTAATGTTTATGATTTTCTACGGTTTCATAGTGTAGGTTGGTGGGAGATGAATTATGTGAAAAGAGGGAGAAAGAAAGGAAGAATGAAGGATGGAAGAGATATCAAGTTGTAGGGATATGTGAGAAAGAATGTTAGAGTGGACAAGGTGGGAAGATGGATTCATTTTTATCATGGAATCTATAAATTATTATGAGTCACACTCATGAAACATTTCTTTCTATTGTGGCTCAGTTTGATGTAGGAGCATCCATGGATACATGCAATCCTGTATTGGTTTGAAGGTTAAAATTTTGTTTCAATTTTGAAATTTGGATTTTGAGATGTATTATTTGGTGGAAAATAATGTTGTAATGATTAATTTCATTTATCCTTGTGTGAAGTGATCAAAAAGCATGAAAAACATTGACAATGTGAAGAAGCAGGTGAAAATGTAGGGTACTAATGCAATTTTGATTTTCCAAATTTTAAACTCTTGAAAACGAATTCATAAGGTGTGGAAATTGAATAAAATAATTTTTTAAAATGCATTTCAAAAACTACTTAAAATTAGGGACTTGGGGAAGTGGATGCCAAGGTTATCCAATCTTGGATTTTGGCCTTTTTGGGTGAAAATGGTCAAACCAATGGTTGTTGGGAGTTGTGATTTTGATTGGTTGGATTTTAATATTTTTTATTTTTAGCTATTTGGTGGGAAGTAATGGTGCAACTTAGAAGTAGTCATGAGGTTTTGGAGAAGGAGGAAAAATGAATGTGAAACATTCATGGAAATGGTAAAAAAATTGGAAAAGGAGGTCATTTTCTAAGTGGAGTTTTTGAAGAAAACAAGTAAAGTCATAGAAGAAGGTGTGGCATTCATGGAGGAGGTTTTTTGAAGGTTTTATTGTAGGTTTGGGACTATTATACCATAGTTCATATCAATTCCAGATTGTAAGAGGCAAGTTTGAGAAGCTACAGGAGGATTCTAAGTGCTGGAAAATGCATTGTTTGGCATAAGCTCTCACTATTTGAGCTTGAAACCTTGTTGTAATATGAATTTCTGAATTTTGGAGCATTGTTGCCAATTGTTTGACTAAATGTTTGTGGGGAATTTAAAAGGGTTTTAAGGTAGTTTTTGAAGATTTTTGCAGCCCTTACATTAGAGGTGATAGATTTGATCTAATCATCTAACAACATAGGAAAAAAATCAAGGGATCCTCACATTAAGATTCTTTTTAATATTAATGATGATAAATAATGCAAGAATTTTCCTTGCACAAGACCTCTCCACATATTCATACACCACCATCATTTAGTTAAAACTAAAGAACATTTTTCACTTAATTTGGTTTTATTATCATTGATAGGTTTACACATAAGGAGAGTTGAAGATTTGGCATAACTAGCTGAAATAGAGCATATAGCCGAAGGAGGTTTTCAGTAACTTGAACCTGTGTGATGTTGCATGAGCCTGACCCATGAGAGAATTCATTTAAACTACTATTGTGAAGGTTGGTGTAAACAAGGGGATGAGAAGGCTAACACACCAACCCAAAATTTATAGATCAAGACAAATTTTGATTTGCACCCAAATAATGCATGAGTATGGGAAGTGCTATGTATACAAGGATGGTCATAGAATTTAAATATTTACTATTGGAAAATTTTCTTCAAAGAGATGACTGTAAAAATCTCAACAAGCAACAAACTTATAGAATGTTTGGTAACGTGTTTTACTCATAAACCAAGACTTCAAATAAAATGTAGTCTCAATAAAATAGAAAACTTGTGACATGCACAATGGATTTGAAGTGAAGGTATTATGGAAGCTTACCAATTCTTCATGTGAAGTGGAAGCCTTGAGATGGTTGTTATGCAGATTGGAGTCTGACCGCCCCAGAGTCTCAAACATGCTACTCCATCAAGATCCTTGACAAAACCCCAAGCAACACCATGCTACTTCCCTAGAGCTATTCTTGCTCTGTTGCTAAGCCGAGAAATGTTACCACCCTGTAGAGTACTAATCCATGAATAAAAGGGTGGTACCTTCCTAGATGCCTCATTGTTTTCATTAATGTCCTTCCATTAGATGCACAAAATGCAATCTTTGTTACTCCCTTAAATCTGGTGCAATATGGAAAGGTCCTAGAAAGGTATTGCTACACCATCAGGCTCACTGGTATAATCACTCTAAAACTATAGTGCATGTCCTCTTTCTGCTTCTCCCATTTCTCCCTACCAAGACCCCATGAAAGATTCCCAAAGGTGAAAGCATTTCCAAGAAGGAGGATGTCGATTTAGAAAGAAACAATAATCTAAAAACCAATGCCCTCTGAAATGATTGAACTAAGAAAATATTAAAGAGTCTAGTTGATATCTCCCCAAAAGGATAATTATACAAAAGAAAAGTTGTTCAAAAATCATGCATGAGCCTCCCCTCAAGTAGCTAACTAAAGATTCCTTGCCAACTCTTTCTTTCTTTAGAAAATAACTAATTTTAAAATAAATGATTGCAGTTGCATGTTGTTGCATGCAAAACCTTCCATTTATTAGCATTGAATTTATAACCAAAATAATATTCTATTTATTCTCCAATTTATTATCATTTATTAATTCCACTATAATTTTTCTATTTATCCATTATCACCTTTCATTTTAATATTTAATTTACTAAATTCAACTTCACATTATAGTTTTATTTTATCATAACCTTTAATTATATAAAAGCATTTATTTTTACTCATCATAATACCTTTTAACATAATAATTCTACTTTAATGTGGTAATTAATTAGAAACATTAATCAACCAAATTGAAATCAAATAGACTAAACACCAATCAATACATAACCACAAAGCGAAGTTGACAAGTAAGACCACAACAATACTGAAAGACCAAACCAAACATAAGGACAACACTGCCAGGGTGAATCATGGAGGGGCGCTACATCCACTTAATATATTAGGAAAAATAAGATTGAAAAAGATCAAAATCCTACTAGGAAATCATAGAGAGGTAAGAACACAAGAAATAGAGAATAAATTCTACATACTCCTCAAAACCTAAAGATGGAAACCTATGATTCAAACATATTAAAATGGACCCAATTCAATTTGGGACACAAGGAGATAGTCTGGGTAGGTTGTTATGAGCTCAAGGTATTATTGGTCAAATGAAAAAGTGAGGAATGATGAGTGGATGATCATGTTCCTAAAAAAATCTAATTCCGCACATTTTTCATTAATTAGTGACATCACATGGGATTTTGGGTCACAAAGAGATTTAGAGCTTGGGCTGAACTCCAAATGTTCTTTCATCCTCTAGATTCTCAAAAGTTTGATAAGAGAATAAGAATAATTAGGAAAAGTAAAATTCAACACAAGTAGGGAGTGGATGACAAGAGAGAATTGTAATTTGGAACAATGTTCCAAAGTTTTTAAGTTCATTGAAGGTCTAAAATCTTGTATAATTGTGAAGGTAGGGATTCTATAGGAACTATGAACTAATACAAGGTTTGTGAAGGACCCAAAATCCTCTAAAAGGGGTAAAAAAAAACTTAAAATAAAATATTTAAAATAACATAAGACATGAAAATAAATATATCAAAGGAATCAATAAATTAACATCTAAACATAAGTGGTCATTTTTAAAAATAAATTTTAAAATATGAAAAGAAAAAATGAAAAGGGGGTCCCTAATTTAATAAGAAAAAATATGAGATGCATATGAAATGAATAAAATAATATTAATGGGATTTTTAAAATTTACCATAGTTTCATAAATGTGAAGTCATCCATAACCCCCTCCCTTAAAAATAAATACTATTAGGTGTTCCTACACATTGACATGTAGAATAGTTAATTCATTTTTAAAAATTAAAGTATAACTTTAACTATGTTTTTAGATATAATTAATGCACAATGTTATTTTGTCATAGAAATAATAGCCATGTGTTTGGTTTTAGATAAGTGTATTTACCTATATAAACTAGGCTATTTTTTATAGATGAGATTACTATATTTCTTCTTTAATAAGAAAGGAAAAGAGAAAAGTAGGGAAAAAATGTCGTAATCAAGCTAAGGGATAGATATCTAGTCAGATTAAGAATCTAGGATAAATTTTGTTATAAAGTATATATATATATATATACAAGATAATAGTGTGACCATGATAGAGTTTTCATATTAACATTGTATTACATTATACATAAAAAAAAAATACAAATTGTTTAAGGAGATAAAATCTATACAATATGAGTAAGAGGCATAGAAAATAATAATAATAATAGAAATATAAAAGGATTATGAAGTAATCTAAATTTACTACTAAAATTAAGTAAATTATATTTTAAATTAATTTAATTAATATAAGTTAAACTAAAAGGAAAAAATTATGAACCTCAATATGAAGAAACTACCAAGAGTACCTATAGGTAGGACAAAGAGAAAACAAGTGACTATTAGGGAGCTTACCAAAATAATCAATCCCCTGTTTTCATTTTTCAACCTTCATGGGCGTTCAAATAGAAAATCAATTATATTTGAGTGTCCTCTCTTACCCTAAGTAATATTAATACTCAATAAATAAAATATGAAAATAAGAATAAGTTTATTACACTGAAGGTGTTCCCTATATGAAGTTAATGAATTGATTTTGAAAATCAACAGTTGAAAATTGTAGAGAAGGATCCAAGACCATTGAAATGATCTCAACCATCAGATTTTCTAAAATATTAAAAAATATAATATATAATTAAAGGAAAAACAATTGCATTCTTATCCAAACTTAATTCTAAACCAAGAAAAAGTAGGATAAGAATTTATTTTTTAAACTTTTTAAACTTAGATTTTTAGATAAATAATAATAAATTTTTAATAAATATATATATTTTCAAATAATAATATTAACAATAATAAATCATAAATTACAAATCGACTTTTTATCTTTTCAATAGGTTTCATTTTATTTTTCAATTTTTAAGTTTGGTGTTACTTATAATTTTTAATATAAAAGCTATAATTTCGCTTTTAACAATTTTAATATAGTTCATTTTTATTTTTAATAATTTATTTGAAATAATCTTTAGTTTTTAAAATTTAATTTATCTAAAAATATTTATAATATATATATTTTGTTAATATTGAGTTTATGTTTTTGATTAGAGGTAAAAATGGGTTTTGAAGGGGCCTGAGACCCTTTACAAAAAAGATCATTTGAAACTAATGAAAACTACATAAAGCATATAGCAGCCAAAACACAACACAACATCAGTGCGACAATAGCCAAAAAGGAGGGCAAAAGCAACAGCACTACATATTCTTCAGGATATCAGCAACCTCCATGTCGCTCGCCACAACCTTCTGACAGTCATCCATGACTTTAGACGAATCTTTAACAGGAGTCCCAACCTGAACCTTGGTCTTGTTTCACATTCTAGCCCCAGGCCCACCCACATTCACCTCACTAATCAAAATATTTTTCTTACCACCAACCTTATCAATAGAAACATCTTCCCCCATAAGCCTACCACCAACACTAGTATCCTCACCAGGAGCAATCTCCTTGTGTTTCTTGGCACTTTCGAAAGGAGAGGAAATGCCAACAAACTCAAACTTCACCATAGATTTAGTCCCCTCCCCACCCTTCTCCATATCAGCACAAACCCTCTCCATTTGGTCCTTAAGGGTGAGAATTATTTCCTCAAGAGTCTACTTCATCTTTACTGTTTCATCTGCCACAATTTTGAAGGAGTCAAATAGTTTATCAATCTGATTCTAAATCGAAGACTCACCAGCTTTACTCATCACACCCCAAAATTAATATTGGTCATGTTAAGTTCATAAAACACCCATTTAATCAATTTGAACAAAACAATGGAACCCTCTCTAGCCATCCCAAGAACATAAAAAATATCTTCATAGTCCAAGTTAAAAACACCCTTACCTACAACATCATCCTCCTAGGAGGAGCTTACCTTGTCCTGACTAACATAGACATCCTTACCCTTACCAGCAACAACTGAAATTTGGATTTTCTGAATAGAGTCAACAATATCCTCAACAACATACTTTCTTCTCTTCTATAAGTCCAAGTCCACACCCGGGGAATCCACAACACCCTGCCCACCGCCACCTTAAGGGGAGAAGTAGCTTTCATCTCAAACAACTAGCTTGCAAACCTAATAGCCAATTTCTTGTTACTACCCACCTCTAAATCCTTCTTTGGATTAGTCCCCAAAACAAGGGGTGGCAAGGACACCTCACCAACAATTTCAATCTTATCCTTTAGGCATCTACTCAACTTTTTAGCAACATTATCCTCACTGCAAGTCTCATAGCCCTCATTAGTGCTCCACACCCCTTTCGTAGACTTACCCAATTTAGGGGGTTGTGAAACCACCTCCATGGAGGAAAGAGAATCTAGGACATAGTCTGTGTCCTCACAAAAAATTGACTCCTCTTCTAGGACAAGTTTCCTCTTTTTCCCTTTCTTTATAATCGCTCATCTTTAGAGACCGTTTCACACTCCACAATTGGCTTTTGTTGCTTAACCTTAGGAGTAGCAATCAATTTAGACACCACAAAAGCTTTAGCATAGTTAGAAATTAATAAAATGAGCCACACATGCAACACTGGATTTTTGGGGTTCCTTTTGTGGTTCGTCAGACCATAATACAATGATGCCAAGAGATAAAAAGGAAAAGAAATTCTCTTTTTATGGTGAAAATGAGTAAGAAAAACAAAATGGTAAGCATTTACCATAAAGAAATGACCTTCAGGGGTAATATACCTCATAAGTTCCTCAACCACATCCCCCCAAAGCACCTTGAGCGAGCTTTGCTAGTACACACCACTCTTAGTTGTCTTAAGGTCTTGTGCTTCATTCCCTTTAAAAAATATTTGTATGGACACCTACGATTCCTTCTTATTTTTGTAAACCTTCTTGCCATCCATAGACAACCCAGTGATATTGGCTATAAAATCCTCATTCACATCAAATTCTTTTCCACCTAGTTTCAAAACCCTACTTTTCCAAGATTTAGCAAACAAAGCCATCGCCTACAGGTTGTTTCCATGCAACCTTTCCAGATACGGAGTAAGCCCGCCTTTCTCTAAAACACACCACACCTCCTCCTTTTGCTTAACAGTATCACAAGAGAAAGGCTCTGCACGATTTCTATCACCTCCCATGGCATCAAAATTTGCAAAGTCGAGAAGTTTGAGAACCTTGAAAGCAATGAGGAGAAACCTCAAGAAGGAGAACCAAAGAATGCCCACAATTTGTGTGACAACATAATTATGGCAGGGAAAAATAATGAGCCTAGAGTTCCATCCCATATAGATATCAAACAAGGTACCATCAGCCTGATCCATATCTAGCTTACCATCATTCCACATAATAACCTGCCATGTGAAAATAGTCATGCACACCCTGAGCCTTAAAATGTCATCAACCAAGTTAGCTATTTTGACAATCATGATTAATACATGCAATAGCTCCCATATGGAGGGGGTCATTCACAACCCATTTCCCAATATCCCTAACACCAAGATTAGTGAAAACATTAGCTAATCCATTTCCTTCTCTCAAAATATGAGATACATAATACTCATCAAATGATTTGAGAATATCAATAGCATCCATAATCAAAGGTTCAATAGTCCATGAAGGGGTAGCACAATTCTTCAGATTATTAATAATATTGAGGGAATTCACCTCAAGCAACACTTTCTTGTAACCTTTCACTTGTGCCAACTTCAAGCCATGATAGGTTGTTGATGCAGTGCTAAGGGGTTCACATTTACAAATTTGTCAACAAGAAGTTTCAATCTTCTCAATTCACTATCCTTCAAGGAAACTTTCCTTCACAAAGCAACTTTTGGTTTACAAACACACAAACCCATAACCAAGTTACTCATCACCTCTAGACTCCTTAGGGGTACTTATTCAACCCAAAAAAACACCTACCTAAGTCTACCCTTTCATATTTTGACCTTTCCTTCATTAAGACTAAATTACTAGTAGCCATGCAATTATGAACTATCAAACATAACCCTTGATCTAGACCCAAACTCCAAAATGTAAGAGGCTTTTGTGATACTTTCTATGCCATCTTAAAACATTTCAAAGAATGAGATAACTTTGTTTTGTAGCAACACCACATAATAATGTCTATCCTACAATGGCTAGGCCTAATTAGGATTCAATGACAAAACAACCCCAAGGAATTCTACTCTCAGACCCTCCAACATTATTCAAGTATTCTCAATAGTTAACAAAACATCACAAACAACAAATTTCATTAGAAGAAACCCTCATCAATGAATCAAAACTATAAGCCCTTACCATATCAACTCCTTGCATCATAAGGTTTTGTTGAAGGTTCATAACCCCAAGTCCATTTCACTTTTTCCAATGCCACAAACATGTTTAAAGATTCCTTCACAACCAAATTATACCATCTCCCATATTTCATTCATGAAATTTTATCAAACTCTTATATTAAACTTCCTTTTTAGACTCCTAAAAGGTGATTGTCATAAGTCAGTCATGTAAGATCAGTGTACAAATGATCACAAAACTTCTAATCCTTCAAATCTTATCTAGAAAAGGCTCCCATTACACCTTTACAACCCTTTTCAATCATTGTACCCAAGTATAATATCCATTTCAACTACAAAACACAAAAACCTCATTGTTCACTATTATTTTTCCAAATTTTCCACAAAACACATTCCTAGGGCATCGTGATTTCAATAGCAAACAATTGTAAGGAAATCAATGGAGCGCATCTCATAGAAACTCCAAATAGTAGTGTCTTCGGTAACTTTAATTTCCATTAAATTTCGTCAAAAACACGTACTACTATGTCCTAAAGTGGAAATAGACACAATTATTTCCCACATTAATCCTTCTGAGAGAAGCACATGTAAATTCAATAGCATGCATTACCAGATTCTCTAATAGAACCAATACCGACATGAAAGATGATAAAAAAAAGAACATAAAGATTTACGTGGGGAAAACCCTTTCGGGTGAAAAACCCCACTCTCCAAAGTTCAAGCAATTGTATTATTCAGCAATAGAAAGTTACAATACAGTTTCAGGCTCATAGCCTTTTCAGAGATTACATCTTGTTCATTCTAGATACAATCTGGTAGCAACTGATCAATCAGTACACATGAGAGAGTTCGGCAGCATAACCCTACCTCTGCTTCGGCCTCTCAGCCAACCACTCAGCTCTCTCTCTTCTTCTCTTCTACTCTTACCACCTCTGCACAAAACATCCAATGCATACATATACATTCATTCTCATCTTCCAACTGTCGGATCACAATCTCTAGCTCAGCATCATTATCGTTGAAGATGTTTCCATTTCCTCGTGTAGAGCTTTCCCTTCCACGCAGAAATGGTCACAACAGTCTCACATCAAACGGTTCACATTCTGCTCTTTGATTGGTCCAATTCGTGCTGCGTAGGATGATCTTCCAATGGTCAAAGGCGTTCAACCTGTGTCGCATGTCGGTGAGACACTAACTGTGTCTCCCCGATGCCACAGGACTGATTACACATTCATCGCCAAGAGTCTTCACTATCGGCAAGAGGTTACACCGAGTCCAGAGAGATATCGCACAAAATTTTTTGTGTCACCAAGACATCACTTCGATGTTCACAAGTTACATCAACATCAATATTCTCATCGTCGAGACAATCGCCATTCGATGAGACAACATACCAATGTTCCAAAGTCATATCGATGTTGGCTTTTCCATCGGCAAGACACCCGCAGTTGGTCAAGACTTCATACCGAGCACTTCATGTTATACTGAAACATCCCAGTCAGCAAGACTTATCACTCACCAAGAGGTCACGCCGAGACTCCTCAAGTCATACCGAAAAGTCAAACCGTCGGCCAGACATTCCTCATTCGGTAAGACAACATACCGAAACACATGTGTTACACCGAAGTCTCTTGTCAGCCAGACTTACCACTATCACCAAGAGGTTACATCGGTCCTCTTATGTTAGACCAAAGTCACACAGCCATCGGTGAGACCAACGCCAATACTTCACGCTGAAGTCTCTAGGTTACCCCAAGCCCACCTTTTGCCAGGAGTCATGCCAAACGTATCCCACACCGTCGGTGAGACAAACTCCCGTCGCCAAGACTTCACAGTGAAGCCTTCAAGTCATACCGATGTGTTCCACTGTCAACGAGAGAATCAACCTATGGCAAGAATTCTTACCGAGGTTTCCATGTTATCCTGAAACCACTGTTCACCAAGAGTCACACCGAACTGATGACCCCACGTGCTGTCGGCGAGACTTTCAATATTCAATGAGACATCATATCGAAACAAGCCTTTCAACCAAGGGTCTTCCTAATGTCTTCGAGTGTTACATTGTCTCTAAGACAATCCTTCATCGCTAAGACTTCACATCGAGACCCTTAAGTTACTCCGAGTGTCTGTCGGTGAGACATACCAACAGTCGCAAAGAGATCTTCCTGAGCCCTTATGTCACTCTGAAGACTTCTATCGGTGAGACATTCATATCGGTAAGACTTCATACCGAAACATAAACCTTTCAGCCAAATCTCTCTAATATTCGATAAACACCATCAGTCGGTAAGAGATCTCCACTCGACAAAGGGTTATAGCGAATGCACCAAGTCATAGTGATAGGCTCCTTCGGCAAGACAATAGCAAAGTCACAGTGACATGAGCAAAACAAAAGGTTACTGAACTATCATTCGGCCAGACAATAGGAATGTCACAGTGACCATGCTTTCTCAGAGGTTTCAGCCTATGAGATTGAGGCACATTTTCCAACAATCTCCCACTTGACGAAGATCACACAAGCACCTCCAAAGAAACCAGGAACTAAGATCACACTAGCTCCATCAGTTCAAACCCCACAATACTCAAGACACCCAATCAACATGATTCAACAGGTAACAGTCCATCAGACAATCTGCAACAAAGACCAAGCATCCAACTGCAACTCACAGACCAACAAAGCAACCGATCACAGCCTTCCAGGAAACCACATAGACCTCAAACATGCTCTCATGCTCCATCAAGAATTCAGCTCTGACATCCAAGATGTCCACCATTTAGGCAACAATCCTGTCATCTTCCAACATGCCACCTATGGAAGAAGGATACAAAGCCAAGGTGTATAAGCACCATTCCAACAAACATAAGCAAAAGATCCCAGTGATATCACCAACAAGATACTGCTACCACTTCACTGTGTTCAAACACTATACAACAGCAATATCAACTTTGAAGCTTCAAACAGAACACACCAGTGAAGTCATATCCAGAAACAAGAAACTAGACATCAGTTAGAACAATAATCAGACTAACTACTTCCATCCAACTAATAACTGACGTGACTAGAACTATCACCCACAACTCGTGCTATTCCATCCAATCTCACATACCTTGAAGGTATCACCATTAGTAAACTTTTGCCAATCCATTAACAACAAATACAAGTTCTAGTGTCAATTAGTCGAAGAAGACAAGACACATACAGGAACTCCCACTACCTGAGTAATCTAGATCTGAAAGATCAAAGGCATTGCAAGTCTACCAATACCAGCACATAGAAAATGTAACCCTGTAGTACCAAGGAAAAATCCACAATGATATGCACAACCTGCAACAACTTGCCACAAGAAACATTTCTCTCACCACAAACCTTCATGACCACAGAGAGAAACTCTGCACATCATCTTCCTGTAGAGCATCCTCCTACATACACTTCTAACAACCAGCTATGTCAAGAATGATCTTCTTCACATCCCAAAAGAAAGCCTTAACAACATCCATTCGTTCAATCACCAAGATCAAACCAACTTTTAAAAAGCATGGGTGTAAGCTTCTTAAAGAAGGTCAAACTACTTCATTCCCCATTTCAGGAAATCAGCCCATACATCATCTCCTACCAATTCTCATTAGCAACAAGGAGATAAAACAAAACTGTACAACTTCCACTATGAATCCTCCAGAACCATTAGACAACAATTCAAAATCCATATCATGAAAGTGAACTTAATTAAACACATTTGAAAGATATAAAGGGCCAAATACCTCTCAGATAAACTGCCGAGTAGACCAAGAGTGGGAACAAGAATACTCCTTCAAGATATACAAGCCATCATGACTAACTAAGAGCTATCTCCTTATAGGTCTCTTATTGAACTCACGTTCAACCAAGGTGTAGGCTTCTCAGACTTTCTGCTAGAAAAACTTCATCAAGAATACCAATCAACAACACTTCTCTCATAAGAGAAACACAGCCTCACCTTATTCTTCATGTATCCATGAGTACTAGCAACCGATCATCTCATGCTAAACTTCAACTGCATTACTGCACTATCATGAAGTACCAAGCAAATAATCAAAGCACCCAATACACAAAGAATTACCAGATCACTGTCAAATCTCCAATCATCTGAATCAGGAACTTATCATGACACCATGATCTACACATCCCCATATGAGATTCCATGCTTCAAGTGACCTCACCATTGTCTCAAGTACAATGCACAATGCTAAAACTCCAATGCACAAACAAGAGTATACCATGACATACAACAAATAGACTCAAAAACAAACATCACCTGTCAAGCACCACCAACACCTCAGCCAAAGACTCCAAGAGTCATCCATGGTTCCAAGATGTTGCACATCTTCAAGTAATGTCCATGCAAATGTGAAAGAACCCTTCTATAGCAACAGGATCAAAGAGCTCTCCCAAGAAACATCTGCAACACTAAAGAAGACCATTCACCACCACGTGATGAATCCACAGTCACTGCTAGAGCTCCCACTAAAATGTGACACTCGAGCTCTCCAAGCATCATGACTACCTGCTACAGGTTCCCATAACTGACTATTTAGGTACTCAATAGTATCCATCCTCTCATCTCAAAGCACCACACCGATGCACAAGTGACCATAGACAAGGCCAGCTTTAACAAGTTTGCACCAACAATGAATCAACCTCATGGATATAGACAATCCACTTCCAAGTTGTCTCATAGAAAACATGTAGGTAAAGAAAGCCCACAACATTGCACAACCCGTAGATCCATTCAAGAGAACTGTGCAAACCCATCATCACATTGGAAATGCAAAACTGAGATTTCAAAGAGAATAACCACGTAGACAACATGACTCAAACACCAGATCAAGATCAAATATGATTTTCCAATCACATCCACAACAAGCATCATAGTCAAGAAACCCACAAGCACCACCACAGGAATGCTGAGTGATGAATCACGTACTAACACTCCCATGCAAAGAAGAAATCATACCTACTCAAACCATGCACCAAGCATGCATGCAGAACTGCAACTATCTCATCCAGCAACACCCAAAAAGGCCAGTGTCTAGATAATATCTTAACAACAACTCCACATGGTCACAAGTTTTTCTTAACCATGTAAAACCTACAAAACCACAGAGCCATGCAAGTACAAATTATCCTTAGAAAGAAACCAGCAGTTTAGGAGAATCTAGGCCCCTTTCAGACCAACTCTAAAACCACCACCATGTACATGTATCCGAGAAAGAGAGAAAGGCTATTTCAAAAGCTTGCAAATCATCTAATGATTAACTACATAGCCTTCAAGCATTCGAGGTTAACAAGAAACAATTCCTTCCAACACCAGGATCCACCACCTAGCATAAGCACTCTCTTCCATGACTGAGAAACAACCTAGACTTCTCCATATCACCCAGGAGCCTGTCACATAGACACCCTAATATGAAAGCTTTACTGCTACATAGCCACAAAGTAAGAAAATCCACCTCATACTCCAAGGTTATAGTGCTACCAACCAGGAGACATAGATCACAATGTGATCAACTTCCTTTTCCATCTTACCATCCTTCAAGATGCATGTTGTCTCAGAATACCACAAGGCTTCCACTCATCAAAGGATCAATACATCAGTCCATTCCTCCAGATTTCTTTCAGACTATCAAGCTAGGAAATCTTCACAGGAGAAATACCCAGAACCAACAACCATAAGAAGGCTCTGATACCACTTGTAAGGAAATCAATGGAGTGCATCTCATAGAAACTCCAAACAGTAGTGCCTTCGGTAACTTTAATTTCGATTAGGTTGCCTCAAAAACATGTACTACTATGTCCAAAAGTGGAAACAGACATAGTTATTTCCCACATTAATCCTTCTGAGAGAAGCACATGTAAATTCAACAACATGCATTAACAGATTCTCTAACAAAACCAATACAGACATGAAAGATGAGACAAAAACATAACACAAAGATTTACGTGGGGAAAAACCTTTTGGGTGAAAAACCCCACTCTCCAAAGTTCGAGCCATTGTATTATTCAGTAATAGAAAGTTACAATACAGTTTCAGGCTCATAGCCTTTTCAGAGATTACATCTTGTTCATTCTAGATACAATCTGGTAGCAACTGATCACTTAGTACACATGAGAGAGTTTGGTAGCATAACCCTACCTCTGCTTCGACCTCATGGCCTTGACCTCTCAGCCAGCCACTCGGCTCTCTCTCTTCTTCTCTTTGGCACTTACTGCCTCTGCATAGAACGTCCAATGCATACATATACATTCGTTCTCATCTTCCAACTCTTAGATCACAATCTCCAGCTCAGCATCCTTATCATCGAAGATGTTTCCATTTCCTCATGTAGAGCTTTCCCTTCCACATAGAAATGGTTGCAACGGTCTCACAGCAAACGGTTCACATTCTCCTCTTTGATTGGTCCAAGTCGTGCAGCGTAGGATGATCTTCCAACAGTCAAAGGAATTCAACCTGTATCACATGTCGGTGAGACACTAACCGTGCCTCCCTAATGCCACATGACCGATTGCACATTCATCGCCAAAAGTCTTCACTATCAGCAAGAGGTTACACCGAGTCCAGAGAGCTATCGCACAGACTTTGCCATGTCGCCAAGACATCACTCTGATGTTCACAAGTTACATCGATATCAGTATTCTCAACAATGAGACAATCGCCATTGAATGAGACAACATACCGATGTTCCAAAGTCATATCGATGTTGGCTTTTCCATCGGCAAGACACCCGCAGTTCGCCAAGACTTCATATCGAGCGCTTCATGTTATACCGAAACATCCCAGTCGACAAGACTTATTGCACGCCAAGAGGTCACGCTGAGACTCCTCAAGTCATACCGAAAAGTACAACTGTCTGCCAGACATTCCTCATTTAGTAAGACAACATACCGAAACACATGTGTTACATCGAAGTCTCCTGTTGGCCAGACTTACCACTGTCGCCAAGAGGTTACACCGGGCCTCTTATGTTACACCAAAGTCACACAACCATCGGCGAGACCAACACCTATCACCAATACTTCACGCTGAAGTCTCCAGGTTACCTCGAGCCCACCTTTCACTAGGAGTCATGCCAAATGCATCCCACACCGTCGGTGAGACAAACGCCTGTCACCAAGACTTCATAGCGAAGCCTTCAAGTCATACTGATGTGTTCCACTGTCGGCTAGAGAATCAACCTTCGACAAGACTTCTTACCGAGGTTTCCATGTTATCCTGAAACCACTGTTCACCAAGAGTCACACCGAACCGATGACCCCATGTGCTATCGGTGAGACTTCCGATATTCGATGAGACATCATATCGAAACAAGCCTTTCGGCCAAGGGTCTTCCCAATTTCTTCAAGTGTTACATTGTTTCCAAGACAATCCTTCATCGCTGAGACTTCACACTGAGACCCTTAAGTTATTCTGAGTGTCCGTCGGTGAGACATACCAACAGTCGCCAAGAGATCTTCTCAAGCACTTATGTCACTCTGAAGACTTCTATCAGCGAGACATTCATATCAGTAAGACTTCATACTAAAATGTAAACCTTTCGGCCAAGTCTCTCCGATATCCGATAAACACCAGTAGTCGGTAAGAGATCTCCACTCGGTAAAGGGTTACAGTGAATGGACCAAGTCATAGCGATAGGCTCCTTCGGCAAGACAAAAGAAAAGTCACAGCAACATGAGCAAAACACAAGGTTATTGAAATGTCAGTTGGCCAGACAACAGGAATGTCACAACGACCATGCTTTCTCAGAGGTTTCGGCCTGTGAGATTGAGGCACATTTTCCAACAACAATAACTCCATGTCCTGCAAACTTAGGACATGAGATTATAGACAATTATGAACCTCTTCACAAGTTTTTATCCTTTTCCATTGGATAAAGAAAGAGTAATGCAATTTCTTTTAACACTATTTACCCTAAACAAGGGTTTTAGACCGTTTTCAGAAAACAAGCAATATCTTCCTCAAAACTACATGGAATTGAATGAAAAAAAAAGAATATTGAATTAGAATCATAAATTTACCAAACCAAATGAATTCCCCTCAATTATATGACTATACGAGGCCGTATAGTGCTATGCAAGAATGATTTACCAGTAAAATTCAAAATTTTGTATATAAAAATAGGGATCCATTATTGATTCTTCATTATTTACATCCCCCTTACCTCTTTCTCGAGGTTATCCATTAATTTAAATGTTTCCCACTCTATATCAAATGACTACAACTATGGAAATGTTTCTCTATGAAAGAAATAGAGAAATAGAGAGGGAGAAAAAGAGATACAAGAGATTAAAAGAGAGATAGAGACACAAAAATAGAGGTATAGATATAAAGGAACAAATATGGAGAGATGAAGAGATAGAGATATGAAGAGAGAGGGGAAAAGAGACAAGAGGAGAGACATAGATAGATATAGTCACATAAAGATAGAGATAAAGAGATAGAGAGACAAAGAGAAATAGGAGACAAAGATATATATAGAGGTAGAGAGATTAAGAGATAAAGAGGGAAAGGGGGAGAGAGAGGGGGGGAGATAAATAGGGATAGAAAAATAGTAAGGGGAGAAATATAGGGAGAGGGAAATAGACAAAGTGATGTAGGAGCATCCAGGGTGTAAGAGCAATCTTGCATCACCCAAAAAAAACTGCTATTTTTTTTCAATAAGGGCTAAATTTGGTAGGGTTACTATTTTAGTAAGTTTGCATTTATGCACAGTTGGACACGAAATCTTACACAGACCTCTAGAATGGTAAATTGAAACCAATGGAAAAGAAATCACTTCAATACCATTGTCATGTGAGAAATATCAAAATTATAATTTTCAAAAATCCTAGTAAAATCTTTGGGGTCAATTTTGAGGCACTTAGAGGCTTCGGATGGGCCTGAAAATTGGTGGAAAAAAAAGTAGATGGCCTTTAGGCCCTACTTTCTGGCAAAAGAATTCTCGATACCTTTCCAAAATGGTATTATAATAGAAAATACGATGGTCGGATCAAAAGTTATGACCCTGCGAAGTTCTAATACCAAAATTAATAAAAAATGAAAATATCTTCCCAAGGAAGTTACACTTTCCAGAAGATTCTAGGGTGGTTGCACTTTCCAAAAGATTCTAGGGTGGTTACACCTTCCCAATAAAGGATGTAAAGGGGGACTATAGAGGAGAGATGAGGGTACAGTAGATGGTGGCTCCGATTTGTAGATTTATGTAATAAAAAAGCCCATGTGATGGAAAATATATTGTTGTAATTTCATTTTCATTTTAGTGATAATAGAAAATATTTTATTTCCTTATTTCATTTTGTTTGTGTCATTATCTATTGTTTTTGTGAGTTTTATATTGTAAGGGTAGTACCTTTCATCACAAAGAGAAGAAATGAGATAAAGATAGATAGAGGAAGAGAGAAGGGAAGAAAAATATAGAGAGAGGTAGGGGAAAGAGAGAAAGAGAGAGATTAAGAGAATAAAAATATAAAGATAGAGAGGGAGATAGAGTTATAAATAGATATGTCTCTCTTTCTCTTCCCATATGTACCTCAGCCCACCTCTCTCTATATATCTCCCTCTCTCTATCTCTCTCTATATAACTTCCTATCTCTATCTTTCTATCCCTCCACCTCTCCCTCTCATTTTCTCCCTCTCTCTTTGTCTCCCCCTCTTTCTATCTCCATTTCTCTCTCTCCCTCTCTCCATTTACATTTCCATTTCCATCTCCATATCTATCTTCCTCTCTATATCTCTCCCTATCTCTATCTCCGTAGCTCTCCTTATGTCTCTTTCTCTATTTCCCCTCTATCTTTACTACTATATATCTCTCTATCTCTCCCTCTCTCCCTATTTCTTTCTTTATATATCTCTCAACTTCTCTACCCTCTCTCTATTTCTCTCCCTCTCTCCCTCCCTCCCTCTCTATATATTTATATTTATCTCCCTCTTTACATCTACCTCAATATCTCTCTCACTCAGACACACACACTCCTTGTTTCTCCTCCATATCTCTATCTCTATATCTCTTTCACTCTCTCACACACACACTCATTGTTTCTCCCTCCCTATCTCTATCTCTATCTCTATCTCTCCCTCATCTCTCTATCTCTCTCCCTCTCTATTAATTATCTCTATCACCTCCTTTATCTCTCTCTCTCTCTCTCTCTCTCTCTCTCTCTCTCTCTCTCTCTCTCTCTCTCTCTCTCGTCTCATTTGTTTCTATCTTCCCATCTCTCCCTCTCCCTCTCTATTTATATCTCTATAGTGTAGAAAAATGTATGCCTTTAAATTTTTCTCACTTGATTTGGAAATAATATTAAAATGGACTTAATTTTAATTTAATGTTGTAATATGTATTTTACATGTTCACATTAAGTTTAGGGCCTTTTAATTAAAATTAACCTTATAATCCCTTTAGTGTTGTAAAATGTATTTATTTACACTTTCACACTTATTTAAGGCTCCCCTACTTAAGTGAGCTTAATTAGCCCTTAATTGGCCCATTTAATTCAAATCCAAGCCTAATTAATTTAAATTTTTGAAGGATAAAACCCTACATTCAGTAATGATATAACATAACATTCAACCTTGAATAATGTGTGTCCTAGGTAAGTGACCTAGGACCCATTTGCCATAGGGTGAATGGGTCCTCCCTTAGACCTAGGGCCCCCCTTTAAAATATGTTTTTGGTGGTATTTTAACATTTTCAAATCCATGATTCAATGTTGGCTTGTGATATTTGAATTTTAGGATATTAAGCTTACTTACATATAAATAAGAGGTCATTTCACTATGTTTCACCTAGCAATTTTTATGAGACAGTTCCTAGAGAAATTTTATGAGATTAAGAGAATTTTCAAGGCATTCAAGGATAGATTTATTGAAGATTATTTCAATAATCAAGATTCCATTATCATTTCAAAGATTTATTGGATCATGCATGTTGTTTGAGCTAATATTGTGATGTAGAGTTCAAGATCTATGCAAGTATTCAAGGACATTGTTTCTAATCAAGTTTCATGATCAAGAACCACATCCATTGAAGCCAATTCATGCTAATTGGATATTTACAATCCAAGATTCAAACAAAGGTTTGATTTTATGTGGAGGATCTATTGAAGAACAAAAATTTCAAAGTTTTCAAAGTTGTCACCTTTCTTGCAAAATCATGGAAATTGACCTATTGAATTTATTTTCAGTTTTACAATTGTGAGATTTGGGAATATGGGAGTGCAGACATAGGAGAAAAAAAACCAAGAAATATATTTTAGAGATCCCTAGCTAGAGCCCATTCGCCATAGGGAAAATGAGTCCTCAGTTGGCTTCAAAAAGGTAATTTATGCAGAAGGTACATAACATTTATACCTTCCAGATTCTCCCTAAAGTATGTAGGTTCCATTAGTTTTATGTTTAAGCTTCTAAATACACTTTATAGATCACAATTTGGAGTTTATTTTCTATTTTTAATATATTTCTCCAAAGTGCTATTTGACCTATACCTCTATCTAGCATAAAAGGGAAATTAGTAGATTCACACCTTGGGTTGAATCACCTAAGGGTTGTTGGTCAATTCTCTGTGTGGATCTCATTTCCTAATGAATTTGGAGAAATAGGACCCCTTTTCCCTCTTTGGATCAACTTTTTCATTTTGGGAAATTCACCCCATCCTATTTTTCTATGTTTCAATCTCATTATTCCTATCTCTCTCTCTTATTTATTCCATATCTCCCTTTATCTCTCATACTCTCTCTTTATATATATATATCCCTTTGTACCTCTCTATATATCACTTCCTATATCTTTATATTTCTCTCTCCATCTCCCCTCTTTAATTTCCTCCCTCTTTCTATCTCTATCTCTCCTTCTTCCTCTTCCTCTCTCATTCCATCTCTCCCTTTATATATTTATCTCTCTATCTTTTTCTTTGTCTCTCTCTCACACCCTTTCTATCTTTCCCAAGTTATATTAATCTCTATATCTTCTTTATATCCCTGTCTCTCCCTCTCTCCCTCTCCCTATCTTTTCCTCTTTCTATATCTCTCTACTTATCTCTCCTATCTCTATTTATCTCCCTCCATATCCCTCCTTCTCTATCTATTTATACATACCTATCTCTATCTCTATCTCTCCATATCTCTCTCTTACTCATACACACACACACACACACACACACACACACACTCCTTGTTTCTTCCTCCCTATCTCTATATCATTATCTATCCATCTCTCTCTACCTCTATACCTTTCCCTCTCTCTACCCCTCTCTATATATCACTTTCTATCTCTGTCTTTATATTTCTATCTTTCCCTCTCTCCCTCCCTATATTTATCTCTTCCATATCTATCTATCTATTTGTCCTCTCTCTTTATCTCTCCCCCTCCTCTCCATATCCCTCTCCTCCATCTCCATCTATATCTCTAAAATTTTCTCTATCTTCATCTCCTTATGTTACAACCGAATTGTGTAACTACTATTTACTATTACTACATAGGGTAAATATGAATGTATTTGTGAATTCTAAAGATGAATAAATTGTGCTTGTACCTTGTTATCATATGAATTTGATCTCATTTGATGTTATCTCATGGAAAAGTATTGCATTTATGTGAATGGATGGTTATTGAATTATTCTTCTAACTTTGGAGATGTTTTACGTATAATGCATATATTGTGAACAATTTACTATCGTGTGCATGTGTTAGTGGATGCAAGTATATGTTCCATTCCTCCAGGCGAAGGGGAAGTATCACTCAAGAGAAGATCCTGGTTGAGTAATCGGTAATGTAAACTATCTGAGAGTACACCCACCACAATAGAATGATTGAGTTAACTCAGTTTGTGGGAAGTTGATAAGTCATCCTTATTTGATATGTCTACATTGATAGAGTCTTGTTTAATACTACATGCATTGTTGGGTGATGTTTATCTGATTGAGCTTTGGAGATCTTTCTTGTACTATTACGATTATATTGATAAGAGGGATGTACATGGATTATGTGTATATATATGCACATACATGCCAATGGGATCTAACAATGTGTATATGCACATGTATAGATGTACTACACGTAAATACTTATCAATATGATGGTAATTGTGAATGGCTATATCTGAATCGAATGTGAACATATATATATATATATGTATGTATGTATGGTATATACACGTATCCATATGTATATGTGTATCAATGCATGCGTACATTGGAAAATGGACACAATCATATGGATGCATCGATATAGATATACCTACATATATGTGTACATAGAGGCATATACTTTTATACATACATACATACACACACACATTTATATATGCATACATTCAATATATTGTGTTTATTATATGCAAATACTATATTGCCTATATTCATTTATATATATATATATATATATATATATATATATATATTGTATGTATACTTGTCTAAATATTGTATAAATATTTACATTGATGGCTTATGATATATATATATGTAAATATATATTAGCATTATATATATGTATATATATATACACATATACATATATAAATAAATATATGATGGTATATATATATATGTATATGATATATTATATATATATTATTTATCGACTATCATTTACTTTAATAAAATCCAATTTACAAGGGCTGATTATAGTTGATAATGACTATGATAATGAAAGCCAAAAATAGTCATTAATGACTATGATATTGGAAGTTGAATGAAAGTTGCTTATGACTGTTTTGTGAAGTTGAGTCCCATTCATACTATCATGAGATATGAAGCATTTTTATTGAATTTAGTGTTGTTGTCTTATGTCGATGCAAAGCATGGACTTAGTCGACGCCTATGATAAAGATTAACTTTCACTTGGTAAACATATTTGCCATGTTTAAAACATTTATCGATGACTTTTTCAAACATATTGAATAACTTAGTCGACTCATCTCCAAACCAAGTCAGTAGTACTTGGTGTTACAAATTGGTAGTTTACTATTTCTAATGGCAAGGAAAACCACACCAATAGTGAGGAGTGTGGATGAATTTGGTGTGATGTAGACCCAAGAGGCTCAACCACATTCAAATTGACAACCCACCTTCAAGAGGCATCTAACAAGATTAAAATGACCTATTTGAGGAATTCAAACAATCCTCAAAGTTTGACAACATTTAGAAGCATGATTTCTCACTTTTACCCTTGAATCCTAGTAGTAGTGCAAACTCAATTTTTGTCCTTTAACTCAAATAATCTCCAAGACACCTGAAAAACATATGATGGATCCAAACACCCATTTTAGATTTCTAACACATAGCTCAAGGTCAGATATAAGTCTTTTGGACCAATCTCCTAAAATCACCCCTTCTACGCTGACCTAATTAGGCTGATTAAGCCTAAATTACAAAGCAACATACCTTTAAACCTAGCACATATACATGAAACCTTGGGGAAGAATTTCCTATGCCTTCAAACCACTAAATCCACAAAAAAATTCTAGATTTGACCCCTCTAGCATAGCAAAACATAAAACCCTTGACTTCATGCCAAATCAAGAGGGTTTATTCAAAGTCCCACTTGCACAACCTTCCAGAATATGCCACTGATTCAAACATCTATATTTTAACCCCAATATGCTTAAAATTTGAAGAAACTTTCCCACACTTATTGATTTTGACAAACCTTAGACCCAAGTCACCATTTTCTTACATTTTCCTTAACAAAAAATCAACAAAACAACAGGTTCATCTCTTTTATTTATTTTCCAACACTCTAATCATGCATCCTACATTCTACACAGACTTACTAGGGCCCATTAAACTTGTTATAGTGATCATAGTTTGTGCATGGGCCCTTAAAACATAATTTTGTTACAAAACCCTCAAAAGAAGGTATTCTTGGTCAGCTGCAAGAAAACATAGATTACTACCACAAAACTCAATCAAATTCCCTCAAAATTGATGCAAAATGAAGTTAACACAGTCCTTTACAACATGGGAATTATTTCATGACACAATCTGGCTGTACGGGTCCATACAAATCTACACAACGTGAAAAAACTCATAAAATGAATGAAAACTCATAAGTTTCTTATTACCAATTCTTCAAAACTTCAAGCCAACATTAAAAATGAGGTTCTCATGCATTTTAAAGGTTTCTCCATGCTCAACCAATGACCATCCACCTTACAACTAATTTTTAAATGACCGTTGGAGGCAAAATTTACATCTTTTACACATTTTATAACAACACCATTACTCATATTATAATGTTTGCACTCCTAAGACCTATGACTCCCTAAAACCACACAAATGGCTTGAAAATAGCCTTATTACATCAACAAAACTCAAATATTGCACATCCATGTACAAACTCAAGAATTTTCCTTCAAAGGCTACAAAGACACTTTTGGTGCAAGATCACAATTTTTCACATTTTGACCTGTAAACTCAAAAAATCACCCCAAAACTTACCTAAGGGTCTTGATTGACCTTATTCAAGACAAATAAACATCAAAACAAATTTCAACCTCCCTAGAAATTCTATGCTCAATATCTAATGCTTCAATTGTGAGCATAAGGTGGAGGTGCTCCTGCACCATACAGTCCCTCTAAAAAGAATTCATGTCTCATGAATTGGGGTTGATACCACCAGGCCCAAGCTGAAGTAAGACACCTCTATTCCATAGGTCATTTCCATTGACCCATGCCTTGTGCTCCATGCTACTCTATTCTCATACTTTTCCTTGCATGTTTGGATTTGTTTACACTTGTTTGTGCCACCATCTGTACATTAGGACCTGCCAAAGGTCTTTTACCTATTTCCATCTATTTTCTTTTAACTGTACCTGCAGATAAACAAATGTTAGTATGCCTCATAACTGATTTCAACTTGACCTCATCTCCATAAGGGTGACTATCTCCAATTCTCTATCCAGATTGTCCTTTCCTATGCACTTGTTCCACTCCATTTTGACCTTTAAAATCAGACATCAGACCTACTACCCATGTTTGTATAGTCCTATACACCATTGCGTTATAAGATTTTAGAGCCTTTCCTCCATCTAATTTGGACTTTCCTTCCACTCCATAGGTTGTTATAGGACATACCATTGTCCCAATTAGGATCTCTTCCATTTTCTTAATCCCTTCTTGTTGTGTTATCAACAACTTACCATGAACCTTGCTTAAATCTTCCTTCTCTATGGGCTTCACACCATTTTGCTTCTCCAACTGAGCATCAACCTTCTTAAATCATTTTTCCATATTCTCAATAGGTTCACCACCATTAGATTCCACTGTCTTAGCACCATTTGTAGGTGTCTTCCTTGCTGTCTCAACACCATAACCCTGTTCCAAATCAGAAAATATGTTTTCCTTACTGTCTGCAAGCCTTATAGGCTCCTTTTTTCCAAAAATCACCACCTTAGACTTGCCTTAATCCTTCTCTTTTCCCTACAAAGGAGTTAGTTTAAAACTTTGATCATCCTTCCAAATTGTATAGGTGTTTTCCCAACCATCATACATGAACCTTCTATCAAATTTCCATGGCCTCCCCAAGAGGAGATGGCAACAATCCATTGAAAATATATCACATAAGACTCTATCCTTGTACTCCCATATCTGGAAATCCACATAGGCTTGCTCATTCACCACTAAGGTTTGACTATCATTCACCCAAGAAACTTTGTAAGGTGATACATGAGGTATCTTCTCTAAATTCAATTTTTCTACTATTTCCTTAAACACCATGTTATCTTGAGAACTTGAATCAATAACAACTTGACACACTTTACCTTTGCATTTGCATGAGGTTCTAAATAAGCTCCTTCTTTGGCTCATGTCTTCCTCCTTAGGTGTTTGCAACAATGTTCTCCTCATCATGAGTGCTTCTCCTACCTTTGGATCTGCAGGTTTGCTTGAACTTTCACACTCTTCCTCTTGAATCACTTGTGTTCTTCCCTCACTCCTATCACCACTTGAAGTTGACCCTTGATTTTGAGGACACTTGAAAGATGGGTGTCCAAATTCATTACACCTATAACACCTTCCTAAGAATTCATTGTAATCTCTCCTTTGCCTAAATTTTGTCCTTCCACCTCTCCATCCTCCTCTTGCTTCAAGAGCTTGTTCTTTTTTCTTCTCAACATCTTCATGGTATTCCTTAGGCTGCCTTGACATTGAAGTGGTGCTTGTTCCTCTTGTTGCCTTCTCTTGTCTCCTCTTTAGTTTTTCTTTTGCTCTCATTGCCATTTGAAAGCATTGTTCAACTAATTTAGGTGCCAACAAGCTGATCTCATCTTGAATGTTATATCTAAAACCATTCAAGTACCTAGCAACCATTTATTCCTCATCTTCTTCATGTTTAGTTCTTATGCTTAGCCTATAAAATTCTTTAGTATATGCTTGCACATCTAAATCCTTTTGTCTAAGATTTTGCAACTTCTTAAGCATTTGAACATTATAATCACAAGAAAGGAATTTACCTTTTAGTTTGGTCTTCATCCTGTCCCAAGAAGTGATCTTTCTCTTTCCTTTTCTTTCCCTTTCCTCTTGCACAAAATTCCACCACAACAAAGCATGTCCTTTCAGTTTTGTTTTTGCCTTCTTCACCTTGTGCTCTTCATCAATCTCTTCACTCTCAAAGTAGTTCTCCAAAGCCCCTATCCAATCCAAGAGCTCTTCACTATCAATTTTTCCTCCATACATAGGCACATCCATTTTACCATGCCCATATTTCTTCACAACCTTCAAAATCTTCACCATTCTCACATCATTTGGATCCAACTCTTCCTCATCACCTGTAGTCTCCTCTTCTTCAGTTTCACTTTCATCTTCTTCTACTCTTTTCTTTTCCTTCCAAACAACCATCTCTCTTTTCAAGGCTTCTATTTCCTTGTCATGGGTGTCAATATTCTTTGCAACTACACTTCCTTTAGGAGGCATTTTCACAATACTCTCTTCACCTACCTACAAAACCAATTCAAAACACCAACACAAGATCTACAACTGGGCTCTGATACCACTCTGATGTAGACCCAAAAGGCTCAACCACATTCAAATTGACAACCTACCTTCAAGAGGAATCTAACAAGATTAAAATGACCTATTTGAGCAATTCAAACAATCCTCAAAGTTTGACAACAATTAGAAGCATGATTTCTCACTTTCACCCTTGAATCCTAGTAGTAGTGCAAACTCAGTTTTTTGCCTTTAACTCAAATAATCTCCAAGACACCTAAATTTTTTTATGATGGATACAAACACCCATTTCAGAGTTGTAACACATATCTCAAGGTCAGATATAAGTCTTTTGGACCAATCTCCTAAAATCACCCCTCCTACGCTGACCTAATTAGGCTGATTAGGCCTAAATTACAAAGCAACATACCTTTAAACCTAGCACAGATACATGAAACCTTGAGGCAGCATTTCCTATGCCTTCAAACCACTAAATACACAAAAAGTTTCCATATTTGACCCCTCTAGCATAGCAAACCATAAAACCCTTGACTTCATGCCAAATCAAGAGGGTTTATTCAAAGTCCCACTTGCACAACCTTCCAAACTATGCCACTGACAAAAAAATCTATATTTTAACCCCAATATGCTTAAAATATGAAGAAACTTCCCCACACTTATTGGTTTTGACAAACCCTAGACCCAAGTCGCCATTTTCTTACATTCTCCTTAACAAAAAATCAAAAAAACAAGTTCATCTCCTTTATTTATTTTCCAACACTCTAACCATGCATCCTACATTCTACACAGACTTCCTAGGGCCCATTACACTTCATATAGTGATCACAGTCCGTGCATGGGCCCTTAAAACATAATTTTATTACAAAACCCTCAAAACAAGGTTTCCTCAGTTTGTTGCAAGAAAACAAAGATTACTACCACAAAACTCAATCAAATTCCCTCAAACTTGATGAAAAATTAAGTTAACACATGCATTTACAACATAGGAATGATTTCATGACACAATCTGGCTGTACGGGTCCGTACAGATCTGGACAATGTGAAAAATCTCAGAAAATGAATGAAAACTCAAAAATTTCTTATTTCCAATTCTTCAAAACTTCAAGCCAACATTACAAACAAGGTTCTCATGACTTTTAAAGGTTTATCCATGCTCAACCAATGACCAACCACCTTACAAATAATTTTTAAATGACCTTTGGAGGCCAAATTTACATCTTTTACACATTTTATAACAACACCATTACTCATATTGTAATGTTTTCACTCCTAACACCTATGACTCCCTAAAACCACACAAATGGCTTGAAAATAGCCTTATTACATCAAAAAAACTCAAATCTTGCACATCCATGTACAAACTCGAGAATTTTCCTTCAAAGGCTACAAAGACACTTTTGGTGCAAGATCGCAAATTTTCACATTTTGACCTCTAAACTCAAAAACTCACCCCAAAACTTACCTAAGGGTCTTGATTGACCTTATTCAATAAAAATAAACATCAAAACAACTTTCAACCTCCCTATAAATTCTATGCTCAATATCTAATGCTCCAATTGTGAGCATAAGGTGGAGGTGCTCCTGCACCATGGTGCCACCTCTAGAAACCCAATTGTTGTAGATGTCTATTGCATGAGATAGTTTGAATTGAGCATATGCAGATTTGAATAAGTCTTTGATTGTTGTCAATACTACAAGTTGATCTATAGATGATTTTTCTGAGTATGAGCTTGTTTGATCACCACCTTTTTGTTGAGTTTCATGTGTTGCTTTCTTTGGAGTTTTTTTTCCCTTTTCATGCCTAAACAATAGGCTAATAAGTTACCAAGCTACTTTATAAATAGAAAATCCATTTCATTTGAATGGATGCATCTTATTCTCTTGCAATCGTTATTCTATATTATTTCCAGCTATACTTTGTTTTATTTTGAATGAGAAAGGGAGAGATAGTTCTATTTTGTTGTGAGGAGGTTTTGTTGTTTGAAAGAAGTAAGCTATAAAATTGAGAGATAGAGTTACTTTATGATGTTTCTTGAGAATTTATTATCAAGATTATTGCTTTTTGGAGAAACTTCATTGCTTCCAATAAATTGGATAAGTGATAACAGGCATGAGTATATTCTTCTTTGTTATTTTATTTATCAATGATGTGTTCTCCTTGTATGCTTGAAGTGTCTTTTCCAGTATGTGCATTTAGAGAAGTTAGAATGTCTTTGACAAGATAATTGAAGATTTTATGCTATTTTTATGTTGTGCTTTTAAATACTCCATAATAGGAGATGGGTTTTTATCATAGTTATTGGATACTAGTTATGATTGAACATAAGTGGTACATGTGATACATTTAGCTAAGTTATTGATTTAACTAGATTAGCTTATGTTTACTCCTAGGATGGTCTGTCTAGTATGGGAGGTAGCTTGTGTACTTACTTGATAAGTAGGTTATTCCAAGTAGGTTAAAATGGTGATAGGTTATCTCTGGGATGATAGATTATCCATTGAAGGAAATACCTATGCATAGTTTAATATGGCCTTAAGTCAAATCGACCCTGAGTAGTGTATGTGATAGATGAACCTCAGTATAAATACTGAATGAAATACTTTGGCCAAAGTAGTGTGATGACCTTTGGCTCCACTATCAGTTCATAGTGATCTAGTATTACATGCTAGTTCGAGATTGTGGGATTACAAAGTTCTAGTTATGTAGGACATAACACTATGCTCAGTTGGTTGTCATTATTGGTTACTCTACCAATCTCTTCATCAAAGGGAAGGGTTTTCTATCAAATGATAGATGTGTGAGGGACCACATTAGGAGTCTATGGTTGGTGGAAAAGTGCTTGAGTGATGCTTCTCCTCCACAGCAGGTGACAAAATAACCAAGATTTGAAAGGAAGGATCCTGGACCATCTTACAAATATTTGTTCTAAATCTCATTGAGCTATGTATGTAAATGTATGCATTTTTGTATTGATGTAACTTTTGAATTATTGTAATGAAATGGAATCCTAGTTGTATTATGTAATGCATCTTTGATCGTATGTTCTCAATAAAGAAAATAATTTTTTTTATTGCAATGACTTGTTAAATAGTTTATTTACTTGAAAGGTGAAAACTTATAAATTTTTACTTCATTAAAGGGTTAGTATGTTACACCTTACCTCTCTATCTCCCATCTTTATCTATTTCTCTCTCTCTCTCTTTCTATCCCCATATCTCCCTCTATCTCTCTCTCTTTCTATCCCCATATCTCCATATCTCTCCTTCTCAGCTCCCTATTGCAAAAATAACATGAGCCTATTGGTAATGGATTCTTACTATCTTCCTAATTTAGAGGTTTTATTTTACTCGTGTTTGGATCCCTATAAGTAGATGCATAGTTGATTTGAAGCTATCGCTTCTCCATTGATACATTTGTTGTACAAACAACACCATTTTATAAGTGGCCCACCAATTGACCTCATGTATACTATACAAATGTATGTAAAAAAATAGACCAAAAAAATCCCTAATTGACCTTCCACACTACTTCAGTGTACCCATTGCACACCAAGGTGTGATTGCTAGTATATAATTATCCTAATGTGTATGATAATAGAGAAGTTGGGAAGATGAATCACCAAGCATTTCCTAGATAAATTTATTGATGAGAATAAATATAAAATATTGTAAATGTGATAAATCCATAATAAAATAGAAATAAAATATCATTATCTTGAGAAGATAAATAAAAGGATTATTATTGAAGTATTTTCAATAGAAATAAGGTAATTAAAGAAGGTTTCTTCATATCCACAAAGATACGAAGAATATAAAATAATAGAAAAAATAAACTATGAGACTAAAAGTATGTTAACAAGTAGACGATTAAAAAAAACTCTACAAAAAAATAGGGGTAACCATCCTACCAATAAGAAAAATACTAGATTTACTAGTAAACATACAAAATATTTATAATATTAGTTCCCTAGAGATAAGTTTCATGCATATCTTTTTTTAAAAGGCTTAGAGAAGTAAGGGGAAGGTAGGAATGTTTTTATTTTAAAAAAGTGGCTATCTAGTAAGAAATAATTACAATAGACTTCATTAGCTAAAAAGGTAAGTAAATATTGTTGAAAGGTTAAAGAGTTTGTCATTGATATGTTTATTGTCAACATGAGCATGAGTATGAGCATGGGTTGTATAGTATGCAAATACAGTGTTGTCATTGATGTCAACATTATGATTTGGTATGAAGATTGATGTGTAGATGTTTTGGTGAAGCATGAGCATGCATAAAGATGTTAATCTAGTGCTTAGATGCAAGAAACTTTGATCTGGTGCAGACAATTGAGTTGAATATTAGCTAAGTGTCAAAACATAGTTTTCAATGTACAAGATATCCGGTTTTTGGTCCACATTGGTCCACCTTGAAGAATTCTAATCTATAGTTCTAATGAATTTTTGGTGGATGTCAGAGGAGTCTAAATCCATATTTTCACATTGTTTTGTCTTCTAGTATAGAAGTTATGAATGACAAAATATTTGGTTTTCTAGTGATAATGTTTACTAAGAAAAGTGTATGCTTTGATGAGTCCACACTTCACCACATAATAATATTTTGTCTTGTGGATTTTTGGAAGTTTTTACAAGTGTCAGATGCACCTATGTTCCAAGTGGCATGAATTTTGGTGGTCCATGTGTCGATTTGTGGTTGTTTAGTTGGTGAATTTTGATGTTAGGTCACCAGTGATGCCGACCTAATATATTTGGGGTATTTTAGAGGTTAAGAATGATCCATTATGTGGGAACTATTATAGGTTTACCTCAACCTATTTGGGGTATTACATTTTTTTGAATTAAGGCACGAGGTGTGTAAGGTTGATTGGGAGCTAAAAAGTTATGTTTTTTTTATACATCTAATTAGGTCCACCTAATTGATGTTGTAGGTGTTTGTGGATGTGATGGATATTTATGTAAGTTTATTTTAGTGTTGTAGTGTGTGAACACAAGTATTATTGATATAAATTATGTGAAAGTGATGTTAATGTAGAGTAAATAAGATTGTTAGAACAAAGTTATATGAAGTGTGTTGACTTTGTATATTGAGCTTCAATGGAATTGTAATCCAACATATTGTAGATTCTTTGTAACATTTCAATTTTGGTTGTGTTCCACCCCTCTCTTCTATCTTTTCTTCATTCTATGGGAAGTGATTCCATCTGCAATGAGCACTTCTATAATATATTATAACTAGTTATAATATATTGTGAGCTAATCCTCACCATGCTTTTTCCCTTTTTGGGTTTTCCATGTAAAAATATGGTTTTCATGTGTTATGTGGTTTTGATGGATGTTTTCATGCTTTCCTTTCTTACTGCAAATTAAATATGCTATGTGGAATGAATGTTAAATGTTTAACTAGTTTCATAGAATACCGATTCACCCCCCCTTAGTATTCTGGGTGTTCAACAATTGGTATTAGAGCTTGGTTCCTTGGAAGAAGCTTAACTGCTTGAGGAAGGTCTTGGAGATTGAACACATGGCTATAAGAAGATATCCTAATCCTCTAGAAGAAATTCCTACTATTGGATTCATTGAAGAAGATTGGATGGTTGACATAAATGGAGAACTCATAATAGCCCTTGAAGATTTGGAAGGGATTGAAAGTGAGAACAAAGATCTGAAGGAAAATGTCAAGGAAGCAAATGAATGCATCAAAAAATTGAGAGAAAATTAAAAAAAATAGATATTAATACATAAGGAAGTTAATGAGTAGATGACACAAGAAAATGAAATAATTACCAGTCTAAAGTGCGAGTTGAAAAAGGAAATGAGTTGAAGAATTCCTGAATGCTAAGATGAAAATAAAATTTGAAGAATGTTCAAAAATTGAAGAAGTTGTGACATTGAGATCGGATTTGGAAAAAGAAAAGAATCAAGAAGACAAACTGAAGATGATCTCTACAATTCTTGATGAAATTATTGTAAATTAGAAGAATTCTTAAGATAGTTGGGTTAGGGTTTGAAAAATGAGAAAGTTCAAAGGCAGATCATACATCAAGTGCTTAAAAGGAAAACAAGGAATAAAAGAAGATTGAGGACAAGAAGAGTAATGGAAAGCAGGTCTAGAATCAAAGGAAAGACTTCAAAATACCAACTATTAGACAACCAAATGAACAAAGGTACTTATATTTTAATTTTTTATGTTATTACTACAGTAAATTTGGAAAAAGGCTATCGAATTTAGAAGAATGAATCAGAATGTTCAATATTTTCCTAGTCAGTGCTTTACATGCAAAATATTCGATCATAAGGCTAGTGAATGTAGAATTGAAATGATGAATGGCTATAACAATGGTATGAGGTTTCAATCTTTTAATGGCTATGGTTATGCATGCAATGAATTTGGGAATATAGTTAATCAATGCAGATCCAAAATGGGTGGAAGTAAGATTGTTAAAAATGTTGTCATATATAACAATTGCAATGAACCATGACACATTTTTTAAATTTTGCAAAAGCAAGTATGTGAAGAAGAATAATTTGGTAAAGAAGAATGATCTAGTGAAAAAGGTTGATCAAATAGAGGTGAAGAAATATATTGAAAAGACTTGGATAAAGAAGGAAGGCAGTGGAACTAAGTCAAAGTCTATACCAACATCTAGTGCAAATGTTTCCTCTAGAAACTAAGTAGAAATCTTTGGCTTAGGGGGGAATTAATAGATCTTTTATCCCCTTCCAAGAGGAATGGTGTTGATGGTTTAGCATATTGGAATAAGGTGTAGGTTGACATGGTTAACCTATTGGTAAAAGAACTGATGGAAAATATTGAGTTACAGGAATTTACGGAGTATTTGAAGTTGACGATGCATATAGTTAGGGTTTTTACCAAATTTTTAAAATGTGCATTCAATACAAATTAGGCCAGTTCAAAAGGGTTCAAAAGTGATCTCATATTCAATCTATGTTATTTTCAAATGATCATTTGAGGAGAGAAGAGAAGCGAAGAGTGAGATGAATAATTTTAATGATCTTGCACACAAAACCATAACCAGAAAGAAATCAAAAGGTATTTACAAACTTCTATCTTTCCCTAAGTTTTTAGAATTATTTTAAAGTGTTGGAAAGCATATATAGCACAAGTATTTGAGGTAGTAGATCATCCTTGACCTAAATTCAAATGGAATCCTAATAAATCTCTAGTGGATGATCCAAACAATGAATTTTCAAACATTCCATATGGTGTTTTGCACACAGAAGATGTAAGGGTATATATTCATGTGAATTTGGAAGAATATGATCACTCTAAGTTGGGTGATGTGTGGGTTAATGGACTTGTCGAAAATAAATTTAAGCTGAAAATGAAATTTGAGAGCTTGGCAGAAAAAAAGCTCGATGTGTGGAACTATTTCCCTAACTTTTTTCGTGATGATGTGTTGGTAAGGTTCACCCTGAGTAGAATCCATGATAGATTCATATGTCTTGATATACATCACTTGATTAGAAAAGAGGTGATTAGGGTTGTTGTGGGTTTATTCTCAACTATAATAGCTTTGATGCTCGAGCCAACAAAGAATGAAATGGTGATGGAGTTAACTAGTGAAAAATATGATAGGAGAGCCTTGAAGAACAAAGATATTAGAAATTTGATAGTTAAGTATGCCTCAATGGTGATCGGCTATAAATTATACTTCACTAATAAGGAGAATTTTGTATCAAAAACTACAATTAAATACTAACTATGAGATGGATAAGAAGGGTGCAAATTATGATTTATATGAGTTATTGAGGGCACAATTGATTGAAAACTTGCAGAAGACCAAGGAATCAAAGTACCCATTCAAATTTGGTGCATTGATCATTTGTTTACTATTTTACTTTCTAAATAAATTTCCCAAAAAATTTGGTTGAAGGATAGACCTATGGAACATAAAATTAGAGACCACCTAAGGAGGTTAGGTAATGCAAATGCATAGGAAGTAGGCTTATGGGGATTTTTCAAAACCTTTTAGAACATGCAAGCCAGAGAAAGGATTCCCTAGAGCATGGTGGAAAAGTATAAGAATGATATGAAATTTGTGGTAACAAAGGATAGTTGCATTATACAAGTTGTTGAGCCTAGGACCATTTGGATCTCAGAGATGGGATATGAGATTACAGAGGAAGAAGATACTAGTTCAGTAGAATTTAGGCTAAGCAAACCCAAAGACACCTCTGAGGAGAGGTATGGAACCTATGTGGAGAATTCTATGGAGGTGCACATGCATCAAAGGAAGAAACAAATACATAAATCTATTGAGAATATGATTGCACAATTTGTGGAGGCAATGGTCCTCACAAAGGAGGAAGTAGAGAAATCCAAGAGAATGTTTGGCCCTCTAGGAGGCTCATCTAGTGTTAGGAGATTTGGTAGGAAAACTACCACCTCTCTAGTGGCTCTAAAGTCCTTCGAGACTATGCCATCAACAAGTTGAACCAAGAGAAATGATCTAAGTACTTTAGAAAAATAGACAAGTTCCCCTATGAAAGAAAAGACTACCTCAAAAAATAAACAAAGTATGTATGTGAAGGAAAAGTCAACCTTGAAAAAGCAACAAGGAGCTCCTCAAAGGAGAAGAATAAATATAAAATAAATAAGAGAGACATACTTGGGAGTGAATGTTGATAATGAGGAAGAAGAAGAAGGACCGTAGTTGGTCTAGAAAAGAAAACCTAATGTGTCACAAGGAGAATCAAGTGGAAACAAACAAAATATTGACATTGTGGACATTGATAGTGAGGCTAAAGTTGAAAAGGAGAAGAAAGGCTATAAGATATAGACGAGGGAGAAGAAAATAGTGTCTAGCAAGCGAAAAAGGACTCTAGAAGATAAGAAGAAGAAGAAAGGCATGTCTTCCCCTCCAATAAGGCAACATAGCCCCATGAAATAAGATGCTTTATTTAATAGAATTGTGGAGCATGAAATGTTAGAAGGGACTAATCTATTGTATACTACAACAAATGATGTTGATAAAGAATCTATAGAAGAGATAATTATAAAATATATTGTTACTTTTGAGGTAAATATGAAGAATATTGAAAAATAATTGCGTGTGGAGTTGAGGAATGTATTATATGCTAGAAGATAGGAAGCCATCAATGAAGAAGCAAAGTTAAGATCTTTCTCTTTGGAGAAGGTTAATGCACCCCTCTCAAATGAACATAAATTCAAATTGGCTCAGGGGTACAATAAGTAATTTTTAACAAAGAAAAGGGTAACTACCCTTATGAGCAAAGATCAAAATGATCTTGAGAGGCTTCAAAACGAAATTGTGGAGAAGGTTGCCGATTTAGCATAGAGATTAGGACTAACTTCAGACAGTGAAGAAGAAATGCATGATGATATGTAAAATTTGGAAGTTAATGTAATAGAGGAATAACAACAAGAATATTCTCACCATGAGCATGAAATAGAAGAGGAGAATGTGTAGAATGACACTTTTCTGGATGTGGAAGAAAATGTTGCAGAAGAAAATATTACCAATGAAGGAAACATTTCAGAAGGTGTTATTAGTGATGCTCCTCTAGTTGGAGAAAATACTACTGTAGAATAAAATGTTATAGAGGCATAGAAAGAGGATGCATCTATAAGCCACAACTCCACTCCTCCAAAACCTAAAAAGAGTGTTGAAGAAGTAATACAAGACAACCTAGAGATGAATATACATCTGGATAACACTGATAAATTTATTGATAATGAGCAGAAGATTGTGAATGCATCTGGTACTAAAGAGAAGAAGGATGCATCAGAGAATGTGAAGATGGTTGGAGAATCTTCTAGTACCTATAGAGATTCATTGATGAATTTTTTAAGTATGCAACTCCAATTCCAGCCAGTTGTGTTTTCCCAGCTACTACAACTTATAATGCAACAAGGGAAAAGTTCATATGAATAATATTTCTCCATTGCACAAGCTATAGTTAGGTGATGCTTTCCATGCCTCTTCCTAGAAAGAAAATTTTCAAACTCATCAAAAGAGAACAAATTTTATTGATGAAGCAATAAAAGTGCTATATAAGAGAGCATACCCAGTGCTAGCATTGATGATTCATTATTTGGTATGGAAAATTTGAAGTTTTTGCTTGATTCCTTTAAAGAATATTCCAATGGTTTGAAGGAGAAACTAGAGAAGGAGATAGATAAAAAGGTGAACAATAAATATTAATGGATATAATAGAGAAATTTGCCACTGCACATGATAAGTTTTAGAATAATCTTAGAGATGTACAAAATTGTGTTGTGGAACCCAAAGTGTTGTTTCAATTTTGCATGAAATATCTCGGTTCCAGAAAGAGTATTAAGAATGAGATGTAATCCATTGAGTCCTAGATTGATAAGGCATATGGTGCTTATGATCTAGTTGTTGATGCAAATAGAAGTACAAGGTTAGCAATTGATAGCCCACATGAACAATTCTTCCACCTGCAAGAGAAAAGAGAAAAGATAATTGTGCAGTTTGGGCATCTTAGGGAGCTAGTAAATGCAAAGTATACACCTATTTCCCATGCCCTGATAAGTGAAGAAAAATTAATAAAGTTAAATATGGTTCCTAGCACTTCGAATAATGGAGAGGAACTCTTTATAGAATTTGAAGCCCAGAGCCCCATGTTTGGGATTGCCAAGAAGGAATGGGATGATGGAAAGACAGTTTCGAAAGCACACCTTGCAACATTTTATGTGTCAAACACTTCTTCTGATTAATGGTGTATATTATTTTCTTCTATACATTTTAGATTTCTTAATCAAATTTTATTGTATATGTGCGAAACCCAATCCCAATACCTCTAAAACAATAAGAACAAACACATTAGAATATAGAATGCAAGCAAGAACAAGGATTCCACATGAAATCCATTTACAAAGCTTAAATTAGGAAAAGAGATGAAGAACACAATAAGAAAAACAATAAAATAGAGATTGAATCCTAATTAAACTAGCAAACTCATGATCCCATGGGGGAATTGGTGCCAATTTGATGTGAAAATTGGCCCTTTCCCAATTCCTATGATGCAAGATTGATGTGTGATGATGAATGATCCTTTTTGTTGATGCTTGATGAGAAATCCAATGGAAAAACCTACATAACCTAGCTAAGATTCAATGATAATCGATGGAATTTGCTAAATATTTGAGCATAGTAAGTTTGCTCAAATTGTGGATGATGAAATGAGGAGATTAGCCTCTTATTTATAGATGAGATTGAAGGATGAATGTCCAAAATAGAGCAATGTGGGACTAACATTCATCTAATGGAAAGATGCCACTTGTCAACCTATGAGTGGATGGAGAATGTGCAAGTTTTGAGGATTGTGCCAATAAATGCCTATTTTTGAATTTTGAATTTGTTGAAATGACATGCAAGAGGGAAGGAAAAATGACACGTAAGAGAGAGTAAATGCTTTGTTGGATGTACATGTCAACTTGGATTTTGAATTCAAACTTGGAGAATATTCCCAAAAGATGCTTTGTGGAGGAAAATAGAGATTTAATAAATCAATTAAATCTATTTTCATGTGCAAGTGGTAAAAGTTGGAGGATGGGACATGAGAGGAGATTAAATTGATCCAAGTTAATTAATTTTATGAAGGGGGTTAAATGATGTGACCTATTTGACTTAAATTTGTGGATTTATTTAAATCAAATATGAGAGGAATGTGATAAGAGATTAATTAAATAAAGATTTTGATTTATTTAATTAAAAGAGATGATGCTAGATTAAATTAAATAAGGTTTTAATTTATTTAATTTAATAGATAGACTTTAGAGATTTAATCAAATAAAATAAATTATTTAATCAAATAGGACAATTAGATCAAGATGATTAATTTAATTATCGGGAAGAGGTGACTTAATTAGATAACTGGTTTATTTAATTAAGAGAGGAATATTGATGAATTTAATTAGATAGGGGTATTTGATTAAATGGTTAGACCGAAGGATGATTCAGGATGAAACGATGTTAGTAGTCAGGATCAGATGCACAATGTCAATTGGTACATTTTACATGTCTACATTTTGCCCCTCTTTGAAGCAATGCACTTGTTGTGTTGGTTCAAAGAATAAATGATCTCGGTCAAAGCCAAAAAAAATTGTTTTTAAAATCTTTCCCCACTGCTACCTAGCAAGAGAAAACATGCCAATATATTGCCCCCTCGAGAGATTGGATGAAAATTTCAATTTTTGGGTGATCTCGCAAAAAAAGAGGACAAGGTGCCCGTCAAGTCCAAAAAGGCCCCAAGAGGCCAAAAACGTGTCCAAACGTAATAAAATGATGCAAAATAGGCCTCAACTAGACAAAAATAGCTTCAAAGGTCCAAAACCCTAGCAGGATAGCGAATTAGGGTTAAAAAACCCTAATTTTTAAGCTTAAAAAGGTTTCGAGGGATCACTTTCAATTCATTTTCACATAGCCATCTAGCAACCTTGAGATTTGAGCTCTGACCTCCTAATGATATGGCACAATGAAAACTCCTGATGCACATCTCTGACCAAGTCCAGATGTACCAGCGGCCACCTGACATTGGGGCACCGGTAACTGATCCTTACTTGAGCTTTATTTTTTATTTTTAGTGCTCATTTATTGCTTTCAAAGTCAGTCCTTCTGCAACGGTGCTATATAGCACCGCTCGAAAATCAAACTGCGTCGCTCGGTGTCAAATTACGCCATGGCAGTGGAGTTTGGAGTTTGAAAATAAACTCCAAATTTCGACGCTGAGATCATGGCCCGCGGGGTCATTTCTAAAGTGCGACGTGGCGGTTCTTTATTGACAAGAATCTTTTCAAACTGTGCCGCTTGGAAGGAAAGTGCACTGCGGCGGTGCACTTTCGACATTGTGTGCCCTAGCATCGTAGTTTGATAAAAATCAAACTATGACACCTTTATGGATTGCGACGTTGGAGTGGTTTCTTGGATGCCCGACAAAAAAAAATTAATTTTTTTTAAAATGATGACCCTTCCTGATGCAGGATGCGGCAAGGGAGCTCTACTCTCGAGAGCATAGGTTGTAGGATCTCTTTGGTTACTTGTGGGACCTGAGTGACAGAGATCAGGATTGACTACAAGACATGGGGTTGTGGTACATCACCTATGCAGTGCCCATTCGAACCCACCTTGGGATGATGTCAGCGCTTGCCGAGAGATGGCACAACGAGACCTCTTCTTTCCACCTTCCCACCGGCGAGGCCACCGTCACCTTGGAGGACATTTGGCGCATTTTGAGATTGATGATTCATGGTCGGTGCATCATTTTTGATATAGATGAGGGGCAGAATTCCTTCCACACAGTCCTCACCACAGAGGACATTGTCATTTGTGAGGGGCAGATCGAGCTTGAGCGACACAAGGCTCTAGCCCCTCCCTTTCGCTTGGTTGTTGCAATGATTATTTTAGGTCTCGTTGCCCCAGATAGACAAGGCCGATACTTTATTCTTGGTTGGGGACTCTACTGGGAGCACATGGTGATGTGCGATAGGCCTACTCACTTTATTTGGGGGCCAGTTCTTCTTGCATCATTGTACAGAGATCTTCATGAGTACGTCTACCTAGATGGAAGAGCCCTTAGAGCAGGTGTCACACTCCTTCACGTATGGGCATGGGAGCACATTGTTGTCATTCGGCCGTGGATTGTTGCAGTTTCGATGGGGCCTGATGATCCCCTTGTATGGTGCTACAGAGGTGGTGTGTCCTTTACACACATGGGCAAGCACGAGATTCTCTATTGGAGGAGGGTCCTAGATGAAATGCAGGTGTTTACATGGTGTCCCTACCTTGGTCGGCCCGGATGGGCCGGCGATGCACATTAGATTTTCTATGCCCGCCAGGACCGCTTCATGCAAGGGCGAGAGCACACAATGATAGAGAGATATATTCTTGGGCGCATTCAACATCAGTTCGGTGAGCCTCAGGATTGGCCAGACGATGATTATGTGGTCATATTTTCCCGCACCATGTCATAGGTTTCATGGGTACAATACATTCCTATCTTGGAGGTCGTGGACAACTTCAGACATTTGGTGGCTTGACCATGGGCTTACGATTAGGGGTTTGCGGATCTAAGCGTCACACAGGCATACAAGGATTGGTTCCGGCCTCCTCTACGTTTGAAAGTTCTAGGAGCAGTCCCCGATCGGCGGAGGGTGAGGGGTAGAAGGGGAGGATGAGGATGGAGGGATGGTGCACAATAGGACTAGCTGACCGAGCCTCCAGTTCAGCCAGCTTAGCCAGGTCAGGGCAACATGCAGATGCAGGATCAGTAGCAAGTGCCAACTAGGTAGTAGGGGTAGGTAGGGGCACCACCATAGGCTGGGGGTGAGGATCATCCTTAGGTACAACCTCCACGAGCATAGCCAGAAGGGTAGCCAGCAAGGCAGGTGGATCCCCGAGATACACTAATTGCACAACTGTAGGCCCAAGTGTAGACTTTGAAAGGGGAGAGAGATCAGGCACGGACCGAGAGAGATCAAATCAGGGTTGAGAGGGACCAGGCCATACTGTAGATACAGGCTGCAGAGCTACAGGCGGCCATAGAGATGGGCCAGAGACAACAATTGGAGAGCATGGCAGCCTCCTCCTCTCAGAGCACAACATCTATTAGGTCTTATAGGGAGGTCGTGCGAGAGGCAGATTATTACCGTATGCACTATCACTAGATTGTACCTAGAGCAGAGCGGGCCCCAGACTATTTGCAGGTGACCAGCCATAGATCAACAGAGGGTCACAGTGATAGGGGCGAGGGTAGCAGACAGGATGGGTAGCCCTTGATCGAGGTGATACTTTTTGTGCCTTATGGGCTCCTTTTTGATAGCCCGATGGGCCTTTTTGTACTGATTGACATACATGTACAGTGATCTGATTATTTTGTACTATGACAGTTACATTATTGATGATATATATATATATGAGATGATAATTTTTATGTGACGTGATGTGTATCATTTATTTATGCACATATGGATGATTCTATTTCTATATGTTGTGCAATGATGTTATGGTGTTATATGATGTATTTATGGATGCATTTATTTCTGATGATAGATGCATTATGTAATGATTATGACTAATAGATCTATATCATTTTGTTGACTTATGATATATAGATGTATTTATGTGATGCATAATGATGCTGCAGTCTATATGATGATTTGAAATGATATGATATGTAATATGCAATATGCAAAATGATATGGAAATGATCTATGGTGTATACGCAAAATGATGTGGATCATGCTTATATATATGAAATGATTATGGATGGATGTATGCTTTGCATGTAATGGATTTTTATGTTCCTATTTATGCTTGTAATGATGTGGAATGATTTATGGAATGAAATGCAAAAAATGATTGTGATGCTATTTATGAGATGATATGGATGATTAGTGGATGATATAATGCAATGTAAATGCAATGGTCGTGTTTTATATGATATGTATTGATGATGCAAATGAGATGGTTTTAAGATGCTTAGAATAACAAATATTATCCTAAACATGTTAAATGATAATGTAATGTATGTGATGCATTTACCGTGATGTACTATATGCAATGATATGATGATGTTTTATGCAAAAATGAATGTAATGTGTGAGATGACTTTATGATGTTATGTGAGTATGTATGCAATGCATTATCTATAGTGCTTATGTACCTATTATGCATGATTATGTAGTAGGTGGTAATGTGAAATGGTTATGAAATGTTTATGCAAATGAATTTTATGCGATGATTTATGTGAAAAATGCAATGTGATGCAATGTAATGAGAGAGGGATGTGAAAATGCTTATAATACCATGTTTATATGATGATGGAAATGCAATGCGTATGTTACCTATATGATATGTTGATGCAATATGCTAATGATTTGTGGATGCAGGATCGATGACGATGATGATAGTGATGATGATCAGCTATCATAGTACCTTGTTAGCGTGATGAGCAAGAAAGAAATGCAAAAGAAAGGCATTTCAACAAGTCATGAGATGATGAATATGCAAATGATGATGATTACTTGCCGAGGAATTAGGATTTTCAAAGGGCCAATTTCTTTATGTTTGATAAAACGCGTGGTATGATGCATCAAGGTATAGAAAACTAGGATGGCATTGTACCTAGTGTGATGGACTTTGACTTGACAAACAGATAAGAGTATCCTTGTTCACACTTGACATACGGAAACCTTGATAGGATGCACTTTAGAAGTTTCAAACACCTCAGATCAAAACATGGAAAGGTATAACCTATCAATGCAATAGTCAACAAGCTGCCCAAAACCTCCTCCATACATACCTAGCAAAGCAAGTATTTTCCAACGTTATATTACAAGAACGTCCAACAAGCACAATAGACAAAAGATAATGATCATTGCTCCATTTCTATTTCTCTAAATCCTCTATTCGGATATCATTGAGAATTCCTTGGAATGAGCACAATAAGATAATTCAAAAGATAAAGACAAAGTAAACAAACAAGTTGATGTTCTTCAATACCGCTAACCAAAAGGGGATGTGTTTTTTTTTTTGGTTTTGTTTTAAGGATAAGAACTAAAACTATTGCCAAAAGATAATGCCCATTGTAGGAAGGATACATCCTAGGACATGTTAGTGGATGGTGACACGTCATTTCATTTATCCTAAGCATTCTTTCAAATGATTGATATGGGACCAATTGGATGATAGGTTATCGACATAAAGAGTTGACCCACTTGTTTACGTACCGACCTAGACCTAAGACTTAACGATTTGAGTTTTCACTTTTCACTTGCTAGACTTGTTTCTGATTATCTTACCAAAGATTGAGGATGACAATCGTTTATTATGAGTGATGTTATTGCGGGTGCAAGAGAGATGAGACAAACAAATTTTTTTCAAATATTTGGATTTTTTGGAGTTTTTGCAATGTTTTGAGGCTGTTTTTGGAGATTTTCAAATGTTTTGGGGTTTTCTAAGATTTTGACCAAGAGACTAACCTAAAGACCTATCCTAGGGGCCTCGGGGACTGATCAATAGATTAGCCTTGCCTACGTTATGTACACAGAGACCACGTAGTTCGACTGACGACTTGACCGATTTATACATGACGATATACATGATGAAATGTCAGTTTATTTTGATAGACTCCTAAAGGACTGACCTAAGTGTCTCGGGGGGTGATCAAAGATCAACCTTGCCTACGTTCAAGGCTTAAAGACTTGTAGTTAGACAAGACAACTTTTTTTTAACTTTTTTTTTTGACTTTTTGACTGACTTTTTTGACCTATTTTGGGATTTTTTGATATGTTTTTAACGTTTTTGGATTTTGGTGATTTTTCTGATGTTTTTGGATTTTCTGATTTTAGGACTTTCAGAATATACACGAATCCGATCCGATGAGAACATGCCCCCAGCGTGATGTAATGGACTGCTCCAATAAAGGCAAGACAAACTAACCTTGAGGATGGGCCGAGTAGTACTAGAGAGATCATGATATGAAAATAGGACCAAGCTATGATGTGGCTGCAGGTGGATGAGTGATGGATGGAGATCCGACTATGATGGATGATGGAAACGTAATGGATGGATGATGTAGAACAAGCCGTAAAGATCCTAGTGGATGGAAAGTACTTATTTACACAAGGTGCCTATTTTCTAGGTTTTCACCAAGGTACTTGCCCAAAGTGCCACCAAAGTGGTTTTCACTAGAGGACGATTTTTCTCTTTACTATTTTTAATCTTTTTTTGATTTTTTTGTATTTTTTCTTTTTGCTTTTTTTGTTGTCACCAAGATGCCTGTTTGCCGTTTTTGAAGTAACCATTTTTTAGGACATTTTCTAGTTTTTTGGTTCTATACCTTGAAAGATTTAGGCATAAAATTTTTTGAGATGAGAGCTATTCATGGGCTCTTGCAGAGGTTCCCCTTCGGGTGTTGATAATTGATATGCCCTTGACTTATAACTTGTTGTGATAATGAATGGTCCTAGCCAATTGGGTTCAAATTTTCCTTTGCTTCTTGGGTTTGGGACATTCTTCTGATTCTCTTTTAATACCAGTTCTCTGACTTGGAAAGTCCTGCTTCTGATTTTCTTATTGTAGCTCCTTTTGAGTCTATTCTGATAGACTTGCAAATGATTCAAAGCATCTATATGTCGCTCATCCAATAGCTCCAGCTCATTCAATCTTGATACTCAGTACTCTTCATCTGTGATGAGGTTTTGTAGTGATATCCTGAGTGATGGGAGCTCGATCTCGATGGGGAGTACTGATTTTAATCGTTAACCAGGGAGAAAGGGGTGGTGCCGGTGGGTGTGTGGATATTGGTTCGATAGGCCCAGAGGGTAGGATTAAGCTGTAAAAGCCAGTCATGACCTGCATCATTGACTATTTTCTTGAGGATTTTCAAAATGGTTTTGTTAGTGGCTTCTACTTAGCCATTGCCTTGGGGATAGTATGGGGTAGAGAAGCGATGTTGGATTTTGAATTTTTCACATAAGTCATGGACCTCCTGATTCTTAAATGGTGTCCCATTATATGAGATAATGGCTTGTGGAACACCATAGCGGAAAATGAGATAGTTTAGGATGAACTTTGATATCTGCTTCCCAGTTATATACGTCATGAGTATGGCTTCCACCCACTTAGTAAAGTACTTTGTTGCGGTTATGATGAATTTGTGGCTGTTAGATGAAGTGGATATGATTTTTCCAATGAGATCGAGTCCCCACTGTGAAAAGGGCCATGGTGTGATGATGGGATGAAGCTCTTGAGATGGAGCATGGATGAGGTCCCCATGCTGCTGACATTGTAGACACCTTTTGGCATAGTCATGTGCCTTTCTTTCCATTGTAGGCCAATAATACCCCATCCTCAGCAATTTCTTGGCTATAGTCATTCCACTCGAGTGTGAACCATAGATACCATTATGTACTTCAATTAGAGCAGTTAATGCCCCCTCAGCATTTAAGTAGTGTAGTAAGGTTCCTTCTATGCTTCTACGATATAGGGTATCTCCTAGGATGACAAATCGGGATGCCTTTTCGACAAAGGTTTGTTTTAAGGTTGAAGGTAGGTCAGAAGGTATGACTCCTATTTGAAGGTATGTATAAATGTCGTGGTACCAAGAATCATCGAGACCAACGATTTAGTACATAAATTCTGATTCTGGTACCTCGAATGTAGGCACAAGAAGCTACTCTATCAGGAATTCATATTTTGGAATGTTGTGGGGAATGTCTAGTAAGGATCCAATTGTTGCCATGGCATCTGCTGCTCTATTGTTGGCTCTAGGAATCAACTCAAATGTAATTTCGATGAAGGATTCTTTGAGGGTCTCCACCAATTTCTTATATGGAGTGAGCTTATCATCCTTGGTTTGGTATTCATCATTTACTTGATTTATTACAATTGAGAGTCTCTATATACTTTGAGAGCTATAATGTTCCACTACACTGCTATTTTGAGACCTATGGTTAAAGCCTCGTATTCTGCAATGTTATTGGTGTAGGGAAATGCTAGTTTGTAGGACCTTGGTATGCAGTCCCCTTGTGGGGTGATCAAGAAAATTCCAGCTCCTGATCCATGCTACGTGTATGAGCCATCAAAGTACAATTTCTAGTGGTCAGCTACGTTGAGATTGAAAATAGATTCATTTGGAAACTCTGAGACGAGAGGATTCTTTGAATAGATTGGTGCTTCTACAAGTTGATCTACGATGACTTGGCCTTTGATTGATTTCTGATCCACATATTCAATGTCATATTCTGACAGTATCATTGCCCATTTGGCCATTCTTTCCATGAGCATTGCTTTTGACAGTAAGTACTTGAGAGGGTTGATTTTGGCAATGAGTTTTATTTTGTGTGACAACATGTAATGTTTGAATTTCTGTGACGCAAACACTACTGCTAGGCATGCTTTTTCTATGAATGAATAGTTTAGCTCATGCCCAACCATTTTTCTACTGATGTAATAGATAGCCCTTTCTGTTCCATTTTCGTCATGTTGAGCTAGGAGAGCTCCAAGGGCTACTATTGTTGCTGATACATAGAGAATTAATGGTTTTCTTGGGATTGGTGGCATTAAGACCAGTGGTGTCAGTAAATATTTTTTGATTTTATTGAATGCCTCTTCACACTTGGTATCCCATTTGTACACTACTCCCTTGTGAAGTAGGTGAGAGTATGGGTTATGTTTGTCCGCCAGCTATGCTATGAATCTTCGAATGGATTGGAGCCTACCTTGGAGACCCCTCAATTGCTTTAATGTTTTTGGTGCCTCCATTTCAAGGATTGCTTTTACCTTTGTTGGATCTACCTCAATACCCCTCATTGACACTATATATCCCAGTAGATTTCTCGATTGTACACCGAAGATGCACTTATTTGGGTTTAATCTAACTTTGTACTTCTCCAGCCTATCAAAAATGGTACTTAAGGTTGTTATGTGATCTTTTCTCTTTTTGAACTTGGCTAGAATGTCATCAATATAATCTTTGACCATCTTATGGATCATGTCATGGCCCTTTGGTATGTTGCTCCTACATTATTTAAGCTGAATGGAATCATATTCTAGTAGTAAGTCCCCCATGGACAAGTGAAAGTCGTCTTATGTTGGTTCTCTTTAGCTATCATGATCTAATTGTATCTTGAGAATCCATACATTAGTGACAACATTTCATGTTCGGCTGTCATGTCTACTATCATGTCAATGTTTGGAAGTGGGAAGTCATCTTTTGGACATGCCTTATTCAAGTCTCTAAAGTCTGCAGATTTTGATGCCCCCATCGAGTTTTGAGATAGGTACCAGGTTTGACACCCATTCTGGATAATCTATCAGTCAGATGAATCCCACATCTAATAGCTCTTTTAGCTCCATTTTGACTAATAAGGCGATTTGAGGGTGCATTTTTTGAAGGTTTTGTTTAACAGGCTTTGCTTTTAGATATAATGCTAAGTGGTGAACCATAATTTCCAGATCAAGCCCCAACATGTCAGCATAGCTCCATATGAAGTTTATCTATCTTTCTCTTAAGAAGGCTGCTAGGAGCTCTTGTTCCTTAGATAGTAATGACTCCACATAGAATGTAATGTGTGGGGTTTCCTCTATTCCTAGATTGACCGGATTGCATCTTTCTACCAGGACTGTTGATTTTTCTTGATGAAGAGCTCTAAAAGGAAGATTGAATCCCCCATCCTCGGGCGTCTAAGAGAGGTTTTCACCATTGGATGCATCCTTTCTTTTTACTTTTTTCTGGTTAGAGAGTGCCACATTGTGGTTTTCACTCAAGGACTTAGATATTATTCTTAATTTTTCACTTTTGTGACTAAGGGATTCAATCGTTTCCCCATAATAGGCATGTGTATCTAGCTCAATTATGAACCCTTCTTTTTTATCCCCACATGGAATGTTATCCCACAGTCCCATGAATTCTGAGAGCAACTCATCATTTTTGAATGTATCAAGAACTAGTGGTCCTCATTGGTCATAGTCGATGAGTTGGGGATATACTAGGCAGATTTCATGATTTTGGTGGTCTGATTCAAAAGATAGGGTGCTAATCATGCAAAGAGTGGTATCCTCAAATAGCCTAGGTAAGTTGGTCATGGGATCCTCGTCATCACTACTACTACAGATGTCAGTTATGTCAAATGTAAAGTTATCTATGACTCTACCTGTAGATACTGGTAAGCGTAGTTTTGCTACGGTTGGCTGAGGAGGATTATTAACCCTTCTAAATAGAGGAATTCAGCCATGTATGGTTTTACTCGGAGGGGTACATCCAAGGCCAATATTTTTTATCGCTCACATCTCCAAAATGATAGGTATTATAAGCCCATTGTCATTTTTTCCAAGTCTTTGATTTCTATCATAGCCCATTGCGAGCATCATTTGTAGACCCTTGCTTCTATCATCCATTGGTAAATCAGCTACTGGTCTTTCATCTTGATATAGCATATGAGATGGATTTTCCTCAATAACTTCTTGGCCAAGATCTCCCCAACTTGTAAAGTTGGGATAATCTTCAGGAGATGTTTGGGATGTGGAGGCTTCATTTATTTGTGGATGTCCCCATGATCTAGGAGATTGTGGTAACTCTCCTACCACAAAATCATTTTTAGGGATCATATAGTTTCCACAACCGTTATCTTGGATGATGACCTTAATGTCAGAGATGGTGGGAATGGCGGGAGTGACAGGTGTCTCTGTCACAGAAGTGGATGTGAGAGTGGCGGGATCAATGTATGGTGTAGATGGGCCCTCATCATTTTTTGGTACTTGGGGGATTTTATAGTACTTTGCTTCAAGGATTTTGCAATAGGAGAAGGGTTCGAGATCTCCATGGATGGTAACTTCTTGTCCCTCATGTGTGAATTTCATACATTGATGGAAAGTTGACCCTACTGCCTTTATTGCATGAATCCATGGATGTCCTAGGAGGATGTTATACAGCAAGTCAAGGTCCAGGACCTAACAAGTGGTTTCCATGATAGCAGGCCCTACTTGAATAGGGAGTTTGATTGTGCCCTGGGACACTCTTTCTTGATCATCATATGCTCTTATTGTGATACCCTTTCCTTTGTCGATAGAATCCTTTGAGATTTTCAATTGTTTGATGAGCTTGAGAGAACAAATATTCAAGCCCACACCTGCATCCACCAAGACCCTTTTGACTTTGCTTTTTCTGTACGATGAATTCTAAGTGGAGCACACAGTTGTGAGATGGTTGAGTAGGGAAATCCTGGTCAGAGAATGTGAGGAGATTTGGCTTAATGATATTTCCGACCATAGCTTGGAATTGTTCCGCATCAAGATTTGTGGGGACAGTGGATGAAGCCAACGCTTCCTCAAGGATTTTCTTATGGGCTGATGATATTTTTAGTAATTCCATGATGGAGATTTGTGCTAGCATTCTTTTGAGCTGATCTAGGACATTGTAGCCATTGGGGATAGATCTAGATGCAGGGACTCTGTTTGGCTGGGATGATCCTACGATGGTGACTTTGCCACCTCTTATGGTGACTCCACAATCAGCATGGGTGCCTTTGATGGTGATGACTATGCAATATTCATCTAGGGAGGTGACGACAGTTTCATACACATGATTCACGTTTGTGTGGGTACCTTTCTGCTTATCAGTGTTATTATTATTCCCTTTATTGCCATGGTTAGGCATCAGATTCGTGTATATCTTAAGATCTCAGTTTCCTATTGGTTGTTCCACGCTTATAATTATGTGATCGATGAGATCTTGAATTGTGTTTTTAAGCCTCATACAACTGTTCGTGGTATGCCCTTTGATTTTATGGAAGTCACAAAGTTGATTCTCATTATACCAAGGAGGCTTCACATCCGGTTCTTGGTAATTCTCATAGGTGGGCGATTTGATGAGTTTTTCATTTATCAGCTTCTTCATGATGACTTCAAGTGGTTCCCCAAGAGCGGTGTACTTTCGCTTGGGGTAATTCTTGTTCTGTTGGGGTGGTCCCCTTTGATCATTGAGATTTTTGATTGTCGGATTGTTGTTTGGTTGTTGTATTGCGTGATGATTGTTTTGGTGTTGGATTTGGATTTGTGGTGTGGGTGTATTTTGGTGAGGGGAACTGATGACTACTTTGGCATCAACGACACCATCATTAGTAACATTTTTGTTCCTTGTCCAAGTGTGAGGTTTATTGTTGTAATTGGCAGGTGGGTGGTTGTTTTGTTGTTCGGGGTATGAAGTTGATCCTGAGGGTTGTGTCATAAGGGCTCGTTTGATGCTGAGCACCTTAGAGATCAACTGGTCATATGTGGTGATCCCTTGTACCTTGAGATGAAATTCCAAGAGGTCGTCAAGGTTGGATATAATGGTGCAAACTTGTTGTTCCTCGGGCATGGTCCATTTGCTCTGATTGGCCTTGGATCGCCATCATTGTAGGAATGAAGTGAATGATTCATTCTTTCCTTGTTTCAGAGCTGAGAGTTCTTCTTGAGTAACATCCATGGCAATGTTGCATGCATAATTTTTAATGAATGCGTCTATAATTTCTTGGAATATTCTAATGCCTGTAGGTAGGTGAGAGAACCATTCCATAGCGTGGCCAGCCAAACTCCTAGGAAATAGCCGCATCAGATAAGTATCGTTGTCTGTGACTTCCATGCAATGAATCTAGAATTTCTTGATGTGATCTTCAGGGTTTCCCATCCCTCGATATTTTTCAAACTTGGGGATGTCAAATCCCTTGGGGAATGGTTTCATCACAAGGCTCCTCTCAAATGGATAGGGACACAAGTTGCTTGGTGTTTTTGTGGTTTGCCCTGATTGAAGATCGAGCACTTGTTACGAGAGCAACTTGATTTGTGTTGTTACGTCATTTTGTGGATTAGGGGGTGGGATGAAGGTGTTCTAGGGTGTTTCGATTATGGGTTGGATGGGTGGGTTGGTTGGTGTGTTATTTGATGGTATCTGCATATTCTGCCGAGCTAGGTATGCTTGCACTTGCTGCTGTATGAACAATGCTTGTTGTTGATCTTGTTGTTGCTGTGCTAGGATTGCTTGTTGTTGTGCTTGTTGTTGTTGAGGTAGGATTGCCTGTTGTTGTGCTTGTTGTTGTGCTTGTTTTTGTTCCAACAACGCTTATTGTTGGTCTGCCAATTGGTCTGCTTCTTGCTGCTCTTGATATTGTTTTATTGCTTGCTGATATGCTTGTAGTTGCATTGCTTGTTTTTGCGCAAGAATTTTTTCTTGTGCTTGTTCTTGTTGTGTTTGATATTGGGCATGCACTTGAGCTTGGGATTTTGCTTGTGCCACTTGTTGTTGTAATAGAATTTGGGCTTGGGCAACCTTTTGTGCTTGTAATGCCGCTTGGTCTGCTTGAGCAGCTTGCACAGCTTGAGTGGCTTGTTGTTGTTGTTGTTGCAATAAGGCTTGGGCTTGTGCAGCCTGTTGCACTTGCTGTGCAATTTGGGCGGCTTGAGAATTATGTGTTGCTTGTGCAGCTTGTTGGGCAGCTATTTGTGTGGCTTTTTTCTTTTTCACTTGCAGGAATTCCTTTTGATAAGCATCTTGGTGAGATGATTGTAATGCCATACTGTATTGGCTTGATAAATTGAAATTTGGTGGTGGTGGGGGTGGTGGTGGATTCAGAATGGCATTTGTGGTGGTGGTGAGCGGTGATGTCGTGTTGGTGATTTGAGTGGTGGATGGTGTTGTCATGTTGGTGGTTTGAGTGGTGAATGGTGTTGTTGATGTGATTGGTCCTTGAGAGACCATGCTTTGAGATGTTAGGGGGGTGGTTGATGATGTCACAATTGGTTGTGTAGTTGTCATCTGCTGTTATGATATTGATGACAAGTTTTGAGAGTTTGGCGTGATGTTTTGATTGGTGTTTGGAATGTTGATTTGATTGATATTTGGTAAAGGTGGAAGCCCCAAGCCAAGTAGAGGTGTGGATAATGGTGGTAATGGTGGAAGAGTTGAAAATGTGAGGGGTGTGAGTTCTTGAGAAAATGATGTGGTGTCGAAAATGCCCCCAGGTCTGAACATGTCACCTTCCTCTTGCAAATTTGTGAGGGAGAAGTTTGAGGTGTTCCGTGGAAGGATGATGATGATGGATCATTATGGAAAGTGAGAGGGACATTCTTATGTAACAGATTTTGGGGTATGTTTTGTTCCAAAATGGTATTTGCATCCAAGTCTTGATTATTAACAAGGGGGTGTGTTTGAATAGCATTAAGAAATGCATTTCCCTTATTAATATTAGGTTAGGTTTGAGCAAAAGATGTCATGATTTGCAGAATGTTTTGAGTGATATTTTGGGATGGGGGTGTAGATGAGATGGGGAGTGTGGATGAAATTAGAGGCATAACCTCCAAAGATGCTTCCACTATAGAGCTCACATCGAAATTAGAAGGTAATTTGGCCCCTTGTTTTGCTAGTTCAAGCATGTATAGTGAAGGGTTAAGCCTCATCATGATGTTGATGATCTTATGGTTTTTTGGATTTTGGAGCATTTCGGTTATTTCTTCATGTGACATCCCAAAGGTAAGATCTTCTTGAATTTCCTCTTGTGGGTTTTGTGATGATGAGATAGTCAAAGGATTGCTTGATTCGACAAGATTCATTTCAGCGTTTGTTTGGCTTAGGTCACTTGAAGTGGGTGTTTCTTTGTCAACTTCCATGTTCTTCTTGTATTGAGATCTAGTTTGAACCATAAAACAAGGATCAATTTTCAAGAATATGGGAGATGAATCTCTTAATTCTTTGGATTGATCTTTACTTTATGCACAAAAGAGAAAATTTTAGGATATCTTGAGGATCAAAAGGTGATATGATGATGATGCAAGAGATGGATGATGTGGATGTTTTGATCTTTTGATAAATCTTGAGGGGGTTGCTAGACTTTTGGGACTTTCGGATATGTTTTGGATTTTTATTTTTTGATTCCTTGGATTTCCCTTGACTTGATTGATTTTGCTTTGCTTTGATTGAACAAATAGACCCTAAGATGTTGGATGATTATCTAAGGGGTAGATTTTCTCAAAGGATGATAATTTGAATATGTGTAGGGAGAAGGATGCATCTACCCCCACCTATTCAAACAAGATGATAATTTAACCAAGTATATGAAGAAGGATGCATCTACATATACCTAGCTAAACAAGATGGTTTGATAACTTTGACTAAGCATATGCAAAATGATGCATCTACACATACCTATCCAAAGATGATTTGATAAAGATTTCAAGGATTTTGTCTCAAGGATTTGATGATTTTGATTTTTTCCAAAAAGCCTAGCATGAAGGATAATTTCAAGATTTCTCAAAAGGTGATGATGAGATGATTTTTATTTTGATGTTTGAAGGATGGATGAAAAAATATTTTGATTTCTTTTGATCCTAAGATGAACCTAAAAAAGACACTTTGTTTACCTAAAACCTCAGTATTGAAGAACATGCAATGCTTCTATAGACCTTTATAACCAAGAAGTGGTTCAATTTGAGCATACATTTCTGGATTTTGAATCAAGAAATTTCGTTTTGGGATTTTATTTTCTTGGAAATCGTGAGGTTTCAACACATGTGAGAGTTCATTTTTTTTATTTTACCACAAACACTTCTTTGATTAGGTTTCCAAACTAGATGTCCAATGTCTTAATTTCTTCGAATCCCACAAAGTATGTTATGTGGAGATTTGATGAATTCAAGGAAAGGGTTATCTATTGTTTAACTTTAGTAGACAAATTGAGATGTAATACAAGTGTGTAGAAACCTCTAAGGATAGAATCCCAAGGGAAAGCAATAACACTTGAATTGGGTCAATTGTATTTGTCTTCTAAAGGTTTTGAAATTTTGATGATGAAGTTTAAGTGTTTGTTTCCAAGATGTTTTCGAACAAGCAAAACATTTTGTAACCAAGAATAAGTACAACCCTATGGATATGGAAGACAATATTTGTTGAGTCCCCACTTGGACAAGTCCAGCTACGCGTATCTTTAGCGAATGGTTAGATGCTTGACCCCATTGGATCCCTTCCACGACTCATTAACGTCATTTGGGGAAGCCAAGCATCAACACCCATGAAACTCCCATGGCATGCTTTCCATTTCTACTAAAAGACCGTAAAAGTGTGGGGTGGCTTCAGAATGACTGTTCTTGCACCAATAAATAGATCAAGGATTTTGGCAATTCTAAAACATGGGTTTTAATTAGGACTTTCTGTTCATGGAGATTGACCTATACGATGAGAGTTCCTTTTCAGATCCATCTCGTCGGAGCCAACTGCATAATATTGGCGTTTATTCCAATACCCACATTTATATCCCAATTGGAAATACTCTTGACTTTAGAGTGTTACCAGTTGAGTTGTTCCCTTGGGTGAGTACTTTTTCCCCAAGGCAGGCCCTCTAAGATAAACAAAAGCGAGTAAAGACAATATCTGTAACTTGATCAATCTTTGTTTGCAACACAAAGAGAGAGAATGTATGCAATAATGCTCTACTCACACTCGCACAATGTTTTGTTCAATTTTAAACCCAAAATGAAGTGTGGAGGTGATTGCTTTATCTCAACCTAAAATCCTAAAAAATGCCTTTTGATTCTCAAGCTCACTATAAAGCACGAGAGAAGCACATACGTCCTTTTTCAATGAAGTTAGTTTAAGTAAGCCATCATGAAGAAAAAGTTGCACTTGTTCATTTTAGAGCCATAAAGCAATTGTGAGTTCTTTTTAAAGCACCAAAGGACAAATGAGAGTTGTTTTGTTCAATTGTTAACCAAAAAAAAAACTCTAGTAAGTTGTAGTCCTAATGTTCATTTTAAGCCTTTGCAAAAATTGAAAAGGTTCTTTTTAAAAGCCCAAACGAAATTAGTATCCTAAGCAAGAATGGACAACAGTTTCCTAAGAGTGTTAAACAAACACTAAAGTGTTTAAAAACACCTTGATTTTGTGAAATACCATCATCACATCTTCTCTTTCTTTTGTTTTTAAGTGATCCAACCTACAAGAAAGAAAATCAGTCAAATTCTGCAAAACATAGAGATTAAAAATTAAAAAATAGAAGATAAACTTATCATTTGACAAAAGGAACATGCTAAAATGAAATTCCAACTTTTTACTCCATGCCAGCAGCGCAACCCGTGACTGCGTCACAGTTTGATTTCTCTAGCGGTGATGTATAGCGTCACTTACCAGTCAATGATGCTCTGTACCTGGACCAGTGAGCTCAAATGTGTCACCCTTTTCATCAACATCACAGTTTGATTTTTTTGAAAATTCTCGCCGATCAGATTGGTCAAGCAACGTGGTTTGAAATTCAAAATCTTGGGCGGGAAAACTTCAGCGTCGTAGTTTGAATTTCCAGCGGTGCTATATGGCAACGTTGGAGAACCAACGGTGCTGAATAGCGACGTTGAACCTGTAAACAAATAAAAATGCATGAATTTGATAAAAAAATGTGATTGAAAGTTGAGACTGCCCTCTTAGCGCCAAATGTGCGAACCCCAACCCCAATACCTACAAAACAATAAGAACAAACACAATAGAATATAGAATGCAAGCAAGAACAAGGATTCCCCATGAAATCCATTTACAAAGCTTAAATTAGGAAAAGAGATGAAGAACACAATAAGAAAAATAATAAAATAGAGATTGAATCCTATTTAAACTAGCAAACTCATGATCCCATGGGGGAATTGGTGCCAATTTGATGTGAAAGTTGGCCCTTTCCCAATTCCTATGATGCAAGATTTATGTGTGATGATGAATGATCCAATTTTTTGATGCTTGATGAGAAATCCAATGGAAAAACCTACATAACCTAGCTAAGATTCAATGATAATGGATGGAATTTGCTAAATATTTGAGCATAGTAAGTTTGCTCAAATTGTGGATGATGAAATGAGGAGATTAGCCTCTTATTTATAAATGATATTGAAGGACAAATGTCCAAAATAGAGCAATGTGGGACTAACATTCATCCAATGGAAATATGCCACTTGTCAACCTATGAGTGGATGGAGGATGTGCAAGTTTTGAGGATTGTGCGAATAAATGCCTATTTTTGAATTTTGAATTTGTTGAAATGACATGCAAGAGGGAAGGAAAAATGCATTGAATGCCACTTGGCTCAAGGAAAATGACATGTAAGAGAGAGTAAATGCCTTGTTGGATGTACATGTCAACTTGGATTTTGAATTCAATCTTGGAGAATATTCCCAAAAGATGCTTTGTTGAGGAAAATAGAGATTTAATAAATCAATTAAATCTATTTTCATGTACAATTGGTAAAAGTTGGAGGATGGGATATGAGAGGAGATTAAATTCATCCAAGTTAATTAATTTAATGAAGGGGGTTAAATGATGTGACCTATTTGACTTAAATTTGTGGATTTATTTAAATCAAATATGAGAGGAATGTGATAAGAGATTAATTAAATAAAGATTTTAATTTATTTAATTAAAAGAGATTATGTTAGATTAAATTAAATAAAGTTTTAATTTATTTAATTTAATAGATAGACTTTAGAGATTTAATCAAATAAAATAAATTATTTAATCAAATAGGACAATTAGATCAGATGATTAATTTAATTATCGAGAGGAGGTGACTTAATTAAGAGAGGAATATTGGTGAATTTAATTAGATAGGGGTATTTGATTAAATGGTTAGACTGAAGGATGATTCAGGATGAAACGATGTTAGTAGTCAAGATCAGATGCACAATGTCAATCGATACATTTTACGTGTCTACAATATATATGCAAATCGTTGAGATAGTTTGTAGTGCAAATTTTGATTTGGTTGGATGGATAACATCATTAGAGGAAGATTGGTTAAGTTTTTAGAATTTTGGCTACTCAAATGTATATATGTATATATCAATTTGGGGGAGAACATGAGTATGTGAGTATGTGAGTATCTGTGTAATCTAGTAAATGCAAAATCATGTAATTCATGCAAGGGGGAGAAGATATGTGTCAAACGGAGAGAAAATAACATAACATATGTATGTTCCATTTTCCCTTGATGTCAAAGGGGGAGAGTAGGTTTGGAGAGAAATTTTGGCATGTTGCCATTAATGACAAAGGGGGATATTTTTGAAAGGTTAAAGAGTTTTTCATTGATATGCCTATTGGCAACACGAGCATGAGTATGAGTATGTGGGTTGTACAATATGCAGATACCATGTTGTCATTGATGTCAACATTATGATTTGGTATGAAGATTGATGTGTAGACCAATTGGTGAAGCATGAGCATTCATAAATATGTTAATCCAGTGCTTAGATGCAAGAAGATTTGATCTGGTGCAAAAAATTGAGCTGAAGATTAGCTAAGTGTCAAAACACAAGATATCCGGTTTTTGGTCCACGTTGGTCTTCCTTGAAGAATTTTTCTCTGTGGTTCTAATGGGTTTATCATGGAAAAAATAGGCCCTTAAGTGGCAAAAAATTCAAAAAAATCAGAGTTAGGCAACTTGACATAAAAATTTGAATAAGTTATCTATATTATTTCAAAAATAAGTAAAAATAGAATCTGTAGAAAATTGAATGTAGTTTCTAAACTATTAGGTTTTTTTTTTTTTAATTATTTGGTGAAAATTTGAAATTTCAATGTAGTAGTACTTAAATTTCAGGGAAAAAATAAGAAGTAGGTGTCTGTCTAACCACCCTAACCACAATAAAATGATAATATTTTTTATAATATTTTAGATATAAGTAGAGGACTCATGTTTGGATGTGATGCATATTTTTGTAATTTTTTCTAAGTAAATAATTAATTATGAATTTTTATTAGAAATTTTAAAAATATAAAACTCGTATGTATGACCACCTTAACTTGGTCAAAACTTCATGAAATTCTTTTTTTTAAATCCTATAGTATGCAAAGCATAGAATGTGACGTATGTTTGATTCAAAAATGTGATATCGTTTGAAAGCTATAGATGTTTTCAATCAGCCTATCAATCAGAACTTTAGTCATAATTCAAATAGAAAATAAATAATAATTATTTATTAAATTAAAAGTAAGGAATAATTTATATTGGCAGAAAGTTGAGAATCTCCTTTAAAAACCCTTTTTGTTTCATCAATTTTGGGTAAGAAAAAAGTTTTCAGCCACATGGGCCATCATATCACTAAAATATTGTCACTTTTTGGCCCATCATGATCTTGCACATGCCCTAATGCAATTTTGGTGGCTGTCAAAGGAGTCTAAATTGATATTTGTATATTTTTCTGTCTTTTGGTGTAGAAGTTATGAATAATAGAATATTTGATTTGCTAGTGATAGTGTTTCCTAAGAAGAATGTATGCTTTGATGAGTCTGCACTTCACCACAGAATAATATTTTTTCTTATGGATTTGTGGAAGCATTTACAAGTGTCAAACACACCTATATTCCAAGTGGCATGAAGTTTGGTTGGACACCACATGTCGATTTTTGGTTGTTTAGTTGGAGAATTTTGATGTTAGGTCACCAGTAGTGTTGACCTAATATATTTGGGGTATTGTAGAGGTTAAGTAAGTATTAATCCATTAAGTGGGAAATTTTATAGGTCCACTGCGACCTATTTGGGGTGTTACATTCTTTTGAATTAAGGCATAGGGTGTGTATGGTTGATTAGGAGCTGGCAAGTTATGTTTTTTCTTGATACATCTAATTAGGTTGACCTAATTGATGTTGCAAGTGATTATGGATGTGATGAATATATATGTAAGTTCATTTCAATGTTGTAGTCTGTGAACACAAGTATTGTTGATGCAAATTGTGTGAAAGTGATCCAGATGCAGAGTAGAGAAGAGTGTTAGAACAAAGTGATATGAAGTGTGTTGACTCTATATATTGAGCTTCAATGGAACTATATTCCAACATGTTGTAGATGCATTTGTAATAGTTCACTCTTGGCTATGTTCCACCCATCTCTTCTATCTTTTCTTCATTTTGTGGGTAGTGAGTCTACTAGGATAATGAGTCCACCTGTAGTGAGCACTTTTGTAATATCTTATAACTAGTTATGATATATTGTGAGCTAATCCTCACCATGGTTTTTCCCTTTCTGGGTTTTCCACATAAAAATCTGGTGTTCGTGTGTTATGTGGTTTTTATGGATGTTTTCATGCTTTCCTTTATTACTGTAAATTGAATATGCTATGTGGAATGAATGTTTAAATGTTAAGTGGTTTCAAAGAATATTGATTCATCCCCCCTCTCAGTATTCTAGGTTTTCAACAAAGATAAATATTTAATTTCTTATTGGATGAGATGGCAATTGGTTGTACACATATTATGCACTTATACTATTATCTAGAGGCATAGGCATAAAAAATGATATTAATTTTTGTAAGAAATAAAGTATAGAAAAAATGTGTATACTTTAAAATGTATTAAGAAAAAAGATATCAAACATAATGTAAAATATAATTTAATAATTTTAAAGTATAATTTTTGATATTACACATGAACATACAAAAAATTATTCATCATTATTAAAAACATATCAATCAATTCACAATAAATCAATAAATTACATAGTTCAAATATGAGATTCTCCTAATTATTAGTATAAATCATGATGTCCATTTTTTCTTATGCATTTTTGAATGTTGAAGTTAATTATTTAATATTAAATAATAATCAAATAACATTTTTTCCATTTTAAATTTTTTAAGGATATAGTTTTTTTGTCTCCATTCATTTTTCATCTAACCTAATTTCTTATATTTATATTTTTAAACCTAAGTTCTTATTCCTCAAATCTTGTCCTCAACCCCTTCAACTCTCTTATTTTTAATATCTAAGAAAAATATTTTAATATAATTACTTTTTCTATCCCTAATACTTGATAATATATCTTCTTTTATTTTTAATTTAAAAACATACTATAAATTAACATGTTATGATATTTTTTATTATATTATATGATATTTTTTAATTATATTAGACTTTTAAATTTATAATGAACTTAAATTTGATCATTTTTTTTTTTTATTAAAGGGGAAAAATAGGTTTTGAATGAACCCGAAAACATTTACAATAGGTTTTGAATGGACCCGAAACCATTTACAATAGGTTTTGAATGGACCCGAAACCATTAATAGGTAGGTTTTGATGGGGACCCGAAACCCACACAAAAACACCAAGCTTCAAAAGAATAGAACAAAGACAACCAACAATGAACCATAAGTAGATTATAAAAAATCAGCATGAAAAATCAAATTTGCACCAAAAAGAAAGGTTTTAATGAGATCCTTAAATCCAAAACAACCAAAAATTACAAGGGAACTTGAACCCAAGAACAACCTGAGACGACCAGGTAACCATCAGCCTATATCAGCTAGATTGTAACACAACACTGATCAACACCAACCAGTAGTGAACTACCTAAGATGGCTAGGAAACCTTTAGACTAAACCAGCCAGACAACAACACAACACTTATCAGCACCATCCAATGAAACCAAACTCCCCACCTCAATAGGAGAGTTAGGAAATAGAGAAAAAAATTGAAGAGCCTCAACAACTGCACAACACTAGTCAACCCACAACACCAACCCGACCTCCACCTCAATATCAAGGGGCTTCCCTCTATAGGAGAGGATGAAATGAGTCTCAAGACCACAAAAAATAGAACTTCCCACCCAATCCACAACACACCTCTCCACCTCAATAGAAGAGGGATCCACCTCCAAAGAAGACTGGATAGCTAAAAATACCAAAGAGAAGCAACTACACCCATAGTAAAGAACACCATAGCATCCTTAGGCCAAATAGTAAACTGGAGCAAAGAAAAAAAAAATTGAGCACTCCTCAACCAATAGCCAAAAAGGAAGAAACATCTGATTCAAAAGCCAAAATAATAGAATGAGAACAATATTTAGAATAAGCACACCCCAATTCTAGAAAATAAACTTTAGGACCCAAAAGGGGGAGAGTACAAAGCTCAACAAAATAGACAGGCATTTTGAAAGAAAACCACCCAGCAGAACCATGGCAAAAGCCACATCCACCAACCACAACATCCTTCCAAGAGACAAAATAAGTAAAAAAAATGAAGAGGGTTGAAAACCACTCCACCAAGAGAAACACTCCCCATAGGGAGCAGAAAGAGAAACACCACTGCAACGAAGTAGGACCCAGAGGGGAGCAACCTCCCTGACTAGAAAAAAACCAACACCAAAGAAGATCCAATGGGACCTAAAAGAAGAAGGAAAAGGCAAGGAAATCCTCCAAGCAAAGAGAGTAGAGAGTTGACAAGACAATAAAGAACAACATCCAACCCTACATGCTAGTCAGGGTCTGAAACATGCCAAAATCTGTCCAGAAACAATCCACCAAAGGCAAACCAAAAACCTCAACATGAATGAAAAAAGCTCCCACACAGAGGCATTGAAGCCCAAAAAAGATAGGAGAGAGCCAGGAAAGCCTACAGACTGAGAGAGAGGAGATAAGGCACAACAAGTAAAATCAACTTCCAACCCTACATGCCAGTCAAGATCTGAGATAAGGCCACCAATCTCCCCAAACAACCCCACAACAAGAAATCCTAACACCACATCTAATGCCACACAAGCAGACAAAGAATACCACAACTCAAAGATCAATCCCCACTAGCACAGAGCCAAAACAACAAGGGATACTGTGGGAAAAGACAGAAGAGAAAATATAGGGGAGAGAACCCATGCCCTGAATAGCGAAACAGAACAAACCAAAGACAAAATGATCAAGAAAAAGGCCCCAAGAGGAGAGTAGAAACAACACAGGAATCAAGCTAGTGGTACAAAAGATCTCAATGAGGAACAAAAACTAGCCAAGTGACCCCCCCAACACCATTGCCCTCCTCATTAACATCATCACCATCTCCTTCCTCACCCTTGCTCTCCTCGGATTTCAAAAATTGTCCTTCAAGTTCCCACTCCTACCCAATGCCATTGATCATAAAAAATTAAAGTCTAAAATTTATGTAATGAAAATAGATCACATGCAATGTTCCAATTTTATAATGTATGCATAAAGATACCAATAAAGCTCTTTAATTTTACCCAAGGTGTTCCCTATATGAAATGGATGACCTTCTTTTTGAAATAAATGATTAAGAATTGAGAAGAATGATACAAGATGATGCAATTAATTTCAACTATCTATATTTTTCTTCTCATTCTCTATTTTTATTTTTAAAATGATTTAACAATTTAAAAGTAGGTTTTTTGTTTTAGAAACAAAGAGAAGAAAAGAAGTTGATAATATTGAAATGAAAAATATAATTATATTTTATTAATAGTTCGATTCTAATAAATTTATAATTATTTTTCTTTTTATTTAATTATTTATTAACCTTTTTTTAAACTGCAAGAATTGGGTAGCCCCCCTATAAACTACAATGTGCCTAGTAAACATTTTTCATGTGATCGATGATGTTGGCATGACACACCCTTCAGTACCACGAGGATGGGGGGAGACTAGAACTTGTAACCTCTTGCTTGCAATAGAATGCTTTAGCCAATTGAGCTAGGCCCCCAACCCAATTATTTATTAACTTAATAAGCATTATCATTTATTATTTTTTTAAATTATTATTATTATTAATATTTGCATTTTGATATATTTTGACTTTGCATTTAGTTTATTCTATTTTAATATTTAATTTATATTTAAGTTTTAAGTTTATTTTAATTATTTATGTCTTCTTATGAAATTACAAAAAAAAAGTAATAGTTAATAGAATTATTTTAATTTATAATTAATTATCTTATTAAAGTTTTAATTGTTATAGAATAATTATTTTTTGAATTTTTATTTTAGTTTATATAATAAATAAATTTTAAACTTAAAATATAACTTAAAAGTTAGAGAGAGAGAGAAATATCTTTTGATTAGTCATTTTATACCAACAATCCAATGATAGCACATATCCCTAGGGATTCATGCTTAGGGTAGCATATCGTTTGATTAAGGATATGATAATTCACTTTTAAGACCTCTTTAGTGTACTCATTTAACACTTAAGGAGAAAAATAGATAGAGAGAAGAGAGAGAGGAAGAGAGAGAGGAGAGGGAGATACAGATAAGATATAAAGGTAATGGGAGAAAAAAGAGAAAGAAAGGAAGATATATATATAGATAGGTAGAGATAAAAAGATATATATATATATAGAGAGATTTTTATGTCACTATCTCCCTCTTTATATCTTTGGCTCCCTCTCTATCTCTATGCTTTTCATTATCTCTCTCTCTCTCTCTCTCTCTCCTTTTTATCTCTATCTATTCCTCTCCCTCTTCTTCTCTCCTTTCATATCTCCCTCCCTCTCCCTCTATATTAACCCCTATATCCATCTCCATCTTTTTTTTCCTCTCTATCTCTCTCCCCTATTGTTATCTCCTTACCTCTTCCTACATCTCTCTCACTCTTCTCCATATCTTTCTTAATATATGTACATCTCTCTATCTCTCCATCTTTTTATCTCTTTCTCTCCCTCCCTCTCCCTCTCTCCTTATCACTCCCTCTTTCTATATCTCTCTACTTCTCTATTCTCTCTCTATTCCTCTCCCTTCCTCTCTTATATCTCTCTACTTCTCTATCCTCTCTCTATTCCTCTCCCTTCCTCTCTATCTATTTATATATATCTCTTTCCCAAGATCTATCTCTATCTCCATATGTTTTTCTCACTCTCTCTCTCTCTCACACTCCATGTTTCCTCCTCCCTATCTCTATCTCTATATCTCTCTCACTCTCTCACACACACACTCCATGTTTCTCCTTCCCTATCTCTATCTCTATCTCTATATCTCCCTCTATATATTTTTCCCCCTCTCTTTATCATTTGTCTCTATCGTCTCCTTTATCTCTTACTATTCCCCATTTATATCTATCTTTGTATCTCTTCCTCTTTCTATCATTATCTCTTCCTTTCTCTCCCTCTCCATATCACTCCCTCTTTCTATCTCTCTAATTCCCTCTCCTCTTTCTATTTCTCTCCCTATCTCTCTCACTCCCTCCCTATCCCCCAATCTATCTCTTTTCCTCTACCTCTCCCTCCCTTTCTCTTCCCATATATTTGTATCTCTCTCTTTCTCTTCTCATATATCTCTATATCTTCCTCTCTATCTCCCCCTATTTCTCTCTCCCTCTCTCTATCTCTATTTATCTACCTCTACTTCTCTCTACTTTTCTATCTCTTTATCTCTCCCCCTCTCTCCGTCTCTCTATAGATCCTTATATCTCTATCTCACCATCTATATGTCTCTATCTCTCTCCCTCTCCCTCTATTTCTCTCTATCTATTCCTCTCTATCTCTCCATCTCTATTTCCCTATCTCTCTTTATTTATCTCTCCATCCATCTCTCTCTATCTCACTATTTATTTGTCTCCTTCCTCTCTTGCTTTATCTACATCTCTACCACTATCTTCCTTTCTCCTCCTCTATCTCTAGACATGTATCCCTCTCTTCCCCTTTTACCTCTTCTTAGACCTCTATATCTATTTTTTCCTGTCTATTTCTATCTCTCTACCATTATGTGTCTCTCTCTAATTCTCTCTATGGATCACTACATACATATACATACATACATACATACATACATACATACATATATATATATATATATATATATATATATATCTTAATCTTTATATCTCTCCCTATCTCTCCATCTATATATATGTATCTCTTCCATATCTATCTATCCCTCTCTCCTCTCTCTCTTTATCTCTCCATTTCCTTCTCTCCATACCCCTGTCCTTCTGCACATCCATCTCCACCTCGATCTCGATCTCTATCTCCTTACCCCCTCTCTCTCACACTCTTCCCCTCTCTATCCCTCTCTTTTTATCCCTATCTCCCCCCTCTCTCCCTATTGCAAGCATAACATGACTCTCTTGGAATGAATCATGATTATCTTCCCAATTTAGAGGTTTTGTTTCAATCATGTTTGGATCCTTGTAAGTGGATACATACTTGATTTGAAGTTGTCACTTCTTCATAGAGACCTTTGTTTGCACAAAAAATATCACTTTCTAAATGGAATACTAGTTGACCTCACATAATGTGCAAATGTATGCAAAAAATAGACCAAAATTTTTCCTAATTGACCTTCCACACTTTTTGGTGTACCCTTTGCATACCAAGATGTTATTGCTAGTTAGTATCTAGAGTTAGTATCATCCCAATCAAATTGTAGGAGATGTATTAGACTTGTTCATATAAGTTACATAACAAAATAAATTAAGAAAAGTATTTTAGAAGTGCATCATAATTTCTCATATTTTTAAAGGTTGAAGTTAATTAATTAATATTGAAAAATAATTAAATCATTTTTTTTAATTTTAAATTTTTTAAGGATATATATTTTGTTTCAATTCATTTTCATCTAAATCTATTATCTTCAATTTTAGAAATAACATTTCAATTTTATATTAAATTTATGTTAGAAAATGCATTTATTTGTTGCAAAATATGTATCAATAAATTTAATTATTCAATTATTGTTGTCATAATTGCAAATGAATATAATTAGAAGTTGACCTAGGCATAAGCTATTTTTAATCCTAGTGAATTAAAAATTTAGAAAATTGATTACATTCTCAATATAAATGATCGATTATAATTAAAATGTTGCCTCATATTTATTGGGCTTTTTTGATAAGGATAAAAATAGTAGGTGGGCAGGGTAATAACAAAGGCAAATGACTTGATGTGATGCTGCACAATAAAACAATTATATTTGTATTTCTTGCATAAGAAGTGTTACATCTTCCTCTTTTATAGAGGACTTGGAAGTTACAAAGAACAATTTTAGATCTTAGGTTGACTAGATTAAACATTTAATGTTTATCACACTTATCCTAAACTCTAATATTATTTAACATCTGTGCCTATATTTATTTAATATTGGTGGTGGAATTTACATATTCCTACAAAAATGTGGTCTTTAAAAAGACTCCAAACTCTTTTACAAAGAGAGCAAGCTCAACAAAGAAGCCCCACAAGAACAAGCTAAACAACACCAAAAGACAAACAACCTCAAACCAATAATGTAACAGCAAACAAATGATACCTCACAAGGAAGAACAATCAACAAACACAGTAAATCAGCTACAAAAGAAAATTGACCAACCTAAGATTGACATGAAGTTAAAATATTTCAGATCCTCACAACATCCCTACCCATCAGCTTGATACATATTTTCTTCTTACTAGAACTCCCATGTTCTGGAGCCAAACTTGAAACAGAAAGTCTTAACTGCAGAAGAGGAATCATTGACTTCGTTAGCAAAATTCTTAATCAAAAATAAATATATCTTTTGTTATTTCTTAATTTGATTGTGTGCATCAACTTTCTGATCACACTTCATAAGAATATGATAGAAAGCTCAAAAAATAGAAATAAAGAAGTATCCCACCACTTCAAAATTTGGGCATTAAGGGAGATAAGGCTCCGGCTGAACCTTCACCCACCATACATTTTTCTGTCTTTGATTAATCGACCTTGTTACCCTTGAAGCAATCTGCATGTCTTCACAAACAAATATTTTATTGGGTAAGTTTATCATAGAATAAATTCTGAACCTTTCAGTGCATGCACAAACAATATTTAAGATGAGACTGTACAATTCTTTCTTGCTGTTATGTGGTAAGTGGAAAATTTCCACATATATATTCGATATTCAAAGTCACATGGTTTCATTTTATGCTCAGCATCTGTCCTTAAACATTGAACGAAACACGTATAGCAACTCAGCCTTTTTCTAATCTCTACACACAGAAAACCAACTTTTGATATATTTGCAAAAGCAAATAAGAAGAGGATAAAGATCACAAATAATGTACTGATTGAAGATGAGCCAACCAAGATCCAACTCTACAAGTTTAGAGTTCTCTATCATCATCTTAGATAACAGGTTACAACTGACTACGTATTGTTTAATTTGGCAAAATTTAGAATGTGAAAAACTAGAAACCAATTAAACAATACTAATAAACCATAAAGCCACGAGAGGAGAAATCAATGCATAATCGAACATAGTTGAGTTCCTTGTGATTTAAATGAAATCTCTTATGGAAGAATATTTGTTACCCAATTAATGAAGATATATATTATGATGATGACGATAAAGAAGATGACAGATAATACAACAAAGAAGACTCATATCTGTGATTTTTAATATAAAAGTTGTGAGATAAAAGAAACCACTTTAAAAAAGGAGTTTATTAAAAAGTCCATCAAATTATAATGATGACGACAACAAAGAAAAAAATCTATTAATGTGATTTTCAAGATAACAGTTGTGAGAGAAAATAAACCACACTTTGAGTTTATTAAAAAGCATCAAACTATGATGATGACAACAAACAAAAAAGATAATGGAGAATACAAGGAAGAGAAGCCATACCTGTGATGTTTAAGATAAAAGTTGTGGAAGAAAATAAACTACACTCTGAATTTATTTAAAAAAATTAAATTACAATAATGATAACAGACAGGCAAAGAAGATGACAGAGAGTACAAGGAAAATAAGCCATACCTGTTAATTTTAAGATAAAAGTTGTGGAACAAAATAAACCACACTCTTGAGTTTATTAAAAAACATCAAATTATAATGATGATGACAGACAGACAAAGAAGATGATGGAGAGTACAAGGAAAAGAAACCATACCTGTGATTTTTAAGATAAAAGTTGTGTCAGAAAGTAAACCGCACTTTGAGTTATTGAAAAACATCAAGTTATTATGATGACGACAAACAAAGATGATGGAGAATACAAGAGAAGCCATACCTGTGATTTTTAAGATAAAAATTATGAGAGAAAATAAACCACACTTTAACTGTAAAAAAGAAGTTTACTGAAATGATATTAAGAAACAAATAAATCATACCTTAAATTTATAAAAAAGGTCTAATTCCAACTTCGAATATTTTTACAAATCCGTAAAATTGAAAAAACAAAATACCAATAACCTATTTTATGACTCTTAAAAGAGAACCCAGATTTACAGATTTCAATTTATCACCTCCACCCACCCGACAAATTGAAATCTTCAAACTGGGTTTCCTCTGGAGAGTCAACCATATTCTCTTTGTTACGTAGCTGGGATAGAAACTGAAAACCTAATTGTAGAGCTAAAAACTGAAGCTTGCCTGATAAAGCAATGAGCAGTAGAAGCATGTGATACGTTTTAGTTTGATTGGTAGAGTAGATGATTTCGTAAGCCATTATGTAGAGAATAATGTACCATTGGCTATACTTCCAATAAAGATGCTTTCAAATTGTCCCACCAGTTTGTTAACATAAAAGCAGTCATCATCTGATTATTTAAAAGCAAAGGACATAGTGGAGTCGGTGAACTGCACAAAAATACTTTCTCATACGTTGCAGAGCAGGCGCAGAATCTATAAAAAATATGTGATTCTTAACTTTCGCTTTCTATACGCTTTGGATGCTATTGATTGGATTGCCTGCTTCTTTTTAAGCAACAATGAATGATTCCTCTGATAATTGCCTTCCCTTGAATACCCCATAACAATTAATATTTTTCCTCGCTATGCGGGTGAGAAAGATGGCCTCATCTAAACATTTTATAATCTTTGGATGGTATCGTTTGTAATCTCCTTAACCTCGGGAAGTAAGTGGAACGGTTTACCAACTTACATACAGAGATGCATAGAAATGTATTTGATTGCTTGTCAGATTTGCTTCGAGTCACTGTTCTAGGTAGTTCTTTCAAGAACGAGTAGGATGGCTAAGGAAATCTTATATTCTTCATGCACTTCTTCCATAAGCTAATGAGTTTTCCAACTCAAAATTTGCATGAGTATATTTAATATTCATTTTTTTTGAAATATTTTATTAGATCATGACAATAACAATACGAGAGTTTATATCAAGATTTATGATAAAAGCGGATGATTTGTATGTATAATTTAAGAGTTCAGAACATAGTATCAATTAAAGTGATGTTAAGATATAAATAGTTATAAAGTCATTATGATATAAGAGGGAGGAGGTGGTAAATCATTTTAAAGATAGGGATTAAATCAAGAAGATGACTCAACCAAAGGAGGATCAAGAGCCACGTAGTAATCTTAAGTATTTTGAATAAGTAAAGGAATGTGCATTTCCCAAATAAGTGCTAAAAACACAATAGCTCTTGATGCAACACCACCCTAGAGTAAAGTTGCACACCCAAAATGCTTAGAGGTAGTCTTACCATGTGGAGACAAACTCCAACCTCTCTATCGAAGAGGGGTAAAGAAATGACTAGGTCTATGTGAATGTCTCATTAATTGCAGTTTCATGAGTGACTAACCATGGGTTGGGTTTTTAGGGAGAACTATGCTCATGATGCATGGAACACTCTCCCAGTGAACAAATAGGCCATGAAAACATGATAAAACTTCAAAGTCACTTTGCAACTCACACCCATATTTTGAAAAAACATAGAGGTGAGCATATGAAATTTCTAATTAACACATAATTTCTTATAAACATTTTCATTCAAAGTTGCAAAAATACAGCATCTATGAAGAAGTTCCAAACACTAGCGATATAATTTTTCCTCGAAGTATGATTTTAAAATAGAGAGAATCTCTAATAGGTTTATGTCTAGGATAAAAGGTGAAAGAAGGTTGTGAATTCAAATCAAAACACTTTGGACCCATGAACAAGTCTGCAAAACTTGCTTGATGGTCTCAAATTGTTACAAGAATGATATCCTAGATGAGGAATCCTAATGTGAGGAATCCTTTCACCTAAGTCTAATGCATAGTTAAAAAAACACCAAAGAAATGGTGAATTTTAAAGGTTTGAGGTTCACATGCTAAATCCACTTAAGTTCAAAAAGTTAGATTTGGGACAAAGAATTTAACTCATAATAACAATTTAACCTCTTGAGAGTCAAGCAAAAGGGGTTAAGAATCTTGTATAAGAACCTAAGATCATACACAAATTTTCAATGTTAAACTTTCCATTGGGAAATTGTTGGTTGAAGACCTAGCTAATTATTGACATAGGCCCATAGGTTCCTTAATAAGAATATTATAAGACAAATTCAAGAAAAGGTAAACTTGTGTTTCCTCTAAAGAATGGGTTAGGGGTTTTTCCCTTAAAAGTAATATTTAGATAGTAGGAATACATTTTTAAGAAAATTGAGAGTTTTAATGCTTGAATTTTTAGCTAAATATAAGTACATGTAAGTGGGGGACAAAAAGGGGGTCGAAAGTGACATTTTTTTTTCTTAAAACCAACAAAAGTTAAACTTGAATGAGTAATTAAAGATATCTATATTAAAAAAATTTAAGATGTGATAAGAAAAAGTTTAGTGGTGCTTGGAATCTAGTATCCAAACTACCATTTTTTTTTAAATGGTGAAGATTAAAAAGGGTCAAATAGCGGAGCACACAAAGTGGTGTTTTTTGATAAAAAAAATATATATATAACATAGTGTCAAGTGTGCTCCCCCTAAACCCCTAGCTTTAAAAAAACATTTTGTAGGTCCATCTAGCAAAAGAAAATAGCTAAAATATTGTAACATTTGCTATTTTTTTATGATTTTTTTTTTCTTTTTTTTTTTTATGATTTTGAAAGTGGACACATCCTAAAAATGAAAAATTGAGCATGCTCCCCAATTAAATTTGAGAAAGAAAATCAAAAAATGTTTTATTTTTGAATGTGTATAGAATGAAGTGTAGAATATAAAAATGTAATTTATTTCAAATTTGGATGAGTGGATAAAAATAATGTCAATAGAGAAATGTGTGTGTTTGGATTTTAGAAAAAAAATGGTTAGAAAGCTATGGAAAAACTTGATGTCATAGTGGTGTTTTATTGAAATAATATCTTAAGATTATGAAATTGATGGAGAGCATGCTCATGATTTATTTAATTCTATTATTTTATAAAATATGGAATTAGGTATCTTACATGTTGGTCCAACAATTAGGATTGGATATCCAAGTCTAATAATAGGATTCCAAAGAAAATACAAACAAAATACATACACATTATCACACATGCATATATAAATTCAAAAAAAAAAACCCACTAAGCATTTTATTAATTTTTAAGACAATTATAGCATTAGTGTGTTGCAATATTCTCATGTTATTTCATATTTTGTTTTAAAAAGATTTTGACCACTTTTTTGCCCCAACATTATGCACTTTCCCCTAAAAATAGGATAGATTTTTTAATAATAGGGTATCAATAAATGTTATGGTCGTTAAAGAAAATACCAACTTAAACCCATCACTAACCCACTCAAGGAATTCCTTTAAGTTTCAAATCAAAAATATTCTAGATTCTATGAGTTAAAAATGAGCCATCAATTTTAATTAACATTGAGGTGATAAAGAGAGTACGAAAAGTAACTCCTTTCTGGTATTTCTCACTATAACTTATACTAAATAAAATTTAATTCTTGAGGATGAATTTCAAGAGTCTTTTATATTATAATGGAATGAACACTTCTCTAGGAAAAAAATGCAATACATCATGTAAATATATCAACACAACACACACTCCCTTGCATTGAGGTGATAAAGAGAGTACGAAAACTAAATCCTTTCTAGGATTTCTCACCATAACTTATACTAAATAAAATTTAATTATTGAGGATAAATTTCAAGAGTCTTGTATATTATAATGGAATGAACAATTCTCTAGGAAAAAAATGCAATACATTATGTAAAGCTATCAACACAATACACACTACCTTGTTTTTCTTGTAGAAAAAAAAGATATTAGGACTAATTTGCATTATGATAATAGTCATGATGAGAGGCTCCAATTATGGAAATTTTAATCATGTAACACATGCATAATAGAATCTAGAAGTCACAAGCAATGAGGAAGAATATGGGAAATGACAACAATTATAATTTTTTTAATATTGAATACAGGGTTACAAAATTGAATGAATATAATATATGTAAAAGGATAACAACACAATGTGTGTCTCACTTTTCAATGTTATTGAACCACCAAAATCAACATTTTTATTATATTCTAAATCATGTTAATTATACTAAATTACTAGTCAAGATTTTAAGGATGGTGTAAAATGATAAGCTATGGAATTTCCTATGTAGACTCAATTTACTATTATTTTTTAAATAATCATGTTTATCATCTCAAAATAAATTCAATATTTTTTTAATTATTTATTGAATGGCATTTTATTGTATCACATAACTATCACTACAAATAATATGTTTCCATGATTTCTTCAAATTAGACTGCAAACTCCAATTCTTATGGCATATATACTTCTTGGTAATTTTTTATTGAATATTTTTTACCATTGATTTTTTGAATGGGTACTTACAACAAATTTATACCAATATTTTAGTGCATCTCATTTATCTTAGCATGTATATCTAAATGAATTATATTCATAAAAACTAGAATGACCATGTTTAAGGTAGTGTGTTTTTTGATGAGTTTAAATAAAGATTATTATTCTTCATGTCTTAAATAAAGGTTATTATTTTTTTGTAATGGATCTACTTTCATTAAAAAGTTGGAATACATAAGATTCAAAAAAAAATCACACATTATACTTTTTGGAAAGCTAACATTGAGGGATACATGCTTACAAAATGAATTTTTTGAATGAATTCATATGATCTCCAAAAAGATGAATCATATTTATTCTTTTTCCAACATTTTTATTGGTGTAGAAGAGACTCCATTAGGGGTTTGATTTAAGCTTTGGGTTTCTATCCAAGAGGGTTCAACTTAAGAGGCTTTGATAAAAATCCCTTTGATTGAAATGGAACCCCTCTAGGATTAAATCATATGTTAAAAAATATGTGTGATTTGGGTGATCCCACAATAGTGGTTTACAATTTTTGGCCAAACTCGACACTGAAATAAATTTTTTAAACTAAATCTTCACTCTTGGGCACCTATAGTGGCTAAACCGTGAAGAATTTGAAGATGATGCAAACTATAGTTTCGTGACATTTTGTCTATAGATTATAAATATATTTTTTTCAAAATTTTTGGAATCGGATTGAATTTCTTTTTCCATCTCCCTCGAAACTAGTATTTTTCAGAAAACAACATTTTTAAAAAGTGATACTCACCATATAACGCATATTTTTTTTTCCATGAAGGATAAAATTATAATTCTTTCGAATTTAGATTTGTAACTCTGATATCTAGTGCTTCCACTTGGTTAGATAGTTTTTTATTGACATGCAAATCAAATATAGTTTCTAAGATACTGGTCCTCTTGAGTATTCTTTAGGAATCTTATTTTAGATATAGGTTTGTTGAAATATTTGCTATTTGATGAATGGGAAGGGGTTTCAAAGGTTTTTTATTTGGATAGAAAAGAGAGTGTCTTTATTGTGTTGTTTCACAAAAAGACCATAGGGATGCCATTTATAAAGTAAAATCGTGGATCTATGAAAATTTTGGTTTATGCATGAATCCTTGGACCCCAAATTTTAAGCCAACTCACTTTATGGCTAAATGTGTTCCAGCCTAGGTCTAGTTACAATCTTTTCCTTTGGAATATAGAGAGTTGAATTTGATAGAGAACATGGAAAACCAAATAGGAATTTTCCTAAAGCATGATAAGGATTTTTTTTGCAAATCTGACTTTACCAGTTAGGGTTTGCATATTTGTTAGACTCTTCCAATCTTTTTCCTAACCAGATTCATATAAAGTCCAAATTTGGCACATGGATACAAGAGATTATAGTTGAAAATCCACAAAATTCATGTACTTCCTACAATTATTTGGAGCAAATGAAAGTAGTGCACCATGCCCTAATATTAATGGCTTCAATAAGGAAAAAGCAAGTGAAATTGCTTTGGATCAGAGGAAAATGGGTATCCAAGTTCAATCAGATTAGGAGTTATCAATGAAAAAGGTAAGTGATGTTTCACTTGGTAATGTTAATGATTTGAGGAAGAGCAAGATCAATCAACTCAGGTGTTGTCATAAGAAAGTGTAAGATTGAATGAGAATCACTTAAAAAAAATTGAGTCTTCGCCACAGCTTAATGTTATAATAACCCCTCTCAAGCAGAGTAATAAGGGTAGTAAGGTGGGTGAACTAATTTGTAATACATCCCATTTCTCATTATCAATAGTCATGTTTGAACAAATAATTCATCACTTGGTGTGTAATAGCAGACCAATTCAAATGTCTTTTAACAAGCAAGGTGAAAAGACATGTATTTTGTCTTTGATGAATATGGGAAAAGGTTTGTCATACAATAATGATGTTTTTTGTATTCAAAAGGATCAAGATCAGAAAAAATTCAATATGAGTAAGACTCATGAGTCTAAACAATAGGTTTGTCCTGATGGATTGGAAGAGCTTGCACAAAATTTGCTTGAATCCATAGGCTCAGAGCTTTTTGATGAGATAGAAAATGAGATTCTTAATGAGGAAGATGTTATAAAGATAGAAATAAGGCCTTTACAAGAATACCATCTGAGTGAGCTGGTATGTGAGGAGGAAAAGGTGGAAATGGATATAGAAATGGTGGGTGGATTTGAATTTTTCTAGATGTTATCTCTAGCTCAAACACCGGCTTCTTAGTTGCCGATTAAAAAAACTCAAGGAAAAAGAGGTTGAAAGTCTAAGGCAGATAAATTAAAAGAGGAAATTGAGGTAGGGATGTAGGCTACTCTAGATTGGAGCATTTCAATTAACAAGAGGCTGAGGAGAGCATGTTTCTCTCCTCGTGTGCAATGAAGATTATGTCATGGAATGTTATGGGAATTAATGCCCCTGACAAAAGAGCCCAGATCAAGTGCTAGGTTGACGCTAGTGGGGTAGATTATTTTTTACTTCAACAAACTAGCTGTCAAAGGAAGCTTTTGAAGCATTGGTATTGAAATGGGGCAAGTGGAAAGTGTCCTTTGTGCCAGCCCAAGGGGCCTCGGGAGGACTAATTTCACTATGGAACTCGAAAATAGTTACAGTGGACATAATGAATGTTGACTGCAATTGACAACTAATGAGTGTGCAAAGTTTTGACCTACAATTCAAGATCATTAATGTCTATGGCCCAAAATCTACTCAAGATAAAAAGAGGTTATGGGATAGTCTGGAAAATGTAATACAAGGGTTGGGGATTGAGAAGGTGGTTGTAGTAGGTGAATTTAATGAAATTATATCTCTCAATGAAAAGCAAGGAGGTATCTGTCCGTTGCATAGAACAATGGTTGATTTTGGGAGTTTCATTTCAGACAATGCACTGAGGGATGTTCTGCCAAAAAAAGGGAGATTTACGTGGACAAATATTAAGAGAGACTTTTTGCAGATAGTTGTGAATTTAGACAAATTTTTAGTTACTCAGAATTGGATCCTTATGTCATGTAATTTGTCTTCTCAAATTCTACCACTTGTAAGTTCTAATCATTATGTCATATTGCTCTCTATAACAAGTTCAAGTGGGATATCATAGCATAAACCTTCCTTCAAATTTGAGAAGATGTGGTTCAAACATCCACTCTTTTTTCCTTTGCTAAGATAGTGGTGGGTGAGTGCACCATTTCAAAAAGGCACCAAGATGTTTCAGTTCTTCAAAAAAATCCAATATGTTAAGGGGAAGATCAAAGAATGGAATGTGCAAACCTTCAAAAATATATTTGTGAATAAGGAAGAGGTAGTCAAACAATTGGAAAAAATTTGTGATCATATAATTTAGAATGGTATGAATTTTGTTACTTGTGAGAAACAAAAAGATCTTCAACAGTTATGGGTAGAGGTGGGAAAGAGGGAGGAAGTTTATTAGTGTCAAAAATTAAGAAATTTATGGTTGAAGGAAGGGGATTAGAGCACCAAATTTTTTCATACATCAGTTCAGCAAAAAAGAGCTGGAAAAACCATTTTTTCAATACAAGATGCAATTCCAAGTAAACAACTTCACAATTCAAAGGAAATTCAAGTGAAAGGAGTAAAATTCTTTATGAATCTCCTTGCTCCACATAAGCTTGTTGTAACACAAGGGAGACAAGATGAGAAATATTTTCTATCTGCAGTTCCAAGTCTCATTTCTCATAGTGATAATGATGCATTGATGAAACCTTTTACATTATCAGAACTAAGGAAGTTGGTTTTTTCAATGTCCCCAGATAAGGCTCCTGGGGCAGATGGTTTCACAACATTATTTTTTCAAAAGTGTTGGGATGTTTTGGGTTTTGATTTACTATTGGCACTAGAGGAATCGCGAAGATCTAGCTCAATGTTGAAGCACTTCAATGTTACAAACATAGTTGTTTTTTCCAAAAATAAAGGAGCCTAAAACTTTTACAGACTTTAGACCTATGTAGGACCTCTTTGTAATACTATTTACAAAATATTCACAGAGGTGATATATTTGATATTGCAACATCTAATACCAAAAATCATTTCTCTAGAGCAAGGAGGATTTGTCCCAAGGAGGGAAACTATAGAAGGGTCGTTGGTGGTGCATGAGGTGCTTCACTCTATTAAATCAAACCATTTTCCATCTTTCATTGTAAAACTGGATATGATGAGATCCTATGATAGGGCTGATAGGAATTTCCTTTTGAAATTTCTAGCCAAGTTTGTATTTTCTAGTAAATGGTGTAAGTGGATACTATCTTGTCTATCAAGTGCACATTTCTCAGTTATAATTAATGGTTCTCTCTTGGCATCTTTAGAGCAACACAAGGAGTAAGACAGGGTGACCCTCTTTCACCCTTTCTTTTTATAATCATGGAAGAGGCATTAAGTAGGGCAATAAAGGAAAAAAAAATCAATGTTTGTGTCAAGGTGTCCTCATCCCTCAAACTGATGTGTGAGTAACTCATAACCTCTTTGCAAACGATACCTTACTATATGGGAAAGCATCTATTTCTGAAGCTAAGCAAATAAAAGGGGTTTTGGATAAGTATTTGTTGGTGTTAGGTCCAAAAAAAAATGTGCACAAGTCAAAGATTTTATGTGTTTAATTCCTAAAGTTGCTATCAAGAGGAAGATTGTTAAGGCGCTGGGTTTTGAAGAGGCAAATCTACCTTGTAAGTAACACCGGCATTCCTTATGGGGATAATAAGCCAAATATATTGGGTCAAATAATAGGAACTAAATAGATAATTGGTTCCTTGAAAGCCTATTGGTTTGTCCTTTTCAAAATTGTATTATGTTTATTAAATCAAGACTATCTGCAATTCCTAATTATTTTATTTCTAGTCCTAAGGGGTCTTAAATAGTAGTTGATCAAATACGTATATTTGAAGGAGTTTCCCTTTGGGAGAGGATCAAGCACATTTTTATAAAAACCTCTACTTCTTAATCAAACTGTCCATGCAATGATTGAAAAATCAATCATAGAGGTAGTAAATGCCTGGGTTCAAGATCACAAGAATGTTGGTTCTTTATTTTCATCATGGGATAATAACATTCTAAAAATTTGGCAGGGTATAAGTTTTCCTTTTAAAGGAAGTTTGAAGCAACCATATAAGGAAAAAATGGATAGGAGTACAATTAAATGGTTCCCACCAATGGAAGGTTTTTATAAACTAAATTTTGATGGAGCATCTAGAGGAAATCTAGGTACTTCAGGGGTAGGAGTTTGTATTAGGGATGCAAGGGGAATTGTGAAGGCATCTAGATCAATAATTTTACCACTAGGAACAAATAACATGGTAGATTCAATGGCTATCCTCCATGGTCTGCAACTTGCAAGACAACTCTAGATTAGTGCAATACATATATAAGGTGACTCTCTAATAGTTGTAAATGTGTGTAAAGAAAGAGAATGTTTTTAAAGTTGGCATATGAAATATGTTTTGTAGAATGTATGGAAGCTCTTAGATAAATTTGATGATTATTAGATTTCACATATGTATCGGGAGGGTAATATGCTTGTAGATCAATTAGCCAATATCGGGCATGATAAGGAGGAAGCTTTTTTCATGGAGAATGATAATTATCTAGAAGCCTTCCCATATTTAATGGAAATAATAAACAAAGGAAGCACTTGTTAATTTCATTTAAAAATCAGAAAAAGGGGTCGGGTGATCTTGCATAATTCAGTTTGGGGTAGCCGTAGGCCTACTTGCTTAATGAGTAATTTTTAAAAGTATAAATTTGAATATCTCAAATAGCATTAGGGTGAGATCACTTCTCTTGAAATCATCAGGGCACAAGTTTGAATACTAGACTAAGTGGCATGATGATGGGATATTTTGCATGGCTCTCCATTTGGGTTTCATGGAATAAGGACAAGGCTAAATTTAGAATAATGATAGTACGGTTTTATCAACATAACCATCTCAAAATAGATCTATCCACACATGGGGAAACTGGAGGCTTGTACCTGTTCTAATTTAGGTCCCCACACACTACTGCTAGTGATTATTTCCATATCTAACATTTATTTGTGTGTTTGCAGATTTAAAGTACTAAACAAGCTTAGTCATTATTACCTTGCATACTTAATCACAAGGGATGGCAAGTTTTGCTTTACGGTGTTTGGAGATCTCATGTGAATTGATAGACCCTCAAAGATTTTCCATTGTGAAGAAGATTTGAAGCATGCTATCATTTAATCTTGTCATTTCCAAGACTAGCATTTGGGAAATGTGATTATGGGGAGATTTATTTAGTCGATGCTCTTCACAAATTAAGCAAAGTAAATAAAGTCTATTCAATTTTTAACAAGTCCCAAAACCATTCAAGTGAAGGTATCTTTTGGTTCTTCGTTGCATCAGGATCCAAGGTGTCTTTGTTGTTATCAAACTAATGGAGTCTCAAGCTAGGAATTAAAGTGTCCTAGTGGCTATATGGGCGTAGGAATTTTTGTTTTCAAGTTGCATCAAAAGAGATCAATTGTAGAATATCTTCAAGGTAAATTGTTCTTCTATTATGGGTTGCATCAAGACAATTATTGGGGAAGATATTTTGCATACAGATTGTCAAAGAGTCATTTTTCTAGTGAATCTCTTGTCCATAGTCCTCTCCAACACTCTTGATCTGGTGCAAAATTTTAATACTCTGCAAAAAAATTCAAATAAGGTGGTTGTTGGGATTTATCTAGAAGATAATGCTTTGCTAAAATGTGTCTAGTAGTATGATTTTACTAAAGGGGGGGTTCATTGGAGGACTGTTACCCAGACATTATATTCCCCACAAGAAAAGATATGTTAAAGCATATGAAGGAATGAAATTTTCCATTTTACGTGACTTCCTCTTATCTGTATCAAGCACTCAGTATATATCATTTCGAGTTTAGCAGGGAGGAAGTGGACAATATCAAAAAGTTTCGTGCCATCTCTTTTCTGAAAACTCATGAATGCATACAAGGGTTGCAAGTGTCTGTTGTGCCACTGGTTTGTACGGGAAACAAAGATTATCACCAATTCCCTGACATCAATATCACAGTTCAATCACAAGTTATCATTGCAAATCAAGTGCAGGTGGCTTCACAAGGAGAGCAAGATAAAAAAAAATTGTCTATTGTCCTCGTAGAGGAGGTTAAAACTTTGTCTCTTGTTAGTTAATGCTTTGTATAAAGGGTTTGTGTGTAGGGATGGTTGTATCTTTTTAGCTAATGTTCTATAAAAAGGGTCTGTGTGTAGGGATGGTATGCTGAAATATGAAAATTTATGGGGTTATGAGCAGAAATTGTTTTACGGTGAATATGTATAGGGTCGCATATGTAAGGAGTAGTCATTACTGCACAAGGAGTATAGCTAGTAGATGAATGCTTATAGTTGTTGCATTCATTTTGGAAATTTTTTCTCTCTTTCCACTCATTGAAATTTTGTAACTACTTATTAATATTAATATATTATACAGGCTTACCGCCTTTCGCCCAAAAAAAAATTAGGGGAAAACAAATTAATGTATATAAATACAAGTCTATTTCACCATTTGAAATCCTAATAAAATCCTAGTGAAAAGATTGAGAAACTGAGCATCCTAAAAGGAAGTCAAGAGAAGAATAAGCATATTTTACATTATCAATCAAGATTTAGATTTGCAATGCATCAAGTTTTCATGTGATTTTGTTCATGTTTTATGTTCATTTGTTTTGTGAGTTCTAACACTTGTAGGACCTTCAATCAAGCAACCAATTCTCCTTGTATCTGATGATTACAATTACTTTAGTCCATCAAGGAAAGCAAATATGAGTGGTTTATGCTTAAGGATTTGGCTTGGGTATGCCACACCTAAAGAGTCAATTTCCCCATTATGTTCATAGGTTTCCCTTGGGTTTTCAGAGTTCACCCTTTGTGTTGATGATTTTTTTTTATCTAAATTTGATAAAATGAATAGGGTTTACTCAAGAAATTTTTAGCATTCTACCAATATAAGATATGCTTTAATTTGAATTCAATAGATAATTATTCTTGATTTTATACATGCACTATGTCTAAAGTCTTGATTGATAGGGTGAATGAAAAACATCCATAACTTTCAAATGGTTTCATATTTTTTGAATCCAAAAGATGTGTCACACTCTACGCTTCACAAATTAAACGCTAAAAAAATGAATTAAATATATTTCTAACCAATTTAGGTTGGCCAAAAAAATATTTTTTAATATTTTTGAAAAGTTATACTCAAAAACATAACTAATTATCTACTTGCAAAAAAGTTACAAAATAAATGCATTACATCTAGGCATCTGTCCTTTACTTATATTGAAAGATTAAAAAAAATGTTTTTTCTCATACTTAGGTTGGAGGTTGGCTCGAATGACACATTTTTTTAATTTTTTTCAAAAATGTTCTGCTTAATTCAAATTTCAAATTTCCAACAAATAAATTTACATATTTCCTAAAAAAAGCTACTAGCCTATGAACTAAATTCAAATTACTATAAATTTTGTTGCTAAATATTTTATAAATTATTTTAATAACCTATTTAAAATTTTATGCCAAGTTTCTTAGCTCTTTTTAAATTTATTTTCATTGCTACTTAGAGGCATAGTCTCATCATGATCCCACACTCACTAAGTGACACACTCTAAATATCACTGACTCTTGAGACCATGGGGAACAACTTCTATTCATAATGATCTCCATACAAGGCCTTGAAGCACCTACTACCGATGAAAATATAAAAAAAAAACACATCCCAAGACATTAGCACCCATCACCAATGTCCTTTAGGGATGCTTGTTTCCTTTTAGGGAACCTAATTTCTATTTAGGCATCTATGTCCTTGGCACACCTTTCAAGCTCTAGTGTCTCTACAAGGGCACTAGTGTCATAGAAAATGAGATTCCTTGGACTAGGGAATGACCTCCAAGACCCCCAATCACTAAGGAACCACCAAAATAGGTCTACAACACCCTATGAACTAAAAACATTAAAAAAATGACTCAAGTTCAAACTAAGATTTTGATTTCTCTGATCATTGGATACCTTCGACAAGTGAAGGATAAGGTAGGGATGATTTTTAATGCCTCTCGAACACCCTAACTCTTTCCCTAAGCAATAAAACACCAAATTTAAGAGATATGATTTATTTTTTTATTTTACAAGACATCACAAGAGGATACCAAAGTCCCATAAATAACACCAAACTTAAGGAATGAATTCCAAAGAGTAGGACAACAACATGATGGGTCCACAACACCATGAAAGAATACTCCAAGACACTTAAATTCATTTTAAACTCAATTAAAATATCCTAAATTCATTTTAAGACCAAATGAAATGTTCCTAAATCCATGTTACTACTACATTGCATAAGCATAAACATCCATAATACGATCATGATTAATTCCAATAATGCATCATGTAACTATAAATATATACACTATCTATTTTCCATGGATAAAAATTCATCTCAAGAAAAGAGGTCCAATAAACCACATTATTACAATCTCATCAAATAAGACTTAAATTTCCTTTACATATATAATTACATCAATAAATCAAATGGAAGAAAGCATGATATGAGTATGAGAAACCTTTGCTAAATTTAAGCCCTCGTCAACTCCACCACGATCCTTTGATCCCAAATGGTGGTTTTTGCACCACCCAACCTTGTGGAATTAAAAGGGTCCACTCCCACCATGCTAGGAGATAGTCACATGTGCCACAAGCACAACACTCACACAAAAAAAAATAGAAGAGGCCTTACAGAAATCTACACTCAACATACACATCATATAAATTAATCATCTAATATCGCAATATGGATTGATCATAAGTAGATTCAAATACAAGTCCTCATTGGGAAAAAACATCAATGTCACATAGCAAATCCACATTGAGAAAACTCACTAATAACACATCACAAATCCACATTAGGAAAAATCAACAATGTCACATCATAATAATCTTAGATAACTCATCACTAGGAATCACAAGGATCATCCTTGGTCCAACTCACCAATGATATATCACAAACACACAAGACACTAGGGTAAGATGCTAGAGAGCTAGTAGGGAGTGTCATCATGGTGTTCATCGATATGGTACACATAGAATCTAATAAGTTCCTCTCATATAAATGAGGATACTTGATCTTGAAATACCCAATCTCTATGAGCTAGCATGTCTTCCCAAACATTCTTAGCCTTTACAAGCACTCAAGTCATGAGAGGGGCATCCATTATCTTTATTAATTAAAATTATTTGTGTTTCATTAATTTCCATGATTAAAAGACCCCCCACCCATGAAAATATTACAAGCCACTTTTGGTCAGATACACATTGGGAGCCACTCCCATACCCTCTCTATTACCTCTTTCCTAGGCTCTTAACACTCACCAACAAGTGTGGCATGGAAAATAATGCAAAATTTCAATTTTCAACTAGATTTCACAAGATGTTTTCACAAGATATATTTTAATATTTCACAAAGTACACTTTTCTTCAAACATTAAAAAACATCATATTTCACATAAAACTTCCAAATTTTCTCATTTTTCAATAAACCAAAAACCAAGAATTTTTTTTCAAACTCCATTGTACTCTTCAAAATTAAAATTCTCAAGTTTTAAAATTTCTTCAAAATTAAAAATTTCAAAGTTTAAAATTTCAATGGTTCCTTTGGTGCCCAAAAGTCTCTACCCACACATTCTAAGAAATAAAATTCAGATTTCTATATTTCCCAAAAAATTGTGTTATGAACCTATTTCAAATGAAAAACTGTAAGAAAAATCTTAAACTTTAATGATTTAATGAATTGAATTAAAAGAAATGCATTGGGAGTTTCACTCTTAATCTGTTCCAATACTCAAAATTTTGAAATCATTAACTAATGTTAAATTTGAGAAGAATACCTTAATCTATGTTAAATTTTCAACTACCTCAAGCACACTTAACTAACACATGAGATCACTTGCAAGAACATTACCCTTCCCATTCATGTCCTATTACATCTAATCTCATCCAAATCCATTCACAATTTCTTCCACTATCCACAAAACAATTTTTCACAAGAGGGTTTTCTCCTCTCTCCACTTTGTCCCAAAAATGAATAATGAAAAATAAAAACCCTTTCTTTCCTATTTAAACTTTTTCCAATTTCTAAAATAAAATAATATAAATTTCTTTTCTATTTCTTAAACTACCTTTCCCTCAATTTTCAAATAAACATTAAAATTCATTCCTAAATCACACTCAACCTTTAAATTCATGATCTAAATCCATATAAGGTTATATTCAATTAAATTTATAGAAATCAAAATTCAAACATGATAATTAAATCAATTCTATCCCACATTTCCCAACCCAAGGAATTTTTGCAAACATAAATAATAAATTAAATTCATTTCCGTTTTTCCCTTTTCTTAAAATAGGGAGGCCTAGTGTGACATCTTAGAATTAACCATTATTGGAGAATAACTCAGACCTGTGTAGCCAAATAGAGAAATAACATTGTACTTGTAAGTTTTGGACTCAATGCACGTCAAGGGTATCTACTCAATGTGTATATCATTGAAGCATAGCATGGACACCCAATGAGGTACAATAATATAAAACATAAAAGTAATATCCATCATATATATCATTCATTTTGAAAATCAATAATTAGGTTCACATTTAATTACTACATAAGTAATGCACATTAGTGAAATGAAGCATAATGATAAAACAAACATATAAACATATAAAATTCCAACAATTGAAATGTTGAGGAACCTCATCTCCAACATGTGGTTCCTACACACCACTTAGAGCAGGAATACAATCACAACAAAAAAATCATAAGGAAATGGTGATGCTAGAACATTGATCTCACATCAACAAGCTACAATCAGGAGGATCACTACACACAATATCAAATAGTGTCCATGTACTCCTATTCACTAAATTATTGTAGGAATTTTTTTTTTTTGGTAGAATGATGTCCCAATTTCGTACCTTTTCTCCTATTAAACATCTCAACAAGTTTCCCAAACTCTTGTTGACTACCTATGTTTTATGTTCAATATGTGAGTGAAATGTAGAACTAAAATTTAGGTATGATTTCATCTTCTTCCATAGTATCTTGTGAACGTTGTGTCCCTATCTAAAATGATACTCCTTGGTAATACATGTAGTCTTACAATCTCTATAAATAAAAGGCCAACATATACACAATGCCATGCATTTTCTTGCAAGGAATGAAATGCACTATCTTGGAAAACTAATCCAATACTATAAATATATAATCATGTTCTCTCTATATCTTTAGAAATCATAATACAAAATCGATGATGATATCCTCCAAAGGTCTTTTTGATACTATTATAGGTTGATACAATCTAATATTTTGACTACTCCCTTTTGCAAATTGATAGGTTCTACATACTTGAAAAAAATTCCTTACATCCTTATAAATTTGAGGCTAAAAATAATATTCACTTACAAAGGCCACTATCTTACCTATATAAAAGTGTATAACTAATACATCACTATGTTGAATCTCCTTGATCAAATTCTCTTGTATTGAACTCCTAGGAATGAAAAATTGGTTTCCTTTGAATAACAAATTATCTTGATGAAATAATCCAACCATATACTTCTATCTATCACTACCTACTCTCTACTTTTTTTACAGGATTTCAAAAAATATAAATCATCTTCATACAATAATTTTAGCTCTTTAAATCCTATCACAACTACCTTCATCTCTATCAATAGGTTTATCCTTCTACTCAATGAATTTGTAACTTTGTGCTAATTTCTACTCTAGTGTTTCAATACAAATATATAGATTTGCATGAATTCTACTCACCTCATGTTTCTTTGATTATTAAATTTACCTTAGATGTTCAAATATTGTAGGGATTGGTGGTCAATATAAAACACAAATTCCTTTAGCAATAAATAGTGTCTCAATTTCTTTAAGTATTAAATTATGGTATAGAACTGTTGATCATAGAATGAATATATCTTCCTTTCATCGTTCAACTTCTTACTAAAATATGCTATTGGTCAACCTTCTTGAGTCAACATTTCTCTTATTACACTTCCACTAGCATCACAATCAACCCAAAATACTTTATCAAAATTGGGCAAAGCTAACACTATTTGTTTTGTTACCTTTTACTTTAATAGTTCAAAACTCTTTTGTTCTCCTGATGTCCATTTGAATTCCTTTTGATCTCCTATCATTGTTTCTATTAGTTGTGTAAAGAAAACATTGAATATCATAATGAAATTTCTATAAAAACTTACAAATCCATGACAATATCTCAGCTCCCCAATGCTTACTAGTGTTGGCCACTTTGTTATTTTCCTTAATTTATCTAGATCCATCTTCAATCCTTTCGTAGAAATGACAAATCCCAAATAGACTAACTTTATTTTCATGAAAATATACTTCTTGATGTTTATTGGAAACTTCTCTTCCCTCAATTTTTGAAATAATTATCTGATATGCCACAAATGTTCCACTTTTTCCCTACTAAATATTTAAATGTCATCAAAGTAAACAATAACAAACTTACCCAAGAATTCTTGCAGAACTACATTTATTAGCAACATGAATGTGCTCAGTGTGTTGGTAGTTCAAAAGGCATGACTAACTTCTCATACAACCCTTCATGAGTCTTGAATGCATTCTTCCATTTAGCTCCTATTATTCTAATATGATGGTATCCAATTTTGAGATCTATTTTTAGTGAAGTACTTTGCACCACTTAGAAAATCCATAATATTATCTATCCTTGGAAATGAGAACTTTTACTTGATAGTGATCTTATTGATAGCTCTTGAGTCTGTGCACATCCTTCATTCACCATGTCTTTGTTTGGTGCTAATACTACTAGTATTGTACATGGGATTAAACTTTCTTAGATCAATCCTTTCCTCATCCTCTCCTGCACTTGTCTATTTATCTCCATATTTTATGTTGTTGTCATCCTATCTCCAAGTATGAGATTTATGTAATGACTAATACTCTAGATTGGGGGTAACCCTTCTCACACATTCTCTAACATAGTATATTGATATTTTGTCAACATTTCAAAGACTTCATTTTGTGGTAGTTCTTCTTCCTTTGCGGTGGTATTCACTTCCTTTCTGCTATTCCACCTCCTCAGGATTAATGCATAACACATTTTCTCATTTCTCAATTCATCTAGAAATTTCCTTCCATCCATCAAATATATTATGGAATTATCACACTTCACTATCACACTCCTCCTCCAAAGTAATTAAGATATGCTTCTTCCTATTCAAGTTCACATTTTAGGTATTCTTTCTTCCATCATGTTTTTATTTCCTATCATACTATCAAGGTCTTCTCAACAACATAAGTCATGCATCCAATGGTATAATAACATGCAATACCTCATCATTATATTATTCTATGTGAAATTTTACTTAATATTTCGCACTTACCATTATCTTTTGATCATCTTGAATCAATGTGATCCTATAAGAGTTCATATATTTTATCCAAGCTTCAAATTCAACTTCCTCACCATTTCTTCAAAAACCAAATTGTATGTACTTCCACTATCGATTATAAATTTACAACACTTAGTTGCTAATTTGTATACCATCCTAAATAAACTTTTAATTTCTATTATTTCCTTAGTTGTCTTAGTCTACAACAAAGCTCTCCTAATGACCAATGACTCACCCTTCTTATTTTTCCAATAGATCTTGGTGATCCAATAGGTTCCTCATTTGAATATGCCACTCTTCCACTATTCTCTCCTCTTTTACTAGTACTCTCTTGATGGAATTCAAATGGCCAATGTCCTCCATATTTGAAATAAGTTCCTCTAAAAGGATTCTTGTCAAATCTCTTGTCACTCCACTGATATCCATCATTATGATTGGTACTCTTTCTCCCTCTATGACTATGGTAAGAATTTTATGGGTATGTGCAAGATCATCATGGAAAAAACAGACCCTTAAGTGGCAAAAAATTCTAAAAAATCAGAGTTAAGCAACTTGACGTAAAAATTTGAATCAGTTATCCATATTATTTCAAAAATATGTAAGAATATAATCTGTAGAAAATTGAATATAGTTTCTAAACTACTGGGTTTGGTTTAAAAAACTATTTGGTGAAAATTTGAAATTTCAATGTAGTAGTACTTAAATTTTAGGGAAAAAAAAGAAGTAGGTGTCGCCTAACTACCTAACCACAATAAAATGATAATATTTTTTATAAGATTTTAGATATAAGTAGAGGACTCATGTTCAGATGTGATGCATATTTTTTTGTAATTTTTTTCCAAGTAAATAATTAATTATGATTTTTTTATTATAACTTTTAAAAAATATAAAAAATTGTATGTCTGACCACCTTAACTTCGTCAAAACTTCATGAAATTCAATTTTTCTTTTTTTAATCCTATAGTATGTGAAGCATAGAATGTGATGCATGTTTTGGATTCAAAAAAATTTATACCGTTTGAAAGCTATAGATATTTTTCAATCAACATATCAATCAGGACTTTAGTCATAATTCAAATAGAAAATGAATAATAATTATTTATTAAATTCAAAGTAATGCATAATTTATATTGGTGGAAATCTGAGAATCTCCTTTAAAAACCCTTTTCATTTCATCAATTTTGGGTTAAAAAAAAGTCATTAGCCACATACCCTACACATACCCATCATATCGCCACTTTTTGGCCCATCATGATCCTGCACGTACCCTTATTCACTCCTCCCTTGGAAGTTTTCACTCCTATTCTCTTTGTGATGTGTACTTCCCTCCTTTTTTTCTTTGCATATGGTATACTTTCATTGCATTATGGTCTATCTCTTTAGAATCTTCCCCTTGACCTTTTTCCCTTTGTTCAAATCTTTTTTTCATCTTTTCCTCAAAGTTTAGTGGAAATTGAAAGGCTTCTTCTTCTATTATCATTCTTACCAAACTCAATTATTATTGGATTTTCATCCTAAGGCCATTTATGTATTGTGTTAATCTCTCATTGCTATATTCACTATGAATAGTTTTGAAGACAATCTTATGGAAATCCTTAGTGTACTCCTTCACTGTCTTCTTCTTTTTCCTTCACTTTTGCAATATATTCAACATTTCTAGCTCATATTCAATAGGTATGGATTGGTTCTTCAACTTTGTCGCCATCCTATCACATTTTATGATTCCTTCTTTTCCTCTTCTATTTCTATCTAATTGAGCTTCTCTCCACTAAATAGCAGCATGACTTTCAACATAGTTTTATAAATATATAACCCTTTCTAGGTCCTAAATCTCCTCAAATTTGAATTATTCTTCCATATCATTTATTCAATCAATCAATTCTTCAAGATTAAAATTAAAATCATAATTATAAAATTTTAATTCTAGGCCTATTACCAATTTTGGAGATGGCTTTCAACATCTTGATCTAGTCTAACTCTTCTTCTTCTAGGGTTTCTTCATAAATGAAGGCCTATGTAACTTAATGGAATTAGATGATCTTTTCAATGTCAATTTTCCTTATATTCATTTAATAATTGATTTGTAAGTTCTCTATGTCATGATTGTCGACTTGTTAAAGGGTGATTATATGCCAAATTGTAAGGGTATCTTAAGAGGAAAAAATAGAAGTCTCCTTTGGATGCTCGAGTGATTTGTATCGAAATTGATTATGTTAGCTTGGGTTAAGTCTAAAGATATCTTTATGATGTTTCCACTCTTATTCTACTCATGTCATTTTGAGATTGTGGGCCTTAAATAGTCATTTTGTGACCATGATATTGTTGTCTCCTTGATGGGAGCCTTTTGTGTTAGTAATTTGTTGTCTTCCAAAGGTTAGAGGGGAGTATGATTTTTACTTGCAAGGGTTGGTATGGGGGCTGCCAACCTAGGAGGATCCACGTTGGATAACCCATATCAAGTCTGAAGTATTTATTTGAGTTTTATGTTGTTTCACCTATAAGTGGGTGGTTTCCTGATTTTTTTATTTGATGATGGTTGAACTTTACACTTGGATTGTGTTTATGTGGGTTTGAGCCTTGCATGGTGGAAATGGATTTTAATGGAGATCTTGTGTGAGTTATTGATTGCCTCATTTTATGTGCACATTTATATGGTTTTGCTAGTTTGTACAAGTTAGCTTGACCCATTTGTGTTTATGGGATTTTATTGTTAGTTGGGGGAGTGGCTCTCAATGGGGGTCAGTGCCCAAAGTGGTTGGTCTAGGATAACCCATTGTGAGTTTAATCAAGTGATAACTTAATTAATTAATTAGGGAGTTGTGTAGTATCACACATTAATTTAGATAATGTAGCCTCACTCATTTCCCCAAGTGCTCGTTTAGGCTTGGGATGAGTGGGAAGGCCTGGAATGGAAAAATCATTTGCCTTGCCTTTGCATAGTAATTTTGCAAGGTATGTTGATCCCACATAGAATGCATGGGGGTCTGATGACCAGTAGAGGTTACCAGGATAACCCTTGATGGGGGTTGGCAGCCTAGGAAGGTTACGCCAGGGTAACCCATCGCAACCTATGCAATGACATTCCACCCTTTAACAACCTTGTATGCTTGTTGTTCCCCTCTTATTGTTTATGTACCTCTGAAAGCAAATGTTTCTTGAGCAGATGTTTTCTTGTGTTGAATGTTTCATGTGTTGGATGTTCTCTTGTGTTATTGTTGCTCTTGTTGTGGAGTCTTGTAAACCTTGTCTTTCTTGATGGTATTTCATCGTGGTCCTTCTTGACATCTCCTAGCACGGGGGGTGGGCCTTAGGGTCCACATGGTTGGGTGGAACATGCTATGCACCTCATTGGGTCCCAAGACGAAGATCAAGTTATGCAGAGTTGTACCACTTGCAATGACTCCAGGGATGTGCCAATGTTGGAACTAGTTTTGATGATCTGTACTCATTCATATCATTTGTATTATTCCATGTTGTACTTTTCCCATTTATGTTGGGAAGTAGTATTGTATGATGTAATTCTTGTTAGATGTACCTCTATATCATAATTGTAAATGTTATAATCCTTAGCTTAATTTTATGACTATTGATGGATTCTTATCATAATAGTAATGTATATTGATCCTTGTATTATTATGTGTTATTGGTTCATAATATATGTTCCTTAGTGGTGTTGTATTTGTGGAAATATTATAATTAAATTCATGTGGGAAGTTATATAGTAATGCAATCATGTAACCCCAAGGGATATTGTCATATGTTGTACATGTATAGTTCATATCAAGTGTTGTATGTTAATATTATGTTGCATGTTAATTACTTAAAAAAAAATTGTGCCATAATTGTTAGATGTATTAGTTTTCTTTGGGGTTGTGTGGCAGGGACATTACACATGGTATCAGAGCCTAGGTTCATACATTGGGCACTATGAGCCCATTACGTTGACCTAGTTGCTCATACTCTTGAGGTTATGTCTTTTCTTTTGTGTCATCCACATTTAGCAACCAGAGTTCGTCTCTAAATGGTATTGGTCCAAAGGTGCAAAAACTGGTGGAAAGGATAGGACCCTTGGTGTAGTGCACAATGCATTGATATTCTTCCTACTAGGAATGCATTTTGGGACCCTTGTCTTGCCTTGTGGTGTGTTCCCTGTGAAGTGAATTTGAGTGTGTTTGTGGTGAGTGCGTGTTTAAACCAAAAAAATTTGTGCTTTTGATGTGTTAAATTGTGTTTTATGTTATGTAAGGGCATAAAATCTTTCGTATATTTTGGATTCTTGAGACTTCGTTGGTGCTTGTGCACCATTTTGATTTGGGTTGGTTGACAGTTTGGTTGACTTGGATGATTAAGATACTCTCTTATGATGTTATGCTATATTGATACATGATGATTGATATTATGTTTGGATTCAATTGGTTATGTAGTAATTGCTAAATTTAGGCTATGTACTACATGCAAACATGTGACTTTACTTGATATGCATTGATTAGTGATTCCTTTGTGATGTTGAATGTGATACAATTAGTGTTTTTGATGATACTTGATGTTGTGGTTATTGTTTGTGGTCTTGGTGAGAGGGACAGTGTAGTATCACTCGCTCGCGAGTGCCCTACTACGCTGCGATTTCCTCTCACGATGTGTTTGCTATTGGATATATATATATATGCTCGACATCTTGTTTTGATGTAGGTTACAGGTACTAGGCATCAACTCCACCTGCACTATCATGTCTAAGCATGCCTTATAAATAGCAATGTGTTTGTTTATCAATGTGTTTGTTTCATTTTGTTTTGCGACTTCCAGGAGTAAGTCGAGGCCTAGGGGTGAGGATGTAGTGCCCCCCGTCTTTGTTGTCCTTGAGTTGCTTACTGACTCGCTGTGAAGTCAGGTATTGATTGGTATGTTGTTGAACTGATTCAAATTTGTTTGATTTTTCCTTTTATGACATTTGCTAATTGTGTTTTGGAGTGTATAAATTTAATGGGCTTTATGATATTTCTTGTTAATAACGAATTAAATAAAATAAAACAATAAATAATAAGTGGTATAAATAATAATAATTTTAGCCATTGATAATAAAGAATAAATGAATTATTCCAAACAATTAGTTAGTTATTAAAGGGATGCATTTATTTGCATGGGTGGCTTTGTATATAAATTCCTTGCATGTAAGCATGTCGTGACAAGTGTGAGAGGACACCTTAATATGGGAATCTAAAACATAGTGGAGAGGACACCTTAATACTTCATTGTAAATATCTTACCCAACCAATATTTGTTCATCTGCTTGTGCATTTTCCTTTTTGAAATATTGGTGCGTAGATTTAGAGTTTTATTTTTATCTTTTTACTTGAGGGAATGCTCTTAACTTTTGGATCTTGCTTGTCTTCCTTCAACCCGAAAATTTATTGGTTAAGTCTACCCATATAGGATAATGGCCGACTCATCTTACATTTTTTCTGCAATGGTATTTGCTACAATGCTTACATAGCCATAATATTAAAAGGCATTAAATGTAAGAAATGACATTTAAATACTCCCCAACTTTCGTCAAGTAGTTGTAGTCATATTTTAGGAAATTGTAACGGAGGCAATAATTCTGAGTGGGCTTGCATGATTCTGAAATACCACCTTTTGAGTTAAAAATATCCTTATACCAGTCGACACTCTTGCATGCAAGTATTTAGGGATAAAAGCCATAATAGCTAAAAAGAAACCCCTTTAAAGCACATAATGCTTAAAAATCTAATGCTTGATCTGTTATCTTCCGGCCATGATTAATGATCCGAGGTAGTTTAATTATGGTCTAGTGTCTTCATTACCTATGACAATATTGTTGATGCAATTACAAATACAAAGTTCTTCTTTGATTCCCTTTTAAGTCACATTATGGATTTTGGTTTGGAACTTTCAATTGCATATTATTTTGGATATTTCTTGGTTTAAGTTGTTGTTTCTTTAGATTGGTGAACAAAAAGGGATTCACCAATATAACCGTGTGCCTTGAGCATACTTATCTACACAATGTCTGACACTGTTAAGGAACCCCTCATATCTTTTGTCACTCACTTATTCAGGTTGTTTATGGATTCCAATCCCTCGTACTATTTGCATTTATGTCTTTAGGGCAGTCAAAATTCCTTTTTCCTTCTCAATCATAAGTGCAGGTTGTGGAGTATAACTATGGTGTCAATAATTACACATGTCGAATGTCTTTACAATTAAGATTATGACTTCTATTCAATCAATCCAATTTGTATATATCATGCAGTAGTTATTCTGTTCCATCCTTGTATAGTTGTACCCTTCCCTAAGCGGTTGTTTTTTTGCACACATATCCAATAAAATCCTCTTCTATTATGCTTTTGTGTCATGGCATGGAAATGTATGCAAAGGTCAAGCAATTTGGCTCCAACACTTCCAATTACATTTGGTCAAAGTATTTAAAGTTATGAACATTCTAGAAAAATACCTAACGTTATCCTTTCTTGATATTCATTAATTGCTATTCGATATCAAGAAATTAGAAGCATAGTTAAATTCTAGTTACTTACACCTTTCTTTTTCCCTTGGATATACTTTATGGAGTTAAGGAATCCATGAATTCTTTAGATGCATGACAAGATAACTTTATCTATTATTACATAAACTTTAGTTTTTATATATCACAATTTAATTAGGTTTTTATTTGAAAAGAGACTCGAGACAATACTCTTAGTAGTAATTTTCTTAATATAGTGAATATCCAAATTCATTATGATGATAAAGAGGAGTGAACATGTGAACATATGGTTCAACTTAATTAAATTTTAATTCTTTATAGTGAAGCTAATTAATCATAGCATATTGTTGATTAATTTTACCTTTAAGAATCTCTACGGTTAACCTTTACAGATCTACCCATATCGCGACACCTTTGTGTTTTATCTTTCGTGCTTCAAAATATTAATGTTTTTTGGTGTGATTAGCTTATAAGTTAGAATTTCCTTCCTAGCTATGCACGATTTAATTCTCTTTTCTTCAATCATGTCGAACGAACCTTCTCTGCATTCATTTAAAATTTGTTCCATCCTTGTACTCTCATAGCAACACTCCATGATAATGATGCATCCGAGAATTTTTCTAAAATATCTTCTAGATGAGTGGCTGAGGTTTTAATTAGAAATTTATGTCCCATGTCCTACAAATTCATTCTGCTATTGCATTTAGTTTTTGAATTGATAATAGGTGAGTTGATGTAAGTACCCCTTTGTTTATTTGGTGGGTCGATTTGAACATAATCCATAATCTAAGGTTGAATGCTACAGGAATCTACCATGCTCGAACCCTCCAGGTTCACCTTCCTCTTCTTTATCATCTTCCTAATCCTATAACTCCTTGCAATTCTTCTCCCGAGTGGTAAAAGAAAGGTAGCTCAACAAATTATAATATAAGAATGGAAATAACATTAAGTTGATTGATTACTTGTTTTGGAAATATCCTTTTGGAAAAAATTAAATGACTAATTAAATAAGAGTTGTATGCCTATGGCGATGAAGAACATGGGTATACTATAAAATATAGATTGAATAGTTAATTTATTTGGGGTTAACATTGAAGATATTGAAAACGATTTTATTTGGGGAATTTTCATTTGTAGAATTGATTTACAAATAGAATAATTTAGTTAAATTATTTTGATTAATTACTTTTGATAAACGAAGGCCTATGTAACTTAATGGAATTAGATGATCTTTTGAATGTCGATTTTCCTTATATTCATTTAATAGTTGATTTGCAAGTTCTCTATGTCATGATTGCTGACTTGTTAAAAGGTGATTATATGCCAAATTGTAAGGGTATCTTAAGAGGAAAAAATAGAAGTCTCCCTTGAATGCTCGAGTGATTTGTATCAAAATTGATTATGTTAGCTTGGGTTAAGTCTGAAGATCTCTTTATGATGTTTCCACTCTTATTCTACTCATGTCATTTTGTGATTGTGGGCTTTAAAAAGTCATTTTGTGACCATGATACTGGTGTTTCCTTGTTGGGAACCTTTGTGTTAGTAATGTGTTGTCTTCTAGAGGTTAGAGGGGAGTATGATTTTTACTTGCAAGGGTTGAGATGGGGGGCAGCGACCTATGAGGATCTGCCTTGGATAACCCATATCAAGCCAGAAATATTTATTTGAGTTTTATGTTGTTTCACCTATAAGTGGGTGGTTTCATGATTTTGTTATTTGATGATGGTTGACCTTACACATGGATTGTGTTTATGTGGGTTTGAGCCTTGCATGGTGGAAATAGATTTTAATGGAGATATTGTGTGAGCTATTGCTTGCCTCATTTTATGTGCATGTTTATATGGTTTTCTCCATTTTTGTTTATGGGATTTTATTGTTAGTTGGGGGAGTGGCTCTCAGTGGGGGACGATGCCCAAAGTGGTTGGTCCAGGATAACCCATTGTGAGTTTAATCAAGTGATAATTAATTAATTAGGGTTTGGGTAGTATCACAGATTAATTCAGATAATGTAGCCTCACTCATGGCCCCAAATGCTCGTTTAGGCTTGGGATGAGTGGGAAGGCCTAGAATGGAAAGATCATCTACCTCACCTCTACATAGTAATTTTACAAGGTATGTTGATCCTGCATAGCGTGAACAGGGGTTTGGTGGCCGGTAGAGGTTACCAAGATAACCCTGGATGGGGGCCGATAGCCTAGGAAGGTTATGCCAGGGTAACCCATGGCAATCTATGCAATGACACTCCACCCTTTAACAACCTTGTATGCTTGTTGTTCCCCGCTTGTTGTTATGTACCTCTGGAAGCAAATGTTTCTTGAGTGGATGTTTTCTTGTGTTGAATGTTTCATGTGTTGGATGTTCTCTTGTGTTATTGTTCCTTATGTTCTCTTGCGTTATTGTTCCTTATGTTGTGGAGTCTTGTAAACCTTTTCTTTCTTGATGGTATTTTTTTGTGGTCCTTCTTGTCATCTCCTAGTATGGGGGTGGGCCTTAGGGTCCACATGGTGGGGTGGAACATGCTATGCACCCCATTGGGTCCCTAGCCAAAGATCGAGTTATGCAGAGTTGTACCACTTGTAGTGACTCCAGGGATGTACCAATGTTGGAACCAATTTTAATGATTTGTACTCATTCGTATCATTTGTATTATTCCATGTTATTGTACTTTTCCCATTTATGTTGGGAAGTAGTATTGTATGATGTAATTCTGCTAGATGTGCCTCTATATCATTATCGTAAAGGTTATAATCCCTAGCTTAATTTTATGACTATTGATGGATGTTTATCATAACAGTAATGTATATTGATCCTTGTATTATTATGTGTGATTGGTTCATAATATATGTTCCTTAGTGGTGTTGTATTTGTGGAAATATTATAATTAAATCCATATGTGGGAAGTTATATAGTAATGCAGTCATATAACCCCAATGGATATTGTCATATGGTGTACATGTATAGTTCATATCAAGTGTTGTATGTTAATATTATGTTGCATGTTAGTTACTTAAAAAAAATTATGTCATAATTGTTAGATGTATTAGTTTCCTTTGGGATTACATGGCGGGAGAATTACACAAAGAACATCAAATTAAAATATTTTTTTTAAATCTTGGTCAAAGCAATTGTGAATAATTGATTTGATCATGCTTCTGAAGATCAACAACCCTTTTACAAATTTGAGAAATGGATAGTGTAATGCTTATGGTTCATGCGGATGAGCAATAATGGATGAAGTTGTTAGATGCATAGGACAACTGAGAGTGGGGTGAATCAGTTGTATACTTTTAAAATATTAGAGACCCTCATTAACATACATATCTATATTAGTTCATAAACCCTTATCCACCATTAAACCCTTAACATGTATTAACAGAATGTAAATATGTAAAACAGTAATGCAAACACATCAAACACATAAGAACACTAGATTTATGTGGAAAAATTTAGAAGGGAAAAACCGTTATGAGGATTAGCTCACTAATATATGAATTGCAACACTAAATACAATAAGGAAAAGGGCTCACTACCAAAGGAATCACTGTCTAGAAGAGAGAAGAAATAAGGGGTGGCTCACTACCAATTTGAACTGCTAACAATGCATCTCTAATATGTTGAAGGTATAGTTCCACTAAAGCATAATAAACTCATCAAACAGACTAAAATGTAGACACCTTCTGCTCACTACATTAGGAAGACATAAGCATTAAGGATTGCACTCAAATCAACATACTCGATCACTTTCACATCTTTTGCATCATACACACTTTGTACACAATCCACACAATAATTATTCTTGATTTTATACCCTCCATGACCTAAAACAATCTCAATTAGGTTGTCCTTAATGAAACATATACACCTCTATCATATAACATCAAATAGGTCGACACCAAACACTTCTACAATATAAAGAAGTGAAGCTAAACTATGCCATTATTAATTGGGTCCCAAATCTATATAAACACACTTCTCAACACTTCCTCAATCAACAATTATCCTCTACAATTAGTGCTAGTATGCTAGGTCGACCAAACCTACATTAACACTAATAAGTGGCTCTAGAAACACCTCTCAAGGTCCGAAAACATCTCACAAACAACACAACAAAACTCTATGATATTCATCCAACATCTCAAAATATTCCAAAATAATCAAAATATTTTGCATAGCTATTGCAACCACCTACCACTCAATAACATTTTCATTTTGTGCAACCAGACATATTAGCACAAACATCTAACACACTAGACAACCTTACAGAACAACTCAAAACTTGAAACTTCAAGGGAAGGTAGATACACACACTATAAGCATGTTACTAGATCTACAACACCAAAAAAATCATTGCAAAGAAATACAAAACAATCTCATTTCTCCCAGACACCCTGTTCCACCATATAGAAATATTGTCAAATGCATCTTCCACTATAGAACGATCTAGAACCTAGAACTCTAGATATATGACACCTCTGAACACCTCTGATCATCATGTCCAAACTACATGGGCACATATTCAACCATAAATAAATGTGGAGCTAAAAAATAAACACCACTTTGTCACACTAAACTCTCTTTTTTTCAAATTCTCTCAAAATCACTTGGAAACCAAACATAAAAAACACCAACTCAACATCTGCAACACCTTCACAACATCTCAACCACACAAGAGGTTGATATCCACAAGAACTTACTCATCATTTCTATATTAAAGGTTGACACCAGTGGAAATACTAATGACAACATAATGCAACCAACACACTTCAACACACTTGATTCCTCAAGGGTCCACATCAATGCAACAATGCTTTGTTGACATCGATGGAAACACAAGTTTCCAACAATATCCCACTTTATCATTGATGGAAACACTTGATATGAAAAATCATCAACAACAACCAATAACACATATAACTCACTAGTACACACTACTCTCCCTTACACAAGCATTTACTCTATCCTTTTCTTCATATGGTTTTGCAACTAACTTTTTCCCCCTTTAACATCAATGGTAAAGGAAAACAGAGTTTATTTTATTTTACTCACCCTTTTGTCATTACTTACCTATACCTACTCTCCCTCAAAAGGAAACACTTGTAAGAGACAATAATTGCACCCAACACTTTTCCACTACTCTACATCTACTACTTCTTTTGAAAAAGATTCAAAGGACACCACCATCAAACAACTTTTGCACCAACTAGAAACCACTGCTACCTACTCCCCTTGAGAGGTAGCCATCAACATCAGTCAAGGACCAAGATATATTTCTTAAAATGTCTCCCAAATAGATGCAAAAACTTATGCATCTAGTTGAAAGGATGGGCAATAACCCCTAACTTCTCTTAGAGATACTCAACAATATCTTTTGGAAAAGCCTTTTTGAAAATATCAGCAACCAAATCCTTAGTAGGCACATACTTTAACTTCATCTCATTCTCTACAAATTTCTATCTCAAGAAGTGACATTGAATTGAGATATATTTTGTTTTTTAATGCATTATAGAATTCTTTGAAATATTGATTACACTTGTATTGTCACACATGATAGGAATGGGTTCATCATATGAAACTCTGATATTTTTTAATGTTTTCTTCATCCATAACACTTGTGTGCAATATGATGCTTTTGTAATGTATTCTTCTTCTATAATAGATAATGACATTGAATCTTTCTTCGTACTTAGCCATGAAACCAATCCTCTTCCAAGAAAGAAAGTACCAAAACTTATACTTTTCTTGTCATCTACACATCTAACCCAATCTACATTTGTATATGCACTCAAGGATAGGTCAATATCCTTAGGATACCATAAACCATAATCCAGAGTGCCCTTCAAATATATGAATATCCTTTTTATTGCTACAACATGAGATTCTTTGGGATCTTCTTGAAATATAGCCACAAGACAAACATAATACATGACATCTAGTCTAGGAGCAATAAGATATAATATTCAACCAATCATTGATCTATACTTTCTCCAATCTATCTTAGAAGATTCATCATTTTTACTCAACTTACAACTAGTAACCATAGGAGTACATATTGATTTAGAATCATCCATTCCAAACTTCTTCAATAGTTCTTTAACATACTTAGACTGTGATATGAATATTCCTTTCTTTGAGTGACTGATCTATAAACTAAGGAAGAAATTCATCTCCCCATACATTGACATCTCAAATTATTTCTACATTTCCTCTACAAATTTCTTGCTCATATCTTCATTTCCTCCAAAAATTATGTCATCAACATATACTACTACAATCAATATTTTTTCTCCTTCAACTTTAAAATATAGATTGCTATCTATAGCACCTTTTTTAAAACCTTGTTGCAACAAGTACTTATCTAGCATTGCATACCAAGCTTTGGGAGTTTGCTTCAATCCATATAATACTTTCCTCAACTTGCACACCATATTTTCATCTTCTAACAACTGAAAAACCTTCTAGTTGTTCAATGTATACCTCTTCTTCTAGTTCACCATTCAAGAATGCATACTTCACATCCATTTGGTATAATTTAAAATATTTATGTGCTGAAAAATCTAAAAACATCCTAATAGCTTCCATTCTTGCAACTAGAAAAAAAGGTTTCTTCAAAGTCTATACCTTCAATCTATGAGTAAGCCTTACACACAAGTCTAGCTTTGTTTTTTACAACCTTTCCATCTTCATTCAACTTATTCTGGAACACCCACTTAGTACTAATCACATTCTTGTTTGCTAGTCTTGGGACTAATTCCCAAGTCAAATTCTTCTCTATTTGTTCTAATTCTTCCTTCATTGCTTTGAACCAATTCTCAACTTTACATTCCTCAGTCATTGTTTTTGGTTCCACTTTAGAATGTAAACATAAATTCACTTGTTCCTATGTCATAAAAGCCTTTCTCCTTGTTATCACACCTTTTCTCTTATCTCCAATGATCTGATCTTTTGAATGATTCTTTTGCAGATACTTAGGAGTCTTAGGATATTTTTTGGAGCTTCTTCCTTCAACTATTAACTCTTTTCCATTTTCTTTAGCATTTTCTTCTTCACTGCAAGGGGATTCATCATATTCATATCCTTCTATCATTACTAAAATTTGATGTGGTTCTTCATGAACTTTGACACTTGCACTCCCAACAATCTTCTTCAATCTCTTTTTGTAACACCGGTAGGCCTTGCTTCTTGTAGAGTATCCAAGGGAGATTCCTTCATCAAATCTTGCATCAAACTTTAAAAAATATATGAAGGAAAATTTGATAATACTAGGATTAGGATACCACATAACTCATGTGATAAAGGATGCAAGGAATGATTAAACCATGACTTAAAATGTAACTTAACAGAAAGAAAAAAATTGTCGAGGCCTAAGGAAACACATATTAGTAAGAGAATTTTTGAAACCTAAGAATACAAGGGAAAGTGTTGGAGTTAGAAGAAAGTTCTACTAGGATTTGAAACTCCAAAACTCTTATCATTTATTATAGTCTTTATAAATTATACCTCCACACTTAGGGTTTTTGGGACTTTTAAAACTTCCAACACATGTGAAAAATTTGACTAAAAGAGACCCATAAAGAATTATCTCAAATTAATTATTTATGATGGGTAAAATAAAGCTACATGCAAAAGGTATGCCCAAACTAAGAAAATTAGACACTACAAAATTGGGTTCTAAAATTGCCTTAGTTGATTATGTCTCTCTTACAAGTACAAAAATAATCAAGATCCATAAGATTATGCCAAAAAAAGGGACAAAAAGGATAGAACTAGTAAAATTACACTTCATCATGACTAATAGGGGTGAAGACAACATAAGTAAAAGAACACAACACATAAAAATAATGTATAGGTTAGAACCATTATTTACAATAAGTACACTACTAATTCATAATATCATTTAACTGTATCTATAAAATACTTTTTCTAGGATCTTGAGGTAGTATGTATCATCAACATACTCAAAAAACTTATATGGCCATGTCACAAACCATATTTTTTCCCATCTCAAACATTTGAGTAGCAACCAATTCTAATATTTTCATAGTACCACATACCTATGGAACTATAACTTAGATGTTTCATGCTAATTATTACTCCATCTAAGGAAAAAAAATATTTTCTCTAATAAAATATACCATACTTGGTTATTTGATCATCTTTAAGATGGAAAATGGTGTATGCAAAATTGAAAAATTCCCCATCAACATCTATTTAATCTAAACTTGTACCAATACCTTATGTGGGTGTCATCTTGTTGTTGCATGGTGTACACCTATATTTTTCATCATTAAAAGACATATTAATTAATGAAAAAAGTTATTCCAATCCATATTTATTATTTGACAGCACAATAACATTAGTGATACATGATGTGGTAGATATAGAAAGCTTTATAATAATCTAAAGTTTTCAGGACTAATACATATTGAAGATATTTGAGTTGCACATATGCATCAACTATTTCCTTGCTCCCAGTGATTAGTTCTTCATTCGTATCCTTGACAAGATCAAGATAGAGGATGAAATAATCAATGGTCTAATCTTCTTCATCCTAATAAATAGAGAGAAATATAGGACCAACATCAATTGGTTGTATTTCATTTATGTTCTTGTAGCTATCTTCTTCAATGTGCAAGTGTATGTCTTCCCTTTGTAGGATAACCACTTCATGTAATAGGTCTATTTGATTATTTGGGAATATTGAACAAATTTCTAAAAAGACCGCATATTTTTTTTAAATAACCTTTAGAACACCTTACATGTAATGTACCCACACACACAACTACAATGCAAATATGAATTCATTCACACATCTAAAACACTCACAAATCTATAAAGATGAGATTTTAATTTTGAATGGTGGATTATGAAAAATATGACATATATAAACTTAGCACACCATGAATTTTTTAAATGCATCTACATGCATCGAAGAGCTCTAAGTCACCAAATGACCAACTCCACTATGTAAATGCAACCAAAAGGAGAAAGAAGTTATTATAAGCTCTAAGTCACCATCTGACCATTTATCTAGCAGACATGTAGGAGATCTAGGTAACTATATGATAACCTCCACAACCTTCACATGACCATGTATCTAGGGGAAAAATAGGAGCTCCAAATATCATATGACTAATTGCACAACCTCCCAATAAAATTACTTATCATATATCACCAAATAGGAGCTCCAAGTCACTATATAATCAAGTCCAATAATGAGGATGAAATCGAAAGCAAATTGCAAAATGATTTGTAATCCACTCATTACAATTAATAAAATCCCCCATATTGAGCTTCCAAAGCTTAAATTTTATTTCATTGAATCTCTCCCCCTCTATTATAGCAATGCATACCATAAATTTATCCTAAAGTAAGATTAAATACAAAAAAGTCCTATAAAAAAGTGATTAATATTAAAATAGGACTTTCTTTTCTCATAGATCAAACGAGTTGGCTATGTTTTGATACCAAATGAAAGGAAATATAAAAAAAATCTTATTCTCATGTTGAAAATTAGTAGCATATGATTTTAAAACAAATTTGTATTAACCAAATATGGAAAAAAATGGTAAAATATATTTTTATTAACCAAAAATCCATATAGGAATACAATATTACATTTATCTTAAAGTATAATATATGTACATGGAATCAATATAGGTATATAATGTCACATATCAATAATACAAAAATATTTCTACAAAACTCCCATATATGCATGTATGAAAAAGGACCCTAATGTAATCACTTCCCTCTATGAGAAGAGAAGAGATCATGAGCCACATTTGACTATTGATTGGATGGAGAGGCATGCAATGATGATTTCTTTCAAATCTACTGACTTGACCTTCTCTCTAAACTATTTTTTACCTAAACCTGATACAATAAAAAGTATACACATTAATATATACAATTGAATTAAAGAATGCCTTATAATAGAATAATCACTTACCACATACTAATAATCACTCTGAACCCTTTTTTACCTCACTTCATCTGTAATAGGGGCATGTTCATGAGTTAGAGTTGTGAAGTTCTATGACAAGCATAAAAATATAACTTAAACTATAAATTAATATCATTCAAATTTTCACTAATAGACATTAAACATAAAATATAATCTAAAATTTTCTAATTTGGCTCATACCTATATCAAAGGAATTAAAGATGATATTGTTGTAGAAACACCATACTCCATTGTGGTACAAATACTAGGAGGAGTATAAATGAATGGTAGCATTTGAAAATTAAACATCATTATTCAATTACCAAAATATACCTAACATTATTTTATAAACCATTGCTGATTAAAAATAAACAAGCTTACCTTAGTGAAATATCAATGACCACCTTGATTGGAAAGTGTTGATGTCAAAGGCCCAATATTAACCTATTCAACATCTAATGTGAATTATAATATTACCATTTATATAAGGTTAAACTATTCATATGTATCACATTTATTATTTATTTATGAGTTACATATCTTTGGAATCAACATCATGTAATTGGGAGGTGGAGTGCCACTAGATATAGGGTGAACAATCTAACCTTAAAATTTTATTGTAATCAATCAAGTAATTTAGTTAGTATTAAATTTCAAAATGAAATTTAATAAATTGAATTTGAACTTGTTGAAATTTACTTGACTATTAATGGCATATATTTCATTCAATGCATAATTTGTCATGAAAATTTGATTCACTATAGATGCATCTTGATCATGTGCGCCATGATTATCCTCATATCCATAAACATAAAGAGACCATAATTTTGACATAAGTGAGGGCAATGTCAAGGGATAGAAGACTCACCCACAACACCTTGTGTGAGAGGCCTAATGTGTTGTATAAGGATTTGAATCAATGAGATTATGGATGATAGGGTCTCCTCCTCAACACCCTCCTTCACAATGGAAAGGATAACAACATGCTCAAACTCAAGTCAAGTAGGGGTCTCAATTTCTAGTTTTGGGAATGGTGTGCCCCCACTCTATCCTATGTAGAGCACCCACCTCTACCCTAGAACTCCTTCATATAGAAGTAATTAGGTATCTCATTGAGGGAAAACTCACAATAGGGTTTCCTCAAAAAATATTATGGGACCTCATTATTATTACATGGAGGATGGTCAAAAACCTTCAACCACCTATCCCAAAAAATATTTTGTATCCCTTGATGGTGATACCAATGGATGGGGAACCTCCTACAAGTGTCATGTATGAGTTTAATGGTTCATGGGTCAGTAAACAATGAACACAAGTTATATTTCAAAAATAAATAAATAAAAATTGTAATAAGATAATTTGTCTAAATAAAATTATCTTAGCTCTTCCCTCTTGTTTGACCAATTATTGATTTTTTCACTCATATATACTAGGTGGGAGATGATGGATTCTAGTGAACTAGTGAGGGTTGATGCATGGGAGTTTGTTGCAGCTACATCTCTCAACCTTTTGATTGAATCCTCAAGTTCTCTCTAATTTTTTTCTATTTTACCTTATATATTTTATTGCATTCTTGGAGGATGTCAAGGAATTGAAGGAGGAATTTATTGTGGTTATTCTTTAGCAAGGTTTTGATGAGGAGGTGAATCAATGTTTTGATTAACTAGTTGTGCATTATCAAATACTAGAAATTAAACAAAATCTACTCAAAAACTAATTAAATATATATATTTAATCAAATTTTTACACTAAAAAAAATCATATATATATAATCAAAATTTAACTCTAAAAAACAAAAAAAAATACCTATTCCACCTCGATGATGGTATGGTAGCATTTTGGTAGTGATTTGGTGGACAAAAAATTATAAAAGCCCTATCTCACAATTCTAGTGTACTTGAATAGATTTACAAACCATGGGTTTGATAAAGGGATGGGATAAAAATGAAGTATTGAGGTAGGTTTTTTGTTTTAATTGTAAAGAGCATAACGTGAGAAAATTATGCTCTCTAGGGGACCAAAAAGTGGGGTGGCCACTTTTTGGTCCCTCATCTTTGTAAATTTACCCTTCTTGACTTGTTGGCCATCCCCTAATTTTTATGGTTCATACTTCCCACTTTTTGAATCTAAAGGTGTTATTTATTTTTCTTTAGGATATGAATATGAAACTCTCTTCAATGCTACGATTCCATTCAAAATGTTATTAGTCTTTCAATTTTTGAATCCTTCATTGTCTTATTTAAATGAGTCTCTATATAATTCATTATTTATTTGATTTTCAAACACCTCTAAATTTTTAATGAATTCTAAAATATGTTTATCATATTTAAAGACATGAAAATTTCTTACATTGTTAGGAAATGCTAATATGAGAACCAATTATACCAAAGACCTTTTCATTCTCAATTGATTCATTGGTTCAAGATTACTTGCAACAATTTATAATTCATTTAGAATGTATAGGCATTATTTTAATATTAAAATAACTAAAATATTGTATTAAGACCCATACTCATTTTTTGTATTCAACAATTCCCTTGTCATGGCAAGAATATTGACATCTAATTTACTTGAATACTAACTCATAATCTCCCTATACTTGTAAACACATAATTTTATTCTTGTAATATAGTAAAATTCATCATATTGAATCTTCATACTCATCTACATTGATAGTACAAGTGAACTATAATCTTTATGATGCTAAGAAAGCTTTCCTTTCTAGATTGATTGACTCAATTTCAGCTTTGCTACCTTGTTTTGAATTAGAATCATTAAATCTAAGAATCCATATTTTATCATCATTGAGTTAATAATATTTACCTTTAGCTTTATAGTTAGGCTTTTTGGTGATTTAATCTATTTCCTTATAACTTTTCTATATCAAAAATTAAATTTTCTTGAACTTTTACTTTAGGGATTTCTCTTGAGTATTCTTAATTTATTTATTATCATTGATGCCTTCTATTAGTACTATTATATCATTTTGAATAATTTATATCAATCTATAAATTATCACAAAGAGTTTGATGAGGTGGATATGAGAAATTTTTTTGTAGCAAATCAAATATTGTTTCTAAGATACTGATCCTCTTTTGAAAAAAGTCAATCTATTTAGTGAAATTTTGAAATTTCAATATAGTAGTACTAAATTTTCAGGAAAAAAATAAAAATTAGGTATATGTCTGTCCAACCTAAGTACAAGAAAAAATAATATATTTTTTTAAAACTTTCAATATAAGTAGAGGACACATACCCAAATGTGCCACATTTTTTTATAATTTTTTTGCAAGTAAATAATTAGTTATAAATTTTTTATCAAAATTTTTTAAAAATATTAAAACTTGTTTCTCTAACCACCATAACTTGGTCAAAAATTGACGAAAATTATTTTTTATTTTTTATATCCTATAGTATGGGAAGCATAGAATGTGTCACATCTTTCAGATTCAAAAAATGTGAAATTGTTTAAGAATTATAGATTTTTTCAATCATTCTATCAATTAGAACTTTAGTCAGAATGCATGTAGAAAATTGATAATAATTATCTATTGATTCCAAATAAGTCATATTTTATATTGGTGGAAAGCTAAAAAAATTATCATTAAACCCTTTTCGTTTCATCAAGTTTGGATAAAAAAAAATGTCATCCACCACTTTTGGGTCATATCACCACTTTTTGGACCCCCATGATCTTGCACTCACCCATTCATTTCAAGGTTTAATTACCAAAATGGGGTTTGACCAAGGAAAACCCCTATTCCCTGTTGAAATGAAAAAGAAAAATGAGAGGGGGGTGAATCAGTTGTCACCAATCACATTCATTACAAATCTCAAACAATTATTAGCTCCACATCCACTTTAATTTGTTATTAAGTATGAGCATGAAGTGCAAATAACAGAAAGCAATATCAACACAAGAAACACCAAGTTTACGTAGAAAACCCAATAAGGGAAAAACCACTGTGAGGATTAACTCACAATATAAGAGTAATTGCAAAACCATTTATAAAGAGGCTCACTGCTAGAGGGCTCACTACCCAAGAGAGGACTCACTGTCCAGATAGGACTCACTATCTAGAAGGAAGGATCACTGCCTATAGAAAAAGAAAGATAGAAAGAAGAATGTTACATAGAGAACATTATCTCAATGCAACAGAAGATCCACCAAAACAACTTGCACACATCTGCAGCCTTAATCAGAGAATTGCAGACACCATTAGCTCACTGCTTTCAAGAGTCTAACACATTGAAGTCCTCACTACCTCAGTTCACTTTCACACAATCCCTCACTTATCACACTTGTGGCATACAATATTTAACATCTTGTCATGCATTTATACCATCTTCAACCTTAGAAACTTTCTCCAAGGTTAGCTACACACTCTTCATTTTACAAATTCAAATTAGGTCGGCAACTCAACATTCCCGCGGTGGATGAGAATGAGGGTGGACCAAAACAACACTTAACTAGGATCCAAAAACACATCTTGGATCAATCACATGCTTCCTTAATTGATACTTATCCTTCGCATGATGTGTAAACACCATGTCAGCCAAACCTAATGAAAACACTAATGAAATTTGAAGTACACGCTTCCACAATAAGAAGATAACATGCAAACCACATAGCACACTTCACCATACACTAGAACACATCTTAGATGCATTTAGATTCATCCACAACTACTACAAAAACCTTCATACATAGAACACTTTCCATCAGTCCATCTGGACTGAACATAGACACATAGTAACTCTAAAACTAGTCTTCCAGAGTACCAAACCACAAACACCTTTGATAGAACACAGATAACACCATTAAAATACTTCTTCCAAATCCACAAGACCTGAAATAAACTAGTGGAGGACTATGGAGTAGATACATTTTTCCTAGCCACGGACAAACAATTTTTCCATACCAATTCACAAACCGGTGAACTCAACTTTCATTCTTCATCAAACCAGAAGATATAATACATGATATATCACCTAAGGATGCCCTTCAACAACACTATAGATCCACACATACTAGAGAACATTATGAACACAAACATAATTTTGTCTTCACTATTTATTAATTTTCTCAAAAGAATTTGGTAACTCATCATATCAGCACACCTGCAACACCATAAAGATAGCTCAATGTACTCATAACATCTCTATAGTATCTCAACTATACATGCACCACCTGCAATCACTTTTTTCCTTTCTCTGCAACAACCTATACTATGTTTACATCAATGAAAACATTAATGACAACACCACCATACTCATTCATACTTGCAACAATCTCCCCCTTTGTCATTGATGGAAACACATGATGTGAAAAAACATCAAAGACAACAACATCCTTTTTATTTCATTATTCTTTTTCACATGACTCTCTCTCTTTCTTTGACATCAATGCGATTTTTTTTTTTTACATAATTCTTCAACCATATATAATTCTGATCACTCCCCCTTAGGAGTGCACCCATGAAAACAATGATACTTCCTACTCCCCTGAGGAGTAGACCCCAATCATCAGTCCATACAAATGATGAATTTGTAGATCCACTGGACTAATGCACCTCTATGTGCACCTAGTTCAAAGAAGGAGGGGTAGTAACCCCTAGCTTCTCCCAGAGATACTCAAAAGTATCCTGAGGAAGAACCTTAGTAAATATATCAATAATATGATCCTTTGTAGGTACACATTCAAGTTTGACTTCATTCTCCAATACCTTATCTCTTAAGAAATGATATCTAATAGATATATTCTTTATCCTTGAATGCATTACCAAATTCTTTGAAATATTTATTACACTTGAATTATCACAGAAGGTAGAGATAGGCTCATCACACACCACTCCAATATCCTTCAATGTTTGCTTCATCAATAGTACCTGTGTGCAACAAGATGTTGCTGCTATGTACTTATCTTTTGTAGTGGATAAATAAATTGAAACCTATTTCTTTCTTAGCCATGAAACTAGCTTGCATCAAAGAAAGAATGCACCACCACTTGTACTCTTCTATTCATCCACACAACCAGCCCAATCTGCATCATTGTAAGCATTTAAAGTAAAATTAGTATCCTTAGGATACCACAAACCATAATCTGGAGTCCCTTTTAGATATTTGCATATCCTTTTTATAGTTGTAACATGTGTTTGTTTGGGTTCTTCTTGAAATCTGGCAACCAAACATACTGCATGCATGATATCCAGTCTAGTAGCAGTAAGATATAATAGTCCACCAATCATAGATTTGTACTTGCTTTGATCAACTTTAGGAGATTCATCATCCTTACTTAGTTTGCATCCAGTCACCATAGGGGTACATACCAGTTTGGACTCATCCATTCCAAACTTCTTCAACAATTCTTTAACATACTTTGATTGTGAAATGAATATGCCCTTATCAGTTCGATTCACTTGAAGTCCATGGAAGAAATTCAACTCACCAATCATAGACATTTCAAACTCTTTTTGCATCTCCTCTGCAAATTTCTTGCACATACCCTCATTTCCTCCAAAGATAATATCATCAACATACACAACCACTATCAATATTTTGTTTCCTTCAACCTTGAAATAGAGATTACTTTTTGCAAAGCCTTTGTAGAACCTTTACTATATCAAATACCTATCCAACCTTACATACCATGCTCTAGGAGCCTGTTTAAGTCCATACAATTCCTTTTTCAACTTACAGACCATGTCTAGTTGATCTAATAACTGAAATCCCTCTGGTTGTTCCATGTAGACCTCTTCTTCCAATTCTCCATTCAGGAATGCAGACTTAACATCCATCTGGTATACCTTGAAATCTTTGTGAGCAGAAAATTCTAAAAACATCTAAATAGCCTCCATTTTTGCCACCGGGGAAAATGTCTCCTAAAATTTTATTCCTTCAATCTGTTAATAACCTTTGCACACAAGCCAAGTGCTTTGTTTCTTACTACTTCACCATTCTCATTCAACTTATTCTTGAATACCCATTTTGTACCAATTATATTCTTGTTTACCGGTCTAGGAAGCAATTCTCATGTCTGATTTTTCTCTATCTTTTGTAATTCCTCTTTCATTGCTCTAACCCAATTTTCGTCTTTGCATGCTTCCCACACTATTTTAGGTTCTATCTTGGAAAATAGATACAAATTTACCTTAGTTACTGTCACTTTGCTTCTTGTCATTACACCTTTGCCTTGGTCTCCAATTATCTATTCTTCTAGATGATTTTTCTGTACATATTTTGGAGTCTTAGGAGCAGGTTTCAAATCTTCTTCTTCTTCCTTATTCTTCTCTTTCTCTTGTCTGCAAACAAGTTCATCTGGTTCATCTTCACTTATTTCAACAGAACTATGCATATTTTTATCAACTTTTATATTTGTATTTTCAACAATCTTTCTCAATATTTTATTATAGCATCTATATGCTTTGATTTTGGTTGAATATCCAAGGAAAATACCTTCATCACATCTTGCATCAAACTTTCCTAGATTCTCATCATCTCTTTTAATATAAAATTTGCTTCCAAACACCTTAAAGTACTTAACAGTAGGAATTTTTCCATACCACAGTTCATAAGGAGTATTTGTGTTGTTGCTTTTGATCTGAACTCTATTAAGAATATAAACAACAGTGTGAATTGCTTCTCTCCAGTATACCTCAGGTACATTTTCCTCATTCATCATAGTCCTTGTAGCTTCTTGAACTGCCCGGTTCTTCCTCTCAACAACTCCATTTTGATGAGGAGTTCTAGGAACAGAAAGATGCCTCTTTATGTCGTGCTCTTCACAAAACATATTAAACTCATTAGAGGTGAATTCTCCACCTCTCTCACACCTTAAACATTTTATTTTTAGATTCACTTCATTCTCTACCATAGCCTTGAACACCTTGAATCTATCTAGAGCTTGAGATTTCTCCCTAAGAAAAGTAACCCATGTCATTCCAGAATAATCATCAATGAAAAGCATAAAATGCATGTCACCATTAATAATTATTGTTCTTGTAGGACCACACATATATATATGCATCAATTCCAACATTCTGGTAGTTGATTGTTCTTTTCCTTTAAAGCTACAACTTGTTTGTTTTCCCAACTGAAAATTTTTGCAAATAGCATAGGTAGGCTTTGTGATTTTTGGCAGATCCCTGACAACTTCTCTTGAACTAATCCTGATTAGGTTGTTAAAGTTTACATGTCCCATACTCTAGTGCCATAGCCAAATTTCATTAAATCTAGACACAAAACACTGACCATCAACACCCTTAAGCTAATAAATGTTTCCATATGTTCTTCTTCCTGTAGCTACCACAGTTCTAGACCCTTTTCTGATCTCACAAGTATTATCCTAAAACACAAGCTTAAATCCTTTGCTATACATTTGTCCAACACTCAAGAGATTATGCCTTAATCCCTTAACATAATAGAAATCACCAGTATTATGTTTTCCATCAAAACTAATTGTTCCTTTTTCAACAATATTTACACCAAAATCATCTCCAAACATGACTAATCCTCCATCATACTTTTCAAGTTTAGTAAACTTACTTTAGTCTTTGGTCATATGATTTAAGCAGTCACTTTCAATTACCCAATAATCTTTGTCTTGTCTAGCATGAAAGGCAGAAACCATCACTTACTTCTTGCTTTCTAGACCACATTCCCTTGCACATCTTCCATGGTTAGTAAACATTGATTTATTCTCTAAGGCTCAAAACATGCATTTGTTTTTATCATCCTCAATATCAAATTCATCATCAGAAATTCCAACATCTTCTCTAACATAATACAATTTCTTGAATTTTTTGTCTTTCTTGTCTTTTCTCTTCTTTTGTATGGCTCTATTTGGACATCTTGAAGCATAGTGACCAATATTTCCACAACTGAAACATTTAAAAGGTAACATACCTTTGTACTTTCCAATACCTTTCTTCAATTTCCTTGTAAAATTTGCTTCTGACTCCTCTGAACCTTCACTATCCAGATCATCTTCCGACTTTGTGACTTTGAAGGTTGTTTCTTTTTTCTCCTTTTCTTTTCCAAATTTCCTCATTTCAAATGCGGTCAAGGTGCCAAATATCTATTCTTTAGTGAATTTCTTTGGATCATAAACTTCCTCAATGGATAAGACCTTATCACTATAGCTCTCTAGTAGGGTCATTAGAATCTTCTCCATTACATCTGCATCTGTAAGAGTACCACCCTTATTTTCAACTTCATTTACTACAATGTCAACCCTCTAAAAGTAGCTTGCTATGTCCTCGCCTTCTTCCATTTTCAAGTTCTCATTTCTATGCTTAGCTATTAACTTCTTTGATAATTTGACTCTATCATTTCCTTCATAGATATCTTTCAACTTTTCCCAAACTTCATAAGCAGTGCCTAATGAAATAAATTTTGTTAGCTCAGTCTTAGATAAAGCACTATAGATTGCATACCTTGCTTTTTCATTTTCTTCATAGGAAAAAATGTCATCTGCAAAAGAAGGACCACTTGCCAACTCAACATATTTTGTCTCAACAACTTTCCAAGTCTTGTAGCTAAGAGAGATTAGGTAACCTCTTATCTGCACTTTCTAGAAACTTTAGTCAGGTCCATCAAACATAGGGATTGTCAATTTATGCGCCATCAGATCTACCTCAAGCGGTTAAGATCTTCTTTGAGGAACCAAAGCTCTGATATTAATTGTTGAAATGAACAAGAAAACTAAGAGGGGGGTGAATTAGTTGTAACCAATCACATTCATCACAAATTTTAAATAATTATTAACTCCACATCCACTTTAATCTATTATTAAGTATGAGCATGAAGTGAAAATAACAAAAAGAAATATCAACACAAGAAACACCAGATTTATGTGGAAAACCCAATAAGGGAAAAACCACAGTGAGGATTAACTCACAATATAAGAGTAATTGCAAAACCGTTTACAAAGAGGCTCACTGCTAGAGGGCTCACTTCCCAAGATAGGACTCACTATCTAGAAGGAATGCTCACTTCCCATAGACAAAGAAGGATAGAAAGAAGAATGTTACACATAGAATATTATCTCAATGCAACAAAAGATTCACCACAACAACTTTCACACATTCGCAACCTTGATCAAAGAATTGCAGACACCATCAAATCATTGCTTTCAAGAGTCTAACACATTGAAGTCCTCGCTACCTTAGTTCACTTTCACACAATCCCTCACTTCTCACACTTGTGGTGTGCAATCCTTAAAATCTTGTCATGTATTTATACCATCTTTAACCTTAGAAACTTTCTCCAAGGTCGGCTACACACTCTTCATTTTACAAATTCAAATTAGGTCGACAACTCAACATTCCCACAATGGATGAGAATGAGAGCAGACCAAAACAACACTTAAATAGGACCGAAAACATCTTGGATCAATCACATGCTTCCTTAATTGATACTTATCCTTCGCATGGCGTGTAAACACAAGGTCGGCCAAACCTAATGAAAACACCAATGAACTTTGAAGTACACACTTCCGCAACAAGAATATAACATGAAGAGCACATAATATGCTTCACCATACACTATAACACATCTTAGATGCCTTCAGATTCATCTATAGCTACTGCAACAATCTTCATACATAGAACACTTTCCATCAGTGCATCTAGATTTTACAAACACACATAGTAACTCTGAAACTAGTCTTTCAGAGCACCAAACCATGAACACCTTTGATAGAACACAAATAACACCATTACAATCCTTCTTCCAAATCCACAAGACCTGAAACAAACCAGTAGAGGACTGCAGAGCAGATACATTTCTCCCATTCCATAGACAAACAACTCTGCTAGACCAGTTCACAAACCAGTGAACTCAATTTTCACTCTTCATCAAACTAGAAGCTATAATCTAGGATATATAACCCAAGGATACCCTTAAACAACACTACATATCCACGCAAGCATAGGATCAACACCAAAGAAATGTGGAGCACATACCGGAGCACATTCTGAACACACACATAATTTTTTTCTTCACTGTTTATTAATTTTCTAAAAAGCACTTGGTAATTCATCATATCAGCACACCTGCAACACCATAAAGATAGATCCATTTATTCACAACATCTCTACAATATCTCAACTATACATGCACCACCTACAATCACTTGTTTCCTTTCTCTAAAACAACCTATATTGTGTTGACATCAATGACAACATTAATGACAACACCACCATACTCATTCATACTTGCAACATTCCCTAACAAAACAAAAAATTTCTTTTCTTTGATGTGTGATTGCAGATTTTAGGTTGAAGATCAATTGGATGGAAAAATTGAAGAAATTTGCAAAGTTTTCAAAGATGCAAGAAAAATTTTCAAATCATGAAAACTTAGCTATAGGCTTTATTTCTGGCTTTTTGACAGTGCCCAACTAGAATCTAGGAGTGTAGACATAGAAGAACAAAACCCAAAAACTAATTTTTCGGAACCCTAGCCAAGACCCATTCACCATAGGTGAATGAGTCCTTAGTGAGGTTTGATAAAAGCAACTTTGGTGAAAGGTACACAACATTTGACCCTTTTCAAACCTGCCTTTTGACTGCTATATCTGTTAGTTTTAATTTATGTTACTCATTCACACATCATAACACACATTTTTGAATGAAACTAAGAGAAATTAGGTCCATCATTATGTTTCCATTTTGGTGAACCCCATTTTTTTTTATGTTTCAAGCGAATCAAGCCTCAACTATCCAATGTGATGTGGAACACACATCAACTATTTTTCCAAGGGTCAGTGTAGGATCATGGGGGTCCAAACTAGGCCCTTAAGTGGCAATGAAAATTCAAAAAACAAAGGAAACCTAACATAAAAATTTGAATAGGTTACTAACATAATTTGAAAAATATGTAAGAACAAAATTTGTAGCAAATTGAATGCATTTTCTAAGATACTAGTCCTTTTCGGAATAAAGTAAATCTATTTGCTAAAAATTTGAAATTTCAATGTAGCAGTACTAAATTTTCAAGAAAAAATAAAATGTAGGTGTATGTCTGACCAACCTAAGTACAAAAAAGAAAAATCATTTTTTTTAACTTCCAATATAAGTAGAGGATACATGTCTGAATGTGCCACATTTTTTTTGAAATTGTTTTGCAAGTAAATAAATAATTATGATTTTTTTATCATAACTTTTTAAAAATATTAAAACTTGTTTGTCTGACCACCATAACTTGGTAAAAAAATTATGAAATTCACCTTTTTCTTATCCTATAGTATAAGAGGCATAAAATGTGTTGCATCTTTTAGATTCAAAAAATATGAAATCATTTGAGAATTATAGATGTTTTTCAATCAACTTATCAGTTAGGACTTTAGTCATAATTCATGTAGAAAATCAATAATAATTATCTATTAAATTCAAAATAAGGCATATCTTATATTGATAGAAAGTTGACAATTTTATCAATAAACCATTTTCATTTCATCCAACTTAGATAAGAAAAAGAAATCAGCCATTTTTTGTCATATTGCCACTTTTTTAACCCCCATGATCCTACACTCACCCCCAAAAGAAAAGGGCGGATCAATTCTTAAATATCCAACGTGATGTGGAACACATCTAGACTATTTTCCCAAAAGAAAAGGGTGGATCAAGCCTTAATTTTCCAACACGATGTGGAACACATCTCGACTATTTGTCCAAAAATGTTCATAAGTGAAATGCAATTTCCACTATGCAAACAACAACACATGCTCACATGGGCTAATGGAACCTCAGGCTATCCACTAGGTGAGCTCCCAAAAAGTGGCTAAGTGAGAAATTCATGCCAGGTCTATAGGTTCTCATCATATTAACCATACCAAAGTTATATCTCTAATAACTCCGATAAGGCACCAAAAAATATAAACTTCAAGCTTCATAAGGTTAACAAGTTGTTTTATCCTAAACACTTGTGAAAAAAACATAAATAAAGTTTATTCCAAGAGACCTTGCTTAGTTCATGTGAGGTCTCCTCTTAGGGAACATCGTGTCTAATATCTCTAGGAGAGGACAAGTCAAGGATAAAATATTTGTAACTTAGGTAATGCAATGTGTAGCATCACCACTAATAGGAAAGTTGTATGCCAAGAAATATTGCACTCCTAGAGGATATCAAGCCCAATGACACCGCCAAGAAAAAGATGCATCACAAGAAAAAAGAAAATTGCACAACGAAACATAAAGAATGTCAAAATTTTCAAAAATAATAATACCAATGTATGTCCCCACTTTAAAGAAATTGTTAACACCATTGTTGTGAGCAATTTACTTTAAAGTAGAAAATAATCAATGCTTAAACAACAAAGGAGGCATTAGAGCTTATTCAGAAATCCCTATCCCAAGTCACATGTTTCCAAATAAAGCTACGTCATGAAAAAGAGAGAGGAAGGGGTTGCCCCCAAAATGAAATACCAAAACACATAAGAGATCTATGGATTCAGGGTCAGTATGTCTTTGCTACAATGTGATTATAGAGATTAAAAGTGTCATCATTCCCCAAATACTTGTAAAACATGAAGAATGACATATAGAAATAAAAATAAAAAGAAAAAGCTTTTGGGTCAACATGGAAGAGACCTAAATGTCTCGATGCCTTGCATCATCCCCAAAAGGAAACCAAAAGACAAAGAAAAGATAAATTTCTACAACATATAGGATAATGTAGATACAAATAAAGGAATGCACATCGAGAGATATATCAAATAGAATAGTACAGGGGATTACATTACACACATGCAATCACACAAAGAACATGGAAAAGAAAAAAAGACAATACTAGTAAGGAACATGTGAATCAACCTATAGTAGGTCATCTGCATCCCAATCTTGATCAGTATATGCGGAAGGAAGATAATTAGAAAAAGGGACAACATTAAGTGCCAAACTAGGACACGACTATCTACCTCTTGCCCCCACTAAGTGCTGGACAAGGATGAGCTGAGATGAGTGATGATAATGATCTCCTTGCAAAGAAAATGATTTGCAATGAATGTTAAACATGCAATAGTGAGTATGCTATGATCCTAAAACTATTACATGGCAAGGAGAAAAGTTCATGTAATGTAGTTAAGTTGGATCCCTAGGGGATTTAAATTTCTTCAATAATTCTTGTAAACCACAAAAATTATCGGTGTGATGTCCAAAGAATCTATGATAGGCACAATATGGTTCATTTTGATCACTTTTTTGTGGTGGTAATTGTTCAGGTTTAGGAGGTAGCTTAATTAGTCCCCAATGTAAAAGAGTGTAGAAATCATTTTTAGTCTTGGATATCTTCAATAGGCCCTCAAGAGGATCAAACTTTCTTTTTTCTTGGTTTTGTAAAGTTGATGTGGTTTCTTCTTTGGTTTGGAAGGTGGAGGAGGTAAGATAACCATAGAATCATCATGAGACATTGGTTGGTGTTTAGAAGTGATCTTGTCAAATAAATCACCTTTACTATTAAGATCAATATGATTGTGATTATGGTCAACAATTGTATCTTCTAATATCATGCCTTACCCTTTTTCAAGAAGGGATGGATTAGGAATTGTGTGTTCTATTATTGGATCTCTTTCATGCATAGGAAAGGTATTGAAGGCTGATTTTAGAGAGGATAAATTGTATTTAATTATATGGATCAGGCTACATATAAAATCTATTCCTTGTTCATGCTTCAATAGCTTTCTTATGTTCCCTATGAAAAGAATAGCATTACTAGCAATATGTTTATCTCTCACAAAGTCTTGCAAACATTTTAATTCTTCATTGATCTTCCTTATGTTCTCTTGAGAAGAATTAGCAACCATTTTTTTGACATCATGCACATGATTTGTAGGTAGGGAAGTCATTGGAAATGAGGTATGAAAGCTAGGATCCATAGAGAGTTGACAAGTGTCAACACTATGATGAAAGAGTTGGAAAACCCAAGATCTATGATGAATGGTGTATCACAGGATGACATGAGTCTCGAACTATGTTTCATGATAGTATTGGCTATAGGACACCAAGTTGCAAAGCTCATACAAGTTTCACAAACTCGGTATGCACCCAAAATGGATAGAAGGTGAAATACAATGAAATAACCTAGGATGTAAAGTGCAATGCAAATATGTAAAAGAAATTTTCAGATTCTAAACAAGATAATTTTCTAATTATGCTATGTAAAAACCTAAAAATGATGTCTTGTAAATGCAATTTTGAATTGACACAATGCACTTAATTTATCAAATTAAGCTTAATATGATCAATTCCAAGTAATAAAAATTATGTAAACTAAAACAAAAATCTAAAAATAGTAGAACAAAATACAAAAATAGAGATTTTAATACCTAGAAATTTAGGAAAAATCCCTAATTAGGGACTCATTCACCCCCAGGTGAATGAGTCCCATCTTAGGGTTTTGAAAAATGTTTTTATAGATTTCTAGGTTGATTCTTGTGGTTTCCAGATTCTAGTTTTAGACACTGAGCTACAGTTTCAGATTTTTGTGAAATTAAGCTTAATACAAATGCAAAATATTACTAAATGACCAATTAGGAGACCTAATTTGATGTTTAATTTTGATTCAATTTTCAAATGTAAATGAATAATGATGAAATGTTATGTAAATGCTTTGCAAAATGACTGATTTTTCTATATTTTTTAGATTTAAAGAATGCAAAAATGCAATCCTAAAACCCTAAATGAGATGCAAAGTTAATGCAAGTTTAACCAACCCTAAATGAGATTTAATTTAATGCAATGCAATGAAAATGAATGAAATATCTAGATCTAGGGCTGAAATAGACTCCAAAGTTAGAAAAATGCAATAGTCAAACATCAAGTTCACCATGGAACTCCCTTTGGGAATCTAGACAAACCACTTTGTTGAAGTTGTTGTAGCCTACCATGGCATATTTAGATGGCTAGGGAGAAGGGTATCTCAAATTTATGGGTCAAAGGGAACTCCCTAAACATAATTAACTACCTTAGGAAGTGTTCTCCTCCTTCATGGACCATTAAAAAATTTATTTTGGATGCCCATGCTATTTTGTAGTATTTTAATGAAGTCTATATATCCCACTCTTTTGTGAGGTGAATGGGGTGGCTAATTGGATGGCAAATCATGGGGTGAGGTTATCTATAAATTAGGAGGCTAATGATATCTTGCCCATTGATTTAATTAATTTTCTCAATAATGACAAATCTTAGCTCGTTGGAGGAAGTTGTCTCCTCATCTAAAGGATTGTGTGGTTATCATGGCCATCTCTAGTTGATTAGATACCTCATGTTTGCAAAGATCTTTAGAATATGTGGGCATCCAAATTGTAATTGCATGAGGCTCCTCTCCATTATTGTCCTCAGTACTGCACTTGGCAGGCACGCACGCTTTCTAGGAGCTTTTCTTCCTCTCACCTTGGTGTTTATTTGCATTTGTTTGTTGTTCTTCTCTATGTTTGTGAAGTGTTTGATGATGGGTGGGGAGAGGTACAGAACAAAGCCACTTTCCTATGATGATTTCAAGGAAAATGTTGACATGTGGGAAATCTTGCAAAAGGGAGGGGTTACCCCTTTCAGGGAGAGGTTGCATGGCTTTAAAACTAATGTTTCCAAAGAGTTTTTCAATGCTTGGCATGGCCTGGTTATGAGAATTTTTGGTTGGGATACCACTATTAGTAAGGATTTCATTGTGGAGGTTACTAGGATGTCAACTGAAGGAAGAAAGTTCTATAGAGACAAAAATCTATCGGGGTCTACTAGGTTGAATTTTCTTTGGGATAGAGAGAGAGCAAAAATGATGAGGTTTGGACTGTGGTGATATGATAGGTCCAAGATTAAACCTATCTGGAAATATGTTGCCATGGCACTGATGTGGTATTTCACCCTAGATGGAATGTGCATGGCCTTGTATGGTTATCACTTTGTGATGCTTAATCATTTTCGACATGGTAAGATCATTTCTTTTCCCTTCTATATGTTGCTTTCATTGGAAGAGGGGATTGAAATTTCAAAAAGAATCCAAGAAACCCTTTCTTACATGAGGGCTTAATGTTTCTTATCATTGATTTCATTAAGGATAATTGTATTGGTGAATCTCCTCATCCCCCTTATTCAAAAAAGAAGAAGGGGAGTGGGAAATTCTTGGTTGAGGAGGTGGTTGAGAGTGAGGGGACAAAAATTGAGGTGGAGTCTAAGGCATGGTCAAATGGGTACCATATTGACTTAGATTATACTCCCTCATCTGGTGGGAAGAAACCCTTTACTAATAAGGAAAAACCCTTCATATTGTGTGTAAAGCACAAACTTAAGGAGTTTTGTGGTGATGTTAAGGGAATTTGCAATGGAAAGAAGGCTAAGATTTAGGGGCTAGTGTGCTCTAAGGAGGTGGCAGATAAGCTTCCGAAGGTCTTAGAGGGTAATTAGGTCAGTGAGGTGGAAAATTTTGGGAACGTGAACCTAGGTTTTGGTGTTGGTGGAGGGACCGCTACTGTTAGAAAGGTGAATATTGTGGTGGATGTGGATGAGTTTGTTCATGCATTATCTTCTAAAGACAATAGTAAGTCCAAAGTTAACCTTCTTGACGGTTTTCAGGATGATGATCCCCCTGTGAGCTCCCATCAAGGAAGAGGTTTATTCTGGGGTGCCATGGACTACTCACAAGTCTTGGGTCAGGTTAAGGAAGGGGTTGATATTTCTTTCAATTTGCTTATGTGGCTAGTTTAGGAGGTTCAGAACGTCCATAACATAATTTCCCAGTGCAATATCTCCACACTTCGTACTCTTAAGGAGAAGGATTCCATTTTCAGATTGGCTAATTCTATGAATTCCAGTGTCGGACTTTTGGTGGATGAGTTGGCCAATTTGAAGAGAGACTATGGCCTGAGGATGTCTTTATTGGAAAAGAGCTATTGGTAGTTGTGTAATGACCTGGAAATGATCATCAATCTCAGCAAGGAGAAATTGGAATCCTTGGTTGAAGGGCTTGTGTTCCTCAATGATAAGGCAAAGGAATGGATTGGTAGATCTTTGTTTAGTGAGCTGATGAACAAGGAGATGGGGGAGAATACTAACAAGGAGCTATAGACTGTGGACTTGGGCACGAGGCTGAGTGTTCGCACTTGGAGCAAAACCAAGAAGTGCAAAATGGTGCCTAGGCAAGATGTGGAGGAGGTCATGGAAATGCATGACAGGATTATTTCCAAGGACTTGGAAGTGGCTAGAATACTTAAGGAACTTCTCTAATGGCCGCTTGTTCTATTCTTATTGTTTGGTCTTGTTGCTTTGTGCTTTTTTTGTTGATGGGTTGTTGATGTTTCTATAATCAACTTGTTTTGGCATTTTGGGTGGGTAGCCTATTGCTTTATCTTTGATGCCCCTGCTCTTTTTTGTACATGGTTTTAGGAACCCTTCAAAACTTGTTTATCATTAATCAAAAACATTAGGTTTACCAAAATGAAATGATGAAAAATAAGAGGTGTATCAATAGAAATGAAGGGAAATAGGGTTATGATGGACCTATCTTCCTCTATTTCATTATGAAATGAGATCCACACAATAAAATGATTATCAACCCTTAGGTCAATCAAGTCAAATTCTGAATCTAAGAAATGTTTTTGTGTTAGGACTAGGGTCTTGGTCAAGCAACACTTTGGGGAGAAAAACTAAAAATAGTAAATCAACACCAAATTACAATCTAACACTTGAAACAACAATATTAAGCTCAATACTAATAGAAGCTAGAATTAGATTGCATATCAGAGAAGGGAAGAAGCATGTGTACCAATCACCAAAAGTTAGTTTTTGAAGTTGATCTAGGACTCATTTTCCTAGGGGCGAAGGGTCATAAGTTAGGGTTTTTCTGCAACTTTTGGGAGCCTCTGCTACAAATATAAGTCTTTGGACAATTTTCCTAGGTTTCAAGTTTAGAAAGCCAGAAATAAATTCTATAGATGAGTTTCCATGAGAATATGACAACGTTTTACAACTTTGATAACTTCTTCAATTTTTCTCTTCAAAAGATCTTCAAGATTTCTTCCACCTAAATTTAAAAACACAAATCAAGAGAAAAAAATGTTTTTCTTTTGGTGAATGGGGGTTTTCCTTGGTCAAACCCTATTTTGGTAAAATTAAACATTAAAATGAAATGAAACATGAAAGAGGGAATGAAGAATGAGCAAAGCAATGTTACCACTCAACAAACCCTTGCATAAACCTTGGAATGTAGATCTATAACTTGCATGAAATGGCTTCAATGGATGTGGATCCTGAACCTTGAATCTTCCTTGAAATAGTGACTTTGAGTGCTTGAATGGATCATGAAACCTACATCACCATATTAGCTTCAATAACATGCACGATAGAAGAAGACTTTGACATGAAAATTGGATCTTGAATGCTATAATAAATCTTCAATAAATCTTCCTTTGAATTCCCTCAATTTCTCTTGAAATACTCTTGAAATATCATAAACTTGCTAGGTTCTTATCAAAATCTTCTAGTTGAAACATAGTGAAATAACCTTATATTTATAGGTATGTATCCTCAATTTCCTGAAGTTCAAATATCACAACCTGACAATGAAATATAGATTTGAAAACATTAAAATACCGCCAAAAACATAATTTAAATTTAGGTCCTAGGTCTAAGGGAGGACCCATTCGCTCATGGGTGAATGGGTCCTAGGTCCCTAAACCTAGGACACACATTTCTCAATGAGAAGTGTTATGTTAAGGTATTAATGAATGTCGGGTTTCTTCTTCGTAAAATATAATAAAATAGGATTGGTAAATGAATTAAAGGGCCAATAAAGGCAATATTAAGATCGATTAGTTAAAGGATCCCTAAATAAGTGTGAAAATGTAAATAAATACATTGTACAACACTAAATTAAGGTACAATTAAGTCTAAATTAACTAGGAGGGACCAAACAAGTGTGAAAATGTAAAGGGATACATTTTTCTACACTATATTATGAATGAAGGAAAAAGGCTTGGTGATCCAATATAAAATTTATTCTCTATGATTTTTAGTATATATATGTATATGTGAGTGTGTGTATGTGTGTATTTATTTATATTTGTATACACACACACACACACACATATATATATATAGCATCATAAATTGTCACCCTTGACAATTTTATACTAGGTTTGGGTCCCCCTATGTTCCTAGACCCAATTGTGCTCTTAATTTCCCCATTTTATGGCCGTCTTTGGAGGAAACTCAAGATTAAATTGAAAATTATCATTTAATATTCATTTAAAGATACTTAAATACCCAAAATAGGATTGGACTAGGGCACTAGTGCCCCTTTTTGGCCTATCATGGCCCGAATTTAAATATGTTATTGTTCACATTTTAAATTTATAAATTTGAATTTATTTGTTGACTTTTAATAATTAATTTTAGGGGAAAATGAATTAATGTATATAAATATAAGTCTATTTCACCATTTGAAACCCTAATAAAAGCCTAGTGAAAATATTGAGAAATTGAGCATCCTAAAAGGAAGTCAAGAGAAGAATAAGTATATTTTACATTATCAATCAAGATTCATATTTGCAATGCATCAAGTTTTCATGTGAATTTGTTCATGTTTTATGTTCATTTGTTTTGTGAGTTCTAACACTTGTGGGACCTTTAATCAAGAAACCAATTCTCCATGTATATGATGATTATAATTACTTTAGTCCATCAAGGAAAACAAATATGAGTGGTTTATGCTTTGGGATTTGGCTTGGGTATGTCACACCTAAAGAGTCAATTTCCCTATCATGTTTCTAGGTTTCCCTTGGTTTTTCAGAGTTCACCCTTCGTGTTGATGATTTTTTTAATCCAAATTTGATAAAATGAATAGGGTTTACTCAAGAAATTGTTAGCATTCTACCAATATAAGATATGCTTTATTTTAAATTCAATAGATAATTATTCTTGATTTTATACATGCACTATGTTTGAAGTCTTGATTGATAGGGTGAATGAAAAATGTCCATAACTTTCAAATGGTTTCATATTTTTTGAATCCAAAAGATGTGCCACTCTATGCTTCACAAACTAAAGGTTAAAAAAATGAATTAAATATATTTCTAACCAAGTTAGGTTTGCCAAAAATATATTTTTTTAATATTTTTGAAAAGTCATACTCAAAAACATAACTAATTATCTACTTGCAAAAAAATTACAGAATAAATGCATTACATCTAGGCATTTGTCCTTTACTTATATTGAAAGATTAAAAAAAATGTTTTTTCTCATACTTAGGTTGGAGGTTGGCTCCAATGACACATTTTTTGAATTGTTTTAAAAAATTATAGTACTTCTTCATTGAAATTTCAAATTTCCACCAAATAAATTTACATATTTCCTTAAAAAACTACTAGCTTATGAACTAAATTCAAATTAATATAAATTTTGTTGCTACATATTTTCTAAATTATGTTAATAACCTATTTAAAATTTTATGCAAGTTTCTTAACTCTATTTTTATTTATTTTCATTTCCACTTAGAGGCATAGCCTCATCATGATCTTGCACTCACTAAGGAACACACTCTAAATATCACTAACTCTTGATACCATGGGGAACAACTTATATTCACAATGATTCTCCATACAAGGCCTCAAAGCACCTACTACTAATGAAAATGACATAAAAGGAACATCCCAAGACACTAGTTCCCATCACCAATGCCCTTTAGGGATGCTTGTTTCCTTTTATGGCATATAATTCCTATTTAGGCATCTATGTCCTTGGCACACCTCTCAGAAACTAGTGTCTCTACAAGGGGGCTAGTGTCATAGAAAATGAGCTTACTTGGACTAGGGAATTACCTCCAAGACCCCCAATCACTTAGGAACCACCAAAATAGGTATACAACACCCTATGAACTAAAAACATTAAAAAAAATGACTCAAGGTCAAACTAAGAGTTTGATTTCTCTGATTATTGGATACCTTTGACAAGTGAAGGATAAGGTAGGGAGGATTTTTAATGCCTCTCAAACACCCCTAACTCTTTCGCTAAGCAATAAAACACTAGATTTAAGAGATATGACATATTTTTTATTTTACAAGACATCACAAGAGGATACCAAAGTCCCCTAAAAGACACCAAACTTAAGGAATGAAATTGAAAGAGTAGGATAATAACATGACGGTTCTACAACACCATGAAAGAATACTCCAAGACACTTCAATTCATTTTAAACTCAATTAAAATATCCTAAATTCATTTTAGTACCAAATGAAATATTCCTAAATTCATATTACTACTACATTGCATAAGCATAAGCATCCATTATACGATCATGCTTAATTCCAATAATGCGTTATGTAACTATAAATAAATACACTATCCATTTTTCATGGATAACAATTCATCTCAAGAAAAGAGGTCCAATAAACCACATTATTACAATCACATCAAATAAAACTTAAATTTCCTTTACATATATAATTACATCAATAAATCAAAATGGAAGAAAGCATGATATAAGCATGAGAAACCTTTGCTAAATTTAAGCCCTTGTCAACTCCACCACAATCCTTTGATCCCAAATGGTGGTTTCCGCACCACCCAACCTTGTGGAATTAGAAGGGTCCACTCCCACCATGCTAGGGGATAGTCACATGGGTCACAAGCACATCACTGACACCAAACACATTAGAAGAGTACTTACAAACATCTACATTCAACATACACATCATATAAAGTACTCATCTAATATCACAAGATGGATCAATCATAAGTAGATTCAAATACAAGTCCTCATTGGGAAAAATCACCAATGTCACATCACAAATACACATTGAGAAAACTCACTAATAACACATCACAAATCCACATTAGGAAAACTCACCAATGTCACATCCTGTAATAATCTTAGATAACTTACCATTGGGAAGCACAAGGATCGTCGTTGGGACAACTCACCAATGATATATCACAAACACACAAGAAACTAGTGTAAGATGCTAGAGAGCTAGTAGGGAGTGTTGGAGTGAGCTATGTATATAGTATTTGTTCCTATGTACTAGGAATATGTAGTGGCTAGTTGCCCATGCATTTCAGTGAGATGGAGCGCTTACCATATGGACACTCTTGCATTCCTATTTCTAGAGGTGACCTTCCATTTTCACTTGATCAATTCTTCAGACTATTGGTACTTGTGCCATCTATATCTTAGAGTTTCAGATGTTTTTGCCTTGGTTTTCCATTGGATTCAAGTAGTGTCATTGAGGTCACTCATGAATATTCTTGTCTTCTTGATCTTGATAATCATTTGTTTCAGAGAGGGTTTTTCTTTCAGCATTTCAGCAGTCATCCTACGATAGTGTTTGTAGCTTCTTCATGCTTCAGTGGTGTTTTCCATGTTCATCCTTTGTTCCTATATTTTGCTACAATTTCTTCTTGATTGGAGGCTTCTTTTTCCTTCACTCTTGTTTGGAGGCTTCTTAGTCCTTCACTTGTATTTCTCTCTTTTGGAGAGTTTTTCCCATGAGGTTTTCTCTTTTTCTCCTATTGTGAGAGATCTTTTACATTTGTACATGGGTACCTCATCTGGCCTAGTTGTCGGGACCCATCTTTGCTTTCATGCATTTTGTCCTTAGTTTTTTAACTTCTCTCTAAGTTCATCTTAAGGGGGGTGTTAGAGTAATATGTTGTTTAATTGATTAATTTAATCATATTGATTAATTAATTAAGTCACCTTTACTTTATTTCACTTAAGCTAAACTTAGGAATCTTTATTTTTGCATTATTAAATTAGTCATGTCATCTTGTTCATTATGATTTTGAAACTTGTTGCATGCTAATTTATTCCTCATCCTAGGGTTATCACTTTAAGGTTTTAATATCCTTTCTTAAGGATTAATCACTTTGTAATTATTAACTTCTCGGGAAATGCATTTTTGCTTCATGTTTGCAAAGCACCATTCTTGTGTCTCTTGATCTCCTTTGGTGATAGGCTATTTGCTTTCAGGTGTTCATTGGGATCTATAAGGTTGGATTATCAACTTCTACATCTACACTCCCTTAATCTTATTCCAATAATCAAAATTGAAATCCATTGACTAATTTAAAATAAATGAGAAGAATACCTTAATCTATGTTAAATTTTCAACTACCTCAAGCACACTTAACTAACACATGAGATCACTTGCAAGAACATTACCCTTCCCATTCATGTCCTATTACATCTAATATCATCCAAATCCATTCACAATTTCTTCCACTATCCACAAAACAATTTTTCACAAGAGGGTTTTCTCCTCTCTCCACTTCATCCTAAAAATGAATAATGAAAAATAAAAACCCTTTCTTTCCTATTTACACTTTTTCCAATTTCCAAAATAAAATAATATAAATTTCTTTTCTATTTCTTAAACTACCTTTCCCTCAATTTTCAAATAAACATTAAAATTCATTCTAAAATCACACTCAACCTTTAAATTCATGATTTAAATCCATATAAGCCTATATTCAATTAAATTTATAGAAATCAAAATTCAAACATGATAATTAAATCAAGTATATCCCACATTTCCCAACCCAAGGAATTTTTGCAAACATAAATATTAACTTGAATTCATTTCTATTTTTCCCTTTTCTTAAAATAGGGAAAATATTTCAATAACCAACATAAAACTCATTTAAATTCCTAACATTTCAATTTTAAAAAACATGTAATTTAAACTATTAATTAAATAATACATTTACTAGTCATTCACGATATATAGGGATTCAAAAATAACTCCTAACTTGGATTTGGGGTCAATACTTGTCAAATATGAAACATGTCATATTCGATTAGAGTATGATTGGGGACTAGATAGGGAGGCCTAGTGTGACATCTCAGAATTAACCACTATTGGGGAATAACTCAAACCTATGTAGCTAGATATAGAAATAACATTTTACTTGTAACCATTCAATGCACGTCAAGGGTATATGCTCAATGTATATATCATCGAAGCATAGCATGGACACCCAATGAGGTACAATAATATAAAACATAAAAGTAATATCCATCATATATATCATTCATTTTGAACATCAATAATTAGGTTCACATTAAATTGCTACATAAGTAATGCACATCAGTAAAATGAAGCATAATGATAAAAAAAACATATAAACATATAAAATTCCAACAATTGACATGTTGAGGAACCTCATCTCGAACATTTGGTGGCTCCTACACACCATTTAGAGAAAAAATAAAATCACAAGGAAATGGTGATGCTAGAACATTGATCTCACATCAACAAGCTACAATCAGGAGGGTCACTACACACAATATCAAATAGTGTTCATGTACTCCTATTCACTAAATTATTGTAGGAAAAGTATTCTTTTGGTAGAATGGTGTCCCAATTTCATACATTTTCTCCTATTAAACATCTCAACAAGCTTCCCAAACTCTTGTTGACTACCTATGTTTTTTGATCAATATGTGAGTGAAATGTAGAACTAAAATTTAGGTATGATTTCATCTTCTTCCATAGTATCTTGTGAACTTTGTGTCCCTATCTAAAATTATACTCCTTGGTAATTCATGTAGTCTCACAATCTCTATAAATAAAAGGACAACAATATACACAATGCCATGTATTTTCTTGCAAGGAATGAAATGCACTATCTTGGAAAACTAATCCATTAATATAAATATATAATCATGTGCTCTTTGTCTTTAGAAATACTAATACAAAATCCATGGTTATATCCTCCAAAGGTCTTTCTGATACTATTAGAGGTTGATACAATATAATATTTTGACTACTTCCTTTTGAAAATTGATAGGTTCTACATTGTTGAACAAATTTCCTTACATCCTTATAAATTTGAGGCTAAAAATAAAGTTCACTTACAAAGGCCACTATCTTATCTATATGAAAGTTTCTAACTAATATATATCACTATGTTTCTCCTATATTGAACTCCTAGGAATTTACAATTGGTTTCCTTTGAATAACATATTATCTTGATGAAATAATCCAACCATATACTTCTATCTATCACTACCTATTCTCTAGCTTTTTTTGCAGGACTTCAAAAAATATAAATCATCTTCATACAAGAATTTTAGCTCTTTAAATCCTATCACAACTATCTTCATCTCTATCAATAGGTTTCTCCTTCTACTCAGTGAATTTGTAACTTTATTCTAATTTCTACTCTAGTGTTTCAATACAAATATATAGATGTACATGAATTCTACCCACCTCATGTTTCTTTGATTAAATTTACCTTAAATGTTCAAATATTATGGGGATTGATGGTCAATATAAAACACAAATTCCTTCAACAACAAATAGTGTCTCAATTTCTTCAAATATTAAATTATGGTATAGAACTCTTGATCATAGAATCAACATATCTTCCTTTTATCATTCAACTTCTTACTAAAATATGCTATTGGTCAACCTTCTTGAGTCAACATTGCTATTATTACACTTCCACTAGCATCGCAATCAACCCAAAATACTTTATCAAAAATGGGAAAAGCTAACACTAATTTTTTTGTTACCTTTTACTTCAATAGTTCAAAACTCTTTTGTTCTCCTAATGTCCATTTTAATTCCTTCTAATCTCCTCTCATTGTTTCTATCAGTTGTGTTAAAAAACTATTGAAACTCATAATGAAATTCCTATAAAAACTTACAAATCCATGAAAATATCTCACCTCCCCAATGCTTACTGGTGTTCACTACTTTGCTATTATCCTTACTTTCTCTAGATCCATCTTCAATCCTTTTGTATAAATGAAAAATCCCAAATTGACTAATTTTATTTTCATGAAAATATACTTCTTGATGTTTATCAAAAACTTCTCTTCCCTCATTTTTTGAAATAATTACCTGATATGTCATAAATGTTCTACTTTTTTCCTACTAAATATTGAAATATCATCAAATTAAACAATAACAAACTTACCCAATAATTCTTGCAGAACTACATTTATTAGCAACATGAAAATACTTAGCGTGTTGATAGTTCAAAAGGCATGACTAACTTCTCATACAACCCTTCATGAGTCTTGAATGCATTCTTCCATTCATCTCCTTCTCTTATTCTAATATGATGGTATCCAATTTTGAGATCTATTTTAGTGAAGTACTTTGCACCACTTAGAAAATCCATAATATCATCCATCCTTGAAAATGATAATTTTTACTTGATAGTGATATTATTGATAGCTCTTGAGTTTGTGCACTTCCTCCATTCACCATATTTCTTTGGTGCTAATAATACTAGTATTTTACATGGGATTAAACTTTCTTAGATCAATCCTTTCCTCATCCTCTCCTGTACTGGTCTATTTATCTCCATATTCTATGTTGTTTTCATTATATCTCCAAGAATGAGATTTATGTGATGACTAATACTCTAGATTGGGGGTAACCCTTCTCACACATTCACTAATATAATATATTGATATTTTGTCAACATTTCAAAGACTTCATTTTGTGGCAGTTCTTCATTTGTGTTGGTATTCACTTCCTTTTTGTTATTGCATCTCCTCAGGATTAATACATAACACATGTTCTCATTTCTCAATTTATCTAGAAATTTTCTTCCATCCATCAAATAAATTATCGAATTATCACACATTTTTCTATCATGCTCCTCCTCCAAAGTAATTAAGATATGATTCTTCATATTCAAGATCACAATTTAGGTTTTATTTCTTCCGTCATGTTTTTATTTCCTATCATACTATCAAGGTCTTCTCAACAACATAAGTCATGCATCCATTGGTATAATAACATGCAATACCTCATCATTATATTATCCTATGTGAAATTTTACTTAATATTTCTCACTTACCATTATCTTGTGATCATCTTGAATCCATGTGATCCTATAAGAGTTCAAATATTTTATCTGAGCTTCAAATTCAACTTCCTCACCATTTCTTCGAAAACCAAATTGTATGTACTTCCAATATTGATTATAAATTTACAACACTTAGTTGCTAATGTGTATACCATCCTAAATAAACTTTTGATTTCTCTTATTTTCTTAGTTTTCTTAGTCTACAACAAAGCTCTCCTGATGACTAATGACTCACCCTTCTTAGTTTTCCAATAGATCTTGGTGATCCAGTAGGTTCCTCATCTAAATATGCCACTCTTCCACTATTCTCTCCTCTTTTACTAGTACTCTCTTGATGGAATTCAAATGATAAATGTCCTTCTCCATATTTTAAATAAGTTCCTCTAAAAGGATTCTTGTCAAATCTCTTGTCACTCCTTTGATATCCATCATTATGATAGGTACTCTTTCTTCCTCTATGATTGTGGTAAGAATTTTATTCACTCCTCCCTTGGAATTTTTCACTCCTATCCTCTTTGTGATGTGGAATCCCCTCCTTTTTTTCTTTGCATATGGTATCCTTTCATCACATTATGGTCTATCTCTTTATAATCTTCCTCCTCTACCTTTTTCCCTTTTTTCAAATCTTTTTTTCATCTTTTCCTCAAAGTTTATTACAAATTGAAAGGCTTCTTCTATTTTCATCCTTACCAAAATCAATTCTTCTTGGATTTTCATCCTAAGGCCATATATGTATCATGTTAATCTCTTATTGCTAGATTCACTATGACTAGTTTTGAAGACCATCTTATGGAAATCCTTAGTGTACTCCTTCATTGTCTTCTTCTTTTGCCTTCAATTTTGCAATATATTCAACATTTCTAGCGTATAATCAATAGGTATGGATTGGTTCTTCAACTTTGTCACCATCCTATCCCATTTTTTGATTCCTTTTTTTCCTCTTCTATTTCTATCTAATTGAACTTCTCTCCACTAAATAGCGGCATGACTTTCAACTTAGTTTTATAAAATATAACCCTTTCTAGGTCCTCAATCTCCTCAAATTTGAATTATTCTTCCACATCATTTATCCAATCAATCAAGTCTTCAAGATTAAAATTAAAATCATAATTATAAAATTTTAATTCTAGGAATGTTACCAATTTTGGAGATGACTTTCAACATCTTGATCTAGTCTAACTCTTCTTCTTCTAGGGTTTCTTCATTAAGATCTAGGACTTGAACTCCCAACTCTTCATCATCGATCTCATCCTCATGTATATGTTTTAGTCCTCTCTTCCTATTCTCTTCTACAACATCAAATTAGATCTTCATTATTCTCATCATTTCTAAGATTTCTTCCATCATTCCAACAACATTGGTCATACTAGGAATTCTCCTTAGTGGCATATTTCCTTTCAATCTGATGCAACTACCTCATAGTCAATACTTTATTGGAAAAAACTTGCAAACTTCCTCAAGTTGAAGATCTATTCACATTGGATCTTATGGAATGTTTCCACTCCCAATGGTTTCAAAACTAGCTTTGATACTTCTTGATGCACTCACAAATGGAGAGGACCTAGAGATAAAATTTCCCAATTAAACAACAAAGATTTAACAAAGTAGAGTTATCGACAACATAAAACAAATTATCATTGATTCAACATAACAAATTGATTGCATAATGCTTATTTCCCTACCACATGTAGATTACAGATTCACCCCCATGCTTCCTCAGCCTTATTACAAGCTTACGTGTGAATAACTCAAAATAGGAATCTAATCCTTTATTATCCTAATTCATTCTCTCTAAATATCCATTATCTCACTTACTTCTACTTGAATTATCTTAACTATTTCTCCATGAATGTGATGGATGTGTATATATCTGATCCAGGCCTTAGAAATGATCTATACCAACCACAAGGTGTCCCACCACCTGATGTTTGATGAAACATGTGACTTAGCTTAATTCTAGTGGTTTTTTTAGTGGCTAATATTTTCCAATTGGCCAATAGTTAAAATTTGGGAATCCAAAATTGGCTAATAGTTTGAGTTATAGCGTGACTTCAATCACCACATTTTTACAAAATTTCATTATAGTAATATTAAAATCGCCAAAGAATTTATTCTATTAAAAAATTTAACTCAAAATTTTTCCATAATATTCTATACATGATTAGATTAGATTCGTCTAAATTTTATAAATTATAGTAGAAATCTATATTAATTCACCAATAGTATATCATAATTATTAGTTCCAATCTTTAGTTTCCACCATTGATTTAAAATATAATCTGATGGACCTTGTTATATTTTTTGAGGTAAAATATACCCATGATATGTAATTCTCATAGGGCCCACAATTTCAAGCCCTGTGAGTATTACAGATTGTGGCTACATTTTTCCTCACAAAATACAATGAGGGTCATTAGATCAATGATCCAAAAGAAATGTTGTCCCCATAAAAAATACAGATCATGGGCACATTTTACCTTGTAGAATACAATGAGGGTTGTTAGATTATATTTTAAGTCAATGGTGGCAAGTAAATGTTATAGTCTACCCCTTAAACCCATCGATAATTTCCACCCTTTGGATCCTACTTTTCCATAAGAATTGTGTTTTTAGATTGGATAGATTCACCATCATAATGAATTTTCCTATTATTTTTTAGTATTCACCAAAATTTTCTATAAAATTTTAGTGATATGAAAAAAATCGCCAATAAAATTAATATTTTTTTTGAAAAAAAGGAAAGATTTGCTAATAGAAATTAATATTTTTTCCTAAAGTCACACTGATATCAAATAGACTTCGAAGCAACTCACACTGATATCCCAAAGTCTTGTTGAAAAAGCCCTTGTTTGATGTTGTTGAAGTGTCAAAAAAAATCTATAAGACATCCCTCCAATACACGCCCTTGTGTTCAATTCAAAATGTTGAAGGGACTCATCAACTCATCCTACCAATATATGCATCTCCTTTAATGAGAAATTTCATAACCATTCACTATCGTCACCTTCACTATCGCCATGTTAAAGAGTCAAGAAACCATGTCTCTTTGAAATCCCCATATCCCGTCGATGAAACCAATCCACCGAATGCCAAAACACAGATCGCCGGGGGTAAAATTTCATTCCTCTCTCATACTAGCTACCATCTTTAGAGTAAGGCATAAGCCCTATCCCCAACTCGTGAAGCCCAAACTCATCCCTACCAACTTCTATTCTTTTCAAGTGTCAGAGTTTCACCATGCCTCATACATTCCTTAGTGATTTAAGCATGCCTTAACATGGAATTTCGATGTTCGCTTGTTACATCCATGAGTAAACCACAAGTCCGAAGTTTGAAACCAGACTAGCTTGATCTGAAAATGACTAATGTGTTTTGCATTTCTTCCTTGGCATGAAATAAGTTGTACACCTAAGACTTGAAGCTCAAAATTTTGCACTTCTTCATTACATATCTCCATTCTCCTGCTCAACAAACTCTAGCTAATTTAGCCCTTATTCCAAAAGAAACAACACTACTATCTTTGGTTGATGCAAGATTTCTCTCACACCCTAGATGCTCCTGCATTAGACACTTGGGGTAGGAAGAATTTTGTGAATATAGATTCACAAAAATGGAGTTGAGTGGTAGTACCATGCTTTTAGACTACAAGCAATCCTCAGCCAACCCCATTGTTGAAATTGGTACCTACAATTGCTTCTTCTTTCTCCTCTTCCAACACTTAGCTAGAACAAGCAACCTCCTCCTCTCAAAACTCTATTCTTTACTCATCTTCCTTGATGTGGAATCAACTCCACCATAACCCAACTACCTCCTCCAAATGTATCTCTCATTCACCTCTAATCTTGTGGGATTCAACCCACCGTAGTTCGTCCACCTCCACCAATTTGCACCTGCACTTAACTCTGCAACACCATAAAAATAATTCTTTGCATACCAATCATTCCCAATAGACTCTAACTAAACCATTTCATATGCATTCACTAACTCATCCATCTCAACATGAAAATCATATTTTTAAAATTCATTAAGAAAAAAATTTACCTTCTCATCACCTGTTGCAACTTCAATTTCATTCTCTTCTTTCATGTCTTTGATAAGACATGCAACTATGTCACCTTCTTGTCCTATAACCAATGCATCATACTCTTTTTCATCCACACAAAACCCAGTTTCAACTTCATCACAAAAATTAAAAACATTATGCATTACCTCCTTCTCTAGTAACACTACATCCACTTGTTCATCATCACCCTTGGGTACAACATTGTACTCCTCTTTCTTCATGCCTTCTAAGAGAAATTTTCTAGCTGCAATCACTTCCTCTTCTGCACTCACATCAATGTTAGCAGTATAATCAAAGGACTCATTATTTTATCCCTATAGAAAACTATCATTCATACCAATCTCCTTATCACAAAAGAAGTCATCAACTGATTCCAAAGGAAGATTACCAAACAACTCAAAATTCTTCCCCTCTCTTCCTTCCTTACTTTCAGCTGTAATTTTTTCATCCACAAAGACACTTATTGCTACAACATCTTCTTCTATATTACTATTATCATACTCAAAAAAATCAAAACTTTCAAAGAAATTAGAATTTTACTTGTCCTTCTCCATTGGAACCTTCACTGTACCTTTCTTGGGTGAAATCCACACTCATACAACTTCATCACTCTCACATTCTTTGTTACAACAACATTCATCAAGATTAAGATATACCTGAGTCTTCTCCTCTGCTGCAACTTCGATCTTATCTTCAACATGATATGTCACTATTTTTATGCCCTTAGAAGGACATATTGTGGTTGCACACTTCACCTCCTATTCCTTAATCTCAACACCCTCAAGTTGATTTATGGCTGCAATGACTTTTTCCATTGCTACATTCTGATCCTCATTAGAACATACACCAAAATCTAGGTGAACCTCATCACCTTCTGTTGCAACTTTCATTGCTCCAATTCCTCCTTCATTATCAATCTTCATGTCATTCCAACACAAACTAGATTTGGTGCTAACCTCACAAAAATATGAAAAAAATTTAACCTTCTCGTACCTAGCCATCCCATTCATATCATTCACATGCAAACAAAAATTTTCTATGCATTCACAAGATGCAAGTTTTACCTTTTCTTTAACTACTACCACTTGGGTTTCCTCTTCTTCAAGGTCCTCCATTGCTCTCCATCTTTCTATGGTTGCTAACACCTCTGTATCCTTATCCTTCATGTCTTCCAATAGAGATCCCTCAACTTCAAGCTCAGGTTCCTCAATCTGTTCGTACTCATCCTCTTCCTCGGTGTCACATGGATGACACTCTATTGTATCCTCTTTCTCTCCTGTAGTCAAAACATCATTAGAAGGATAATAAAAATTACCTTCATCTCTTGTCTTCTCTTGTTTCCTCCTTTCAATCTCATCCCTCGATTCATTTATTTGTTGCTACAACTCTATCATTTCTCTTTTTCAAAATCTCTTTCTGATTTCCTCTAATTTGGGAATCCTCAAGATCCATCTAATGACAAAAGTATTTTTTTCCCCTTCTCTTTTCCATTTTCCAAGCCTCTCAAAGTCATAACAACACAAACCTTCAACCTTTAGGTTTCACAAATGTAAATTTCCTCCTTCAGTGATCTATTTACAAAACCCTTTTGCAACATTCACCAATATTACTGTAAACTACCTCACAATCGGTGATCTATTTACAACCTAGGGAACCTCAGTTCCTTAATCTACTGAAATATATCCTTGCAAGTTACACATCCATCTACAAGCAAGATCCACACACTCTCAGTGCCTTAACAACAAAAATCCTTCAAACCCTCAGGTTTTGCATATGTAAAATGCCTCACGTTTGACAATTTGTTTACAAATCTTCAACACCTTTAGATGCTATTGCAAATCCACACACTCTCAATGCTTTAACAAAAAAATTCAAACGCTTGGGTTAAATGCATATGTGAACTACCTCACATTTGGCGATCTATTTATAGCCACAAGAGCCTTAGTTCATCACTCGCATATATCTATAATAAAAAATTTGCACACCCCAACCCTCAAATCCTAGTGTAAACTACCTCACATCGACACTCTTCTTGCACACTCAGGAACTCTTGCTCTGATACCACTAATGAAGGGTACTCCCCTTACAAACTAAAACTCATCACAACACATATTTGCATAACAAAATGCAAGAGAAAATAAAATCTTTCCTTTATTACTAAAATGACATTACAACATTACATGCCATCATATGGGCTTTGATTACAATAACCTGCAACTCTATGAATTGGACCTACTTTTGCACTGCTTCATGCCTTCTGCCATCCTCCAAGCCCCAGTCTCTCTCAAGCCTTATTGTCTTCTATAGTCGACTCTCTCCATCTTCCTATTGTCGACCCTCTTCACACCCACACTTCTAGACCGTCGGATCTCTTCTCACTGACTAACTTCACCAGTAAGCCAACTCCATCCTGTAAAACCCCATCTAGGTTCATTGCATTTTCTCTTTCTGGCCAACTATTCCCTAGGGTTTTTTATCCACTTTTTTTGTAGATCAAATCTTCATTTAATTCTTTTACACATCTTTCCTTAGTACTACCATCATTTCCCAATCAACAATCAGGAATGGTTTTCCTCATTGTATGCACTATCATCTCCAACACACTACCACATTTGTGCCTTAACTGCCTTACTTTGAATCATCATGCCATACTATCAAAAACACATTATGCTATTGAGCAGAGATAGATTCAAGTCTCACCAATATTGATCTCTTTCATCAATATCTCATTGTCATCATCTTCACCATTTACAATTTGCAACAATGATGTGAATTGACCTATCATCCAATTGCATTCTTCCATCTATCTATCCACATCATCGCTACTTCCCCATCGGGTCCCACAAAATTTATCGCTAAATTGCTTGTGTCAAGGGGACACCAAAGCAACTCCTTCCAATATAAGAAGGTATCCTCAATACAACTTTATTGAAATGTCATTGAGATTGTTATTTCATTCCATCAATACCCATATGTCCCATCGATGAAGAATATTCATGACATCACCCACTCAATCATTCATCATCACCTGTCAGTCATGACATCATCCCCCCTTTTTCATCATCACTTAGCCTGGTCCCACTTTGTCTATATATCGAAGAGACTTCGAAGCAACTCACACTAATATCCCAAATTATCATCAAAAAATCCCTTATTTGATGTTGTCAGAATGTCAAAAAATCTCCATAATACGTCATGCTGATATACGCCCTTCTCTTTGATTCAAAATGTTGAAGGGACTTGTCAACTCATCCTACTAATATATGCATCTCCCTTTGATGAGAATTTTTGCAACTGTTCACCACTGTCACCTTCACTATCATCATGTTAGAGAGTCAATAAACCATGTCTCTTTAAAATCCCCATATCTCGTTGATGAACCAATTCACCAAACATTGAAACACAAATTATCATGGATTGGAGTTCTCTCCTCCCTCGTATTGTCTACCATCTTTGGAGTAAGGCGTAAGCCCTATCTTTGACTCACAAAGCCCAAACTCATTGTTGGCAACTTCTATTCTTTCCAGGTGTCATAGTTTCTCCATGCCTCATGCATTCCTTACCGATTTAAGCATGCCTTAACACTGAATGTTGATGTCCGCCTGTCACATCCATGAGTAAGCCACAAGCTTGAAGTACAAAACCAAATCAGCCTAATTTGAAAATTATTAACTCCTTTTGCATTTCTTCCTTGGTATGCGATAAGTGGTAAGCCTGAGGCCTGAAGCCCAAACTTTTGCACATCTTTAAGACATAACTCCATTCTCCTGCTTAGCAAACTCTAGCCGATTTAGCCCTTATTCCAAAAGAAAAAACACTATTGTCTTTGGTTGAAGAAATATTTCTCTCACACCCTAGATGCTCGTGCATCAATATTTCCCACACCTATCACTCTCTCTATACCTACCTCTCCCTCCCTCCCTCCCTCCCTCACTCCATATCTCTCTCTATCTCTCTTCCAAGATATATACCTATATATCTACCTCTCCCTTGATTTCCTCTCTCTTTTTCCCTCTTTAGGCCTCTTTGTATTTTAGTAAACCTAATAAATACTATACAACCTAGTCTTCTTTTATGGTTTCTTATTCATATTAGGGTTTCTTAGATCTATACATTTATGATATTTACATCTCAAATTTATATTTGAAACTCTTTGCATGACCAATTCTTCATTGATTTTACATTGTTACATCTTTCTCTATTATCTTGATTGTGAAATCAATTTTACTTACCCTACTCATCCTTGGCAACCACATTAGTATTTCATTTTCACATTTGATACATTGATATTTCCAATTTTTCAATATATAAGTGTCCCTTTTGGATTTAATTTTTCTCTCTCCCTCTTGATACATTTATTTATTTTTCCCTCCCCACACTCTCTCCCTCTTTCTCTCCCTCTCCCTATATATCTCCCTTTCTCTTCCCCTCTATCTTTCCCAAGTCATATCTCTCTCTAGATATCTCTCTCTCTTTATATCCCTCTCTCCTTCTCTCTCCCTATCACTCCTATAGAGAGTAGAGAAGGAATATGAGAGAGGAAGATAGAGGAAAGTAGAGAGGAAAGGTAAGAGAGGTAGAGAGATGAGAGATAAATATAGATAGATATCTAAAGAGATATAGAAGTAGAATGAGGGAAGGATGGAGTGACGGGTGGGTAAAGAGAGAGATAGAGATAAAGAGAATTAGAGATAAAGAGAATTAGAGATAGAGAGAGAGGTAAGGTGGGAGGGATAGAGGGAGATATTGGTAGAGAGAGGGACGATGATGGAATAAAGAGAGGAGTACAAAGGTAAGGGGATAGAAAGATAAGGTGGGAGGGATAGATTGAGAGTTAGGTAGAGAGAGAAGGTTAAGGGAGATAGAGAAGTAGAGAGGTAAGGGGAGAGAGAAAGAGATAAAAAGACAGGGAGAGGGATAGGGAGAGAGAAAAGAGGAGAGAGAGGGGAAAAGGGAGAGAGGGAGAGAGAGGTAGGGTTGGAGGGATACAGGGAGAGGTAGGTAGAGAGAGAGGTTCAGTGTAGATATAGATAAGTAGAGAGGGAAGGTGAGAGAGAGGTAAAGAGGATAGAGAGGGTAAATAGAGATATAGAGAAATATCTAAAGGGAGAGAGAGGGGGAAAGAGAGAGGGATGGAGTGAGAGATAGGTAGAGATAAATATCTAGAGGGGAGATATAGAGAAGTAAAGATGAAGGGAGGAAGGGAGGGGTAGAGATAGAGATTAGGGTGGTGTTGTGCCTTGTACACATTCCCCATCCAAAATAAGGACCCCCTCTTTTCCCATACTACTTTAAATTGATTTCCCTTTTCTCCTTAAGAAAAAGGTCTTCAAAAGTTTAGTTTTTTTCATCTCCCCTGGGTTTTTTTTCGATGTTCATTCAAAATGGGAGATGGGTTGATGTATTACTAAAATGGAATATATTGACCATCACTTGAAAATACCTTTTATGCTAAGTTGTCAGCTTCTGTCTAGGGATTTTCCAAATCTCACAAAATACAGAGCTTCATAAAATTAGTGAAGTCTTTCTTCTTATGGAATCCGTCACTCTTTGAAATCCATGAGGCTCATTCAACGGGTGAATATTTGAAAATATTTCTTGAAGTGATGGTTAGATATGTTGTTAGGAAGCATTAATGTCTATGGTATGAGAGGACTAAAACACATTTTATCATTCATTCCTCACTTTTTCTTTCACAAATTTGAGATTGAGCTAGAGTGTAGCTTAGGACATCCACGTGAACAAAGAAGGATGTGATTTGTGGAGCCCAATTGTGATTTTAGGATGAGATTCAAGTTTATTTCTTCACTCCAAGTAGAAAGGTCATTTGAACTTCACTGTACTTGATTTAAACAAAGTTTTTTCCATTTTTATGCAAATTTGAAGGGTAATTTGTGTAGGGATTCAATGGTAAACTCCAAAATATGTCACACATGTCTGTATATTTTTGTTTGAAGATTGAAAATGGGTAAAGGAGTTGTTTTAAGGTTTTAAACCTCCATTGAAGTTGTTTTGATAATTTGATTGCTTGAATCTTTAAAATCATAGGTCAAATATTGCACACTAGGGTTTTGCATGAATTTCCATTTCTTATTTTGAGTTTGTAATGGTTTAAATGATTTATCTTGAACTTTGAAATGCTTTTTTAAGAATTGTTCTAGTGATTAATGCATTTAACCCTTGCATTTACAGTAGAACAATAGCATTAGGCTTTAAATGTCACATTATGTTTATAGAAATTGAGTTTTCAAAGAAAATGGTTGTGAATACATTTTAATCTTTGATGAAACTATTTAGGGTCAATAAATTTGAAATTTTGAGCTTAAACGATCTGAAACCCTACATTCTACATTTAAAATTTATCACCATTTTCATATGTGCAAACTTATGAAACCCAATGAGCTTGCAATCTTATGAAAATCCATTATCATTTCAATATTTTGCAGGTTTCAAAAATCTATGAGACCTCAAAATTATCGAAGGTTAAAATCCAAAAGCCAAAAAAAAGTAAAACTCGATTATTTACCACCTTTTAGGTAAATTTGTGCCTAATGAAGTTTTTCACAACTTCTTAAAATCCCCGAGTCTTTATAAAATCGGAAGGAGAGTTAAGACTTTGTCATTTTCAAAAAAATCATAATATTTGTGGATTTCATGGCCTCACAAAATCCCTAATGTCTTTAAAAGGTATCAAAATATGTTAGACCTTTTTCTTTCGTCAAATTGATCCTCTCATAGAATTCCATTCACCATGAAAAAGTTCAAAATGTCAAGGATCCATGACATCTCCAAATGCCCAAGCCCCAAAGGAATACAAGTTAAAACTTGATAAGAACTTCTCTTCGGATATTTCATGAATTTCTGAAATCTCCAAGAACATTAAAATTGTCAAATTTTCTTGAAGGGATGTTAATTAAGTAATCATCGCTAAAATTATTTCCTCATGAAAATTGAATTTCCATGAAATATTTCATGACTTCTCAAAATCCACGAACCAATTTGAAACATGGACTCAAGTTTAAAAAAGGAATGTGTTTTAAACTGACAACAGTAGGACATCTTCAGAGATTTCATGGTCTCCTTAAATCTGTAAAGTTTTCACTCCTCGGAGATTTTATCATCCCCTAAAATCCACAAAACTTTCCAAACCTTTGTAGAATAGAGTGAAAGGAAATTCCTTTTGGTGATTTCTACCTTGCTTGAAATGCTTGAGATCCATGATAAACTAAAATTCTCAAAAAAAAAAAAATTAAGAGGTAAATTTGATGATTTTAGTGATGGGATTTCTTGCACATGGTTTCAAAATGATGTTTTAGGCAATTGTGGATGAATGTGGTGTTTTCCCCTATTATTTTAGGGTGATTTGAATATGTTTAAATTCTTATGGGAAATGTGTTCATTCTTGAACTACACTTCTCCTCCCTTTTAAATAATTTAGGCTATCTTTCCTAAGAGATGTAGGTTGAAACAAGCAAGTAGGAAAGGGGGACAAACAAGCAGGAAAGGGTGAGAAGGAAAAGCTTTCAAGGACTACATAGATGAAGTATGATTTTAAAGGATTCCTTCCAAAGATAAATATTACATCATATTGGGAAAATGTAGGAGACACCAACCTAGGTCATGTGGACCTTGAGGATTTTAGGAAAAGGATGTATGGACCCAACCCAACAAAGATGGACAAAAAGATGGTTAAGAATGGGATTGCTCAAGCGGCAAGGTTTCCTCCAATAGTTTAGTGTCCTGAGCTAAACATTGAGTGTGCTAGAAATTACAAAAATCACCAAATGAGAGTCATTGGCCCAAAGGGCGGGATCATGGCTAACTTCATAGAAGAATCATTAGTAGAGGCATTTGAAATTTCTTCTCATTCCAAGATGAAAATGTTTACACTAGAAGATGCAAATAGATTATATTTAGATGGTCTAGAAAAATGCCTTAAAACTATAAATGTCAAGTGGGCTAGCAAGACAAGGCAACATTTTTAAAATTGCCTAAAATGTTTATATAGGAGTGATTTTCATAATGAACATGGGGACATGGTGAAATTGTAAGAAAAATCATGGGCTTAGAGAAGGCTGCCCAATTTGAGGACTGGATGTTCTATGTGATTGAAGAAATTGATAAGGGGAGAATTTCCATTGGGCTTGACTTTTAAGAAACAATATTGATAAGCAGCTCAAGGAGGTAGAGAAGACTAGAACTTTCATGATGACCTCCTATGTAGTATATATGTTAGCTATAAATTTAAAATATAGAGGGCCAACTTGCAAAGGAGTGGTGGGAAATGAGCCTAGAAAGCTCAAAGTATATGATTGCTATCCACAGTTGCACTTGTCCAACACCTCCCATTACAAGACGGTGAATGATGCCTTCTTTATGTACATTATAAGAATTTTGCAAGGGCCTTTGTGCATAAGGTTATCACCTAAAGCTATGGATTTGATGAAGAAATATGGCTCTTGGTTCATTCAATTTCAGAAGTTTTCTTATGAATACAAGGCTGCTTGAATAGACCATGTAGGTTGCCTAGGTACCTAACTAATAAGATGGTACTGCTAGAGGTCACAATATAGTTGGTAGCTTTTGACAAAGTTCTAAAGGCCATACATAAAATAGGAATTGGAAATGAATTCTTAGTATCAATTGATGGTTTTGAGGCTTGTCCTACCTTTATAAGTGCATTAAACTCAAAAGTAGAATTGGAATTCTTTCATTTGCAAAATCAAACAGAAAGAAAGAATTTGAATCCCTATGAAGTAGAAAATAAAGTTACAAATAGATCATATAGGCATAAGCCTCACATAGAAGATCATTATTGTGCTAATTATAGGGATGAATTTGAGGTGTTGAAGAAGAGATATTCCAAACTTTTAGTTGAAATGATCAGGCTTTACAAGCCATTTAATATTGCATATCAAATTGATAATGATGGAGATTCGATATAATATCATGATTATGTTAAAGTTAAACCAATTGCTCCTATAGACTGGTCAAATGAAGAAGTCACTAAACTTGGTGAAGTAATGACTTTGGTGTTGAGATATACTGGATTATGGTCTAATTATAAGACAACAGACTTGAAGGATAATTGAGATAAACTATCATATGAATTAATGGGGGATCTTGAATCCCAATCATCAAAAGAAGAGCAAGAACCAGAAGGAGAAGAAGTTGAAATCCATGATGTTGCAAAAGGAGAATCAAAAGATGAACATATTGAAGAAAAAAGAGCTAGAGGAAGAGGACAAAGAATCTCCAAGATAAAACCAACATAGAAGAAGAGGAGGAATATAACTAGGAAATCTACTAAGGATCCTCTTAGGAGGAAGCTTGAAAAAGGAAAAGCAAAGAAGTGTGCCTCCTCCTCAATTGATCAAGCTCCTCCTTCTCCTCCAAAAGATCAAACACTCCCATCAACCACCACAACACAAGAAGAGGAACTTCCTTTTGCTGCTCAAGGTGAAGATACACAAGATATATATTCAATTCCAATTGTTCCTACCACTTCACCAACAAAGGGAGAAACAAAATATGAAGCAATCAATGTGGAGAGTTCTGGGGAGAAGCCTCCTGTGGTATATCAAATAAAATATTCTCTAAGGAATGGAATTCCATTCCCAAATTTGGAAAATTTGAATAGGGTTGTAAAAGAGCTTGAGGAGGTTGCCCGAAAGGAATCATCCACCCTAGGTGAAACTATTGAAACATCTCTTGAGCAACGTGAATAAGAAATGCATCAAGAGGAGTCTATAATGGAGAATCCTAGTGATAACCAACCTTTGGATTTAGTGCCTCCATTAGTAAAGTTCAACATTAAGCAAAAAAAAGATGTTGAGGTCCCTACTGACCATGAATTGCATATGTAATAAATTGATACTAAGAATGCAGGACAACAATAATAGTATCAAGAGTTGCAAAGAGATCAACAATAAGAACATGATGAAATGGAAGAAAATAAAGAACAAGAAACTCAAGGGATGCAAGGTAATGAAGCATAAGAGGAGGATCCTAATGTTGAGAAGTCTACTACCCCTAACTAGTTAAAGGATAATTAGCTCTAGGTGAAACCTATTGTAGAAATGGTGAAGTTCCAAATTTAGATGAATTTTTGGCTAATATAAATAGGCCCAAGGAAAAGAAAAAGGCCAAGGTATATTAAAAAATTGTAAGGGGTAAATCAAATAACAAGCTTGTGTACATTGCCACCCCAAATGCTGATAAGGACAAGGGAGACATTACTCCTGATATTATAATATTTATTCAATAAATTTGGGACCAACTTCTAAGAAGAGAGAGGTCCATGAATTAAGAGAATCTATAGAAACCATTATACATAGATTGGAGAAGGAAGTGAAGTCCAAGGAAAAATTAAAAGAATAGATAGAAGAGCTTCAAATCTATATCAAGCACTTAGTAAGTCCTATACAAAATTATGTTGGTCCTTTTTCCCCACCAAGAGTGTTGTTCAAGGAGGTTGTGCATGAATTGGGAAAATGAAATTTTCCACTCAAGTTACTCAAAAGTGGATTGTAGGGGTATTCAATAAAGGAATTCCTGTTTCATATGGGATTGTGTAGGTGTACAATAGATGTTTAGTTTGTTTTTAGAAAATACAATAAATAATTGCTCTTTGTAAAGCCTCTGATGACAAAATTGTGGTAAGATTAATGATGCTAACTGATGTGCCACAATAGATTTTGGTGAAAGAAAAGGTAATTTATGAGGAAAAAGTTAATGATCTTGTCATGGCTCCAATCCTTCAAATTTAGAAGGGAAATAATGGATAGGGCCTTAGCAAATAGTAAAAGAATAGAAGAGGATTAGCATGAAATTTCTATGGGTTATTATATTTTTAGAAGCAATGATAGGAAAGAAGGTTGCAAAGGAGAACGCGAAGATTGATATCCTAAAGCAATGGTGGAAGGATAGTTTTACTCATGTAATTGATGTTGTTGTTATAGAAGACCATTTGGAGGATGCAACAATGTATATAAGTTTCATGCACAAGATCCAAGATTCCCAGCCAAATTTAATGAAAATACTTAAGGATTTTTAAGCTGAGGTGGCATCCATGTCCCACAGGGTCACCATTATTCCTATGCCTATCCCAAAAGAATTAAATGTTGTGTTATCAAGATTATAAGAATATTTCAAAAGGGAACAAATAAGGAGAGTAGCTTTTGATGATGATCGACCTTGAGGTTTTTGCCAATATTTGTTTTTATTTGCAAAATCCTCATGACCCAACAGGTTATCTCGATCTTTTTGATATATGTATTTTTATTAGAAAAAATATATTTAAATTAAATGGATTGACCTATGTCAGTCACCCTAATGTAAATCGCCCATAGGATTAGATTTTGGCTATTGATTTTAAGTTGATCTCAAACCTTAAGTTGTATTTTGAAAGTCTATAAATATGAGGTTTTCCCTCATTGTAAAGGGTTGATCTAGAATTGTTGTAAAGATATTTTGAGGTTAATACAAGGAAAAGACATTGAATTGTGGTGTTCTATTCTTTTTGCTTTTAAATATTGCATGGCTCCTAATTCCAATTTTATTTTTAGTTGTTTAGTTTCAGTTCATTCATGTTAATGACAAAGTGTTGAAGATATTGGATGAATCTGTTGCTCATACCATTTGTGATTTTTTGCTAGTAAGTTACATTGTATGGCTAGTTTGAGCCCTTTTATTGCATTAGTTCAATTGTCGATGTTTATGCATGTTATGCCAGTAATTGGGTATATGTGTAAATGTTTATGATCTAAAAATGTGAAGATTTCCTTTGAAGATTGCACTATTTCTATATCATTGTGGGTTTAACCTTGAATAATTAAGAATAAGTTTTATGGGTATTTTTCTATCTACAACATTAGTCATTATTGTGATTGTCCTTAGGTTTTAGATTTAGGATCTCTCCAAACCCTAATCTTTTTATCTTTATTTATAAATTTTGGTTAGTTTTAGGAGGAAAAGCATCATAAAATTGTCATATTTGATGATAAAAGTTATTTTCAGATTATAAATTTGGAAATATAGTTAGGGTTTGTACCAAATTTGTAGACATTACAAAACACTTATTTTAGAAGCTTCAAATTTTTAGTTGAACCATGAATTCCCTTTATGAAACCAACATAACATTAACCACTAAGTCATTTTTTAAATTCAAGACCTGGCATATGAAGCCTTGGGGTTATTTTATGAAGATTTTTTAGGAAAGATTACCTTTCAAGAAGCAAGGTACCTAGTTACTTTGTATGTGTTGTGAAGTACAAAAAAACTCATCAACAAGTGGGAGGGATATACAAAGAGGTAGGTAGACAAAGAGGAAGATGTAGATGGGAAATAAAGAGAAGTAGAGTAAAAGAGAGAGGTAGGGTGGGAGGGATAGAGGGAGAGGTAGGTAAAGAGATGGAGGGTGACCATATTACCTCTCTATCTATACTTCTCTTTATCTCCCATATCTATCTTCCTCTTTGTCTACCTACCTATCTATCTCTACATATCCCTTCCTCCCTCTCTACTTATCTCTATCTCCCCTCTCTATTTTTCTCTACCTACCTCTCACTCCATCCCTCCCTCATTCCCCCTCTCCCTTTAAAAATATCCATATCTCTCTTCACCCTCTCTCTCCTCTCTACCTCTCTCACCTTCCCTCTATACTTCTCTCTATCTCCACTCACCCGCTCTCTCTACCTACTTCTCCCTCTATCCCTCCCACCCTACCTCTCTCATTACTTACCTCTCCCTCCCTCTCTTCCCCCTTTTCTCTCTATCTCTCCCTCTCCCTCTCCCTCTCTCTATATCTCTCTCTCCCCTTTCCTCTCTACTCTTTATCCCCCCTCACCTCCTCTCTCTACCTAGCTCTCCCTCTATCCCTCCCACCTTACCTATATATATCCTTCCCTCTATACTTCCTCTATATCCCCTCACCCTCCCTCTTTCTACCTACCTCTCCCTCTATCCCTCCCACCTTACTTCTCTCTTTGTCTCTACTCTTTATCTCCCATATCTAGTGATAGAGAGAGAAATAGAGATAGAGAGGGATAGAGAAATAGGGAGAGATAGAGAGGAGATAGAGGATGTAGGGAGAGTGGGGGATAGATAGAGAGGGGGTAGAAAGAGAGAGAGGTATAGAAAAGGAGATATATATACATAGAGGTAGAGAGAGAAGAAGAGGGGGAGAGATAGATCAATATATAGAGGGAAAGATAATGCTAGAGTGAGATAGAAAAGGATAGGGAGAGGGATAGAGAGATAGAGAGATAGAGGTAGAGAAATATATGGATAAAAAGGGAGTGAGAGAGAGGGGTAGAGATAATGAGATATGAATAGAGATAAAGAGAGAGATGGGGAGATATAGATATGGAGAGGGAAAGAGTGAGAGAGAAAGGAGGTTATAGAGAAATTTAATAGAGAGAGGTATAGAGAGATAGGGGAGGGGGAGAGAGAGAGAGAGCGGGGGTGGATAGATAGAGATATAAAGAGAGGGAGGGAGAAATTGTGTGAGAGAGATATGGAGATAACTTGATGGACAGGGAGATTATATAAATAGATACTATGAGGGAGAGGTGGGGAGAGAGGGAGAGAAATAGGGAGAGAGAGAGAGAGGGAGGGAGGGAGAAAGAGGGAGAAATAGAGAGATATAAAAAGAGGGAGTGATACAAATAGAGGGAGACAGGGAGAGATAGAGATAGAAAGAGATATATGTAGAGATATATATAACCTAGGAAAGATATAGAGGAAGAGAAAGGGGGAGAGATAGGTAGAGAGGGAAAGAGAGAGAGGAGATATATAGATAGAGGTAGAGTAAGGGAAAATGGGAGAGATAGGTAGAGAGGGAAAGAGAGAGAGGAGATATATATATAGAGGTAGAGTAAGGGAAAATAGGAGAGATAGGTAGAGAGGGAGAGATAGCTAAATAGATAGAGTGGGAGAGGGAGAGAGAGATACATGTTATCCTAGTTCAACTTGGGAAAAGGTGTGCATAGGATCAAAGATAACAAGGAGGCCTTTTATGTGTTTGGAAAATGTGTCTCAACCTTGCAATTACATAAAGTACTATTGATAGGTAAGCATAGGGAGGGGTCTAGGGGACCATCCCCTGACAGGGGTCCAGGGGTTGCACGCTCCAATGGGGGCTTGGGGGAAATACCCCTAAAATCCAAATTTTATGTACATATTTTATTATTGTAAATTTGGACCATTCATCATTAGGTCTCAAATCTAATAGTAGATATTTTGTTGATTTGACTTGCCCTAGAAGGTAACCCTATTTTATGAGGGCATTGTATTACACTTGTATATTGGATGTATTGTGAGAGTCTAATAGTGATCGTGTTGCCTTTGGATCTCTGGTTGGTGATACTCATGTGAGAAGCTTACACTGCAAGTATATTGTAATATTCATGACTTTTGAATAATATATTGGACGACTTTTGGAGTGTGGGGTTTTTCTTCTAAAAGGGTTTTCCCTACATAGATCACTTGTGTTGTGGTATGCATGATATTTATGTTTATTTTTGTTTAAGTTTCTATAATTTTTTAAAATATTTGTAAACTTTTGCATCATCCTCCTCCCAAGATGAGTGTAGGAAGTTGTTTCACTGCCTTAGCTTCCTTACACTATGATGATTTATACAATTTTTTTACTCTCCTTAATACATAATCTAAATGTTTTATTATTTATTACTTCTTTAATGTTTCAAGTATTTTGGGATGATTATTGCAAAGAAAAGAATGAACATAAGACTTTGTATGCAATAATTATGAGCATTTAAAATTTTAAAAATTGAGGAAATTAAAATTATTATAATTATCTTTGGTGAACAATATATAAAAATTATCTTATCCATTGTGTAGATCAATCACCTTTCCAATGCATATAAAATATCAAAATTTTAATAAGTAACACAAAAATTATGCCCATTTTATTGATATCCATTTTGAAAACATAAAATTGACAAAAAATAATTGAGGAGAACGGATATCCATTTTAGTTTGGTATAATCAAATTTTATCCAACTCCAAAAAGCCAACTTTATGTTTCATCATTTTAAGAAGTAAAAACACATTTTTTCTTGTTGCCACTTTTTGACCCATTGTGTTCATGTACATGTCTACAACTTTTCCAATGGTAATTATTATAAAAAGATAATCAAATCTTTATATTTTTTATACATTAAATTTCTTAAAGATTTATCTTATATCCTTGTTGAGCTCTCAGTTCAAAACATTATTTTTATTTTCAAAAATAATATTTCAAATTATATTTTAAATTTATTCTCAAATGATGTAATTAAGAGTTCTTCAACTCAATAACCCTAGATTTTTTTAGAAAGTCCAGCTACATTTGATATTTATGATTAAACAAAATTCTTGGATAAATTTGTCTTAAAATAACTTTTGAGCTTTTCGCTGCATGCACACACAATATTTACATGGTATGGAAATCTTAGATGAGATTCAAAATTCATTATTGCAACTTGTTAATCAAGATCCAACTTTACAATCGCAATACTCAGTCATCATTATCTTAGATAACAAATCTCAACTGAGCATTTTTGTTTAATTTGGCAATATTTTCAATAAATAGAAAACCACTTTAAAAATATATTACTCATTTATTATGTAATGCCCCGCCATGCAACCCTAGGGGAAGTTGCAAACTACTAAACAAATGCACAATTTTTTTTTTTGTTTAATTACAAATACTTGTAAGATTACAACACAAAGCCAACAATCCCCTAAGGTTATGAGACTAAGATTATTTAAATCACAAATTAAAACAACATGCATGAAATGAAACATAACAGCATTCACTTAAATAATTAAAACACATACATTCCATACATGAGATTTTCATTTAAGACCATGAGATCCTTCATGGTTACCAATACCAGAAGTTATACAATTACAATTACATCACTCATTCCCAAAATGAGGTAAATCAATAACATGATTGCTTATTACACTTTCCACCTCGATAACAATGAGGGGTAGATAAAATACAAGAGTAACTAACATAAATGAAACCAAGGTAGCAACTGGATCCCACGAGCTCTCCAACATGAAAGTCTTGTCCACATAAGAAAACGCCAAAAAACAACAAAGTAAGGTGCACGTTCCACCCAACCAAGTGATACCCGAAGGCTCACCCCCTGTGCTAGGAGATAGTAACAAGGATTTCAGGTCAAGACAAACAACCTCTAAACATAGGCAACATGACTCAACTGAAAAAGATACGAACATGACATCACATGACATAAGGGTTACAATACTTCCAGATTTAATAAAATGATCACATCACGAATACAAACATAATGTTGACTTAGGAGAAGTGTCATCACAATGTCACATGGGATATCTTGGCAAGTCTTCCTAGGTCCCGGCCCCCATCTCGGGATATCCTGGTAACCTCTAACGACTCCCAACCCCACATGCAAACCAATGCGGAAACCATTATCTTTCGAAGGGACAAGATAACGATCTTGCCATTCCAGGCCTTCTCGTCTCATCCCAAGTCTATACAAGCACTTGCATCCATGAGCGAGGAAAAATTAATCTTTTTAAATGTTGGTACCACCTACACTAATCAATTGATTTAAGTTTTCACTGAATTAACCAACTTACATTGAGATCTGCTGGCACCACTTTGTGTGTCGGCCTTCAATGTAAGCCACTTCTCTAAGACAACACATGGAACTATACCACAACCAAAGGATACTCAAGTGCAACCTAGGGATAATGAATCCCTAAACACAACATGAAGTCAATATAACCCGTTCATGATAACCGGTACAACACAGGACACTATTATGCACTACCCAAGGCAAACAAGGTTGGTCAACATGACAACAACCCCAAAACCCATAATAGAAAAATCCTATCTGGAAGGCTTACATAGTACTAACTAGATTTCCCCACACCTAGAAATGATGCCAAACATCTAAAGAAGCATTACAGGCAATTTAAAATAATCTACGTTAGGATTTCTTAAATCCAATTCACCCAATGATGTAGTGCAATTCAAACAATTTAACTCAACATAAACTTTGCACAAAATTAAGCATCTCAAGTTACGTTGACAACCACAAAGAGTTTGACTATTCGTTCAATTCTTGTTGACACAATCCACCAAATAATTTAAATTAATTTTAAAAAAAAATTAAAAAATACAATGATTTACCATAAACAATTTTCATCTATCTTTTACAAATATTTCTTCTCTTTTTTAAAAAAACACATTTAAATATAAATATATATGTATATATTAAATATCTATGTAATCAAAAAATATATATATATATACTCGATATATATATATATATATATATATATATATATATATATATATATATATATATATATATATATATATATATATATATAATTACACATATATTTAAAATACATATATAATTAATATTTAAATATAAAATAATAATCACTTAAACACTCATTAAAAGATAATATAAATATATTATAATATATATATTATATATATGTAATATCAAATTAACATATATAATATATATATTAAATATATATATTAATTATATTTTAATTATTAAAATAAAGCAATAATTACAAATTTTATATTAATATATATTAAATATAAAATATATATAATATAACATATATCATATATCTTATATTTAATATATATAATATAAAAGAAAAAACGCATTTTTAAAAAGGCACGATAAAGTCAATGTAGGGTTTGGGCCGCGCCCTGCCCTAACAGGGGATGCAACCCCCATTGATGGGGGCGGCGGCCTGTGTGGGTAGCGTCGGCGCTGCCTCCACAGGCCGCCGATGCCACCAATGGGGCTGCCATGGGGTGGAAACCCCTACCCCATTCCGTCGCTCAGATAAAACAGCGATTCCGTTTTTATAAAATCCGCAAATTTTGACTAGTAAAAAAAAGGTTTCTGGTAAAAACCAGAAAACAGAATTTTGAATTTATCTTCCCATGAATTTTTTTAAAAGAAACAGATTCAACATATATATATATGTATATATGTATATATGTATATATATATCCAAATTTTCAACTAAAGAATCAAATATACAGAATTTCCTCATACCCAGATTGGGCAAATGCTCATTCTTAAAACAAAATAAATTATCATTGAAAACACATAACTTAACCCAGCTATATGAAGATTTCTCCTTCTTTTCCAAATTTAAATGAAGGCCATCACAAGCACACAAAATTTCACAAGAATTTCCATTTGAAGCACCATGTTTTGATCAAATTTTTCTATTGCAAAGTTTGATGATAAAATTTTATTTCACTAAATTTTCACAATATCTTTTGAGAATTTTTTATTCAAGTTTGAATGGAGTTTCTTGATGGGTTTTCCTTCTACTACACAATTTTGAATTCTTTAACAATTTAAACAACTTCTAACTGATTTTCAAAATAAGAATTGCACAAAATTTAAACAAAAAACCTTGTGTTTTCTCCAAATGCTTGAAGATTTGTTAATGGAGATCTTGCCCTTGCTTTTGAATTCAGCTTCTCCAATTTTTTTCCAATCTTCCCTTCACCAAATTTCTTCAAAAGAATCCAATCCAAGCTTTGCTCTCCAAAATTTCAAAATTAAAATTCAAAAACAAAATGAATTACCTTATGCAATTTTTCTCCTCCAAAATTGTCAAACCCCTAATTTGAGTTCACCCACCAAAATTTATTGCCAATTTAGATATTTCCATTTTTGAAATTTAATAAAACAATTCTATTTCCCTTTTTCAATTTGCATGATATTCATTTAAAACAAAATTCTATTATGCTTCAAAAAAGATAATTGCATTTCCTTTCTTCCTCAAAGAGATTGAATTTAACAATTTCATTTAAAATCATTTTTTTTTTTTTTATTTGATCTCAATATTTACTAATGCTTACACAAATATTTTAATTTAATTTATCAATAAATAAATCTAATCCATGATTAGATTATTTTATTGATTGAACTAAATTAACTAATTAATTAATAGTCACTCATTTATTTATTTAGACAATGCAATTAAATAAAACAAACACCATTTCTTTTGCAAATTTAACTATGCAAGCAAGGAGGGAAGAGGCAACAAAGAAATTAACTTATCCCCACTAACAACCCGATGACACACTATGGCTAGGGTGATGTCACGACACAGAAAACCTAGCTACTATCTCCCAATCGTTTTCCGTTGGACAAGGGACATGCTCAGACCTGTGGAACCAGGTGGAGTCAATGTCCTATACCTGCATCTTGCACACAACACGAGTGTCGAACATGCATATACATATAAATATTAAAACACACTGTGAAGAGGAAATCGCAGAATCACAGGGCACTCGCATGCGAGTGATGTGATCCCGTCCCCTTCACTAATACAATATCGCTATCTGACACATCTAATTATCACTGATATAATCAAAGCATGAACATCAATAATTCACATACATGCTAATTTAATCCATAACTTGAAATAACAATAACAACTTAATTAAGTACCATCACATCAAAGCATAATGTTTACATCGCTTAACAATTAGCGGTCAAAAGTAACCAAGTTTATAACCAACGTGCTAACAAAGCAAAACATACATAACGAACATTGTTTGATCAAAAGAACAAAATGGAGGGGTGTTACATAATATAGTTGGTTTAGCTAAAAAAATAAAAAATTAATGTTATTTTTTATCTAAGAAAAAATCATTTAACTATGTATATATGTAAATATATACAATTTTAAGGCAATTTTATTTTAATTAAAATTGAAATTACAACATATCAATTAGATAAAATTGATCCTACTTTATCTTAATATTATGATTTTCAAGAGGATTCTAGTATAAAATGAAAATTGTGGAAGAAAATAAACTCCACTTGAACCACTCTACTTTAAAAATCACACTCTTCAATTGTCATACAAACAATAGTAATTTAACACCTCATCCCTACTAAAAGATGGTAAATAATTGTCTTACTTTTATTGATCAAAGTTTACTTTTGCCCATTGAACTATATGATGGTAAAAATGAGTCTACTAAAATGTCCGTCAAGAAAAGAACCATTTACTTATAGACAACCAACTTCAATTGAATACTTATTGTTCAAAAAATATCAAAATATAGGAAATTATTAAAATCATGAAGTTTCTAGGCGGGGGCCCTAACTCGGTTGGCTAAGTAATTCTGTTGCGGCTCTGCTGGTCACGAGTTCTAGTCTCCCCTCGTCCCGTGGTACCGGAGGGCGTGTCGCGCCAACGCCGCCAGTCACGTTAAAAAGTTTACCAGGCGCACTGCAGTTTATAGGGGGTCGTGCTACCCGATTCCTACAGTCTAAAAAAAAAAATCATGAAGTTTCTACGGTCCATAATAATAGTGTGTTAATATTTCTAGATTAAAATTGTGTAAGAAATTCTTACATCGACGTTTTGGATCATACTCCATGATCCATCATCAAAATGCAATGCCAATGCAGAAAGAGAAATGTAATTATACATACTCTTATGTTATTGAAAGACCTACATTAAAATGATTGACCAACAAAATAGTTTAATTTTTCAACCTATTATTTTTATCTAAACAAAATTCATTCAATTGTATATGTTTATATAAATACATATAATTTCCCACGGACATTATTTCCACTAAGAAAAAAATTGAAATATATCAGTTGGACAAGATTTATTTTTTACTATATTATTGTGATTTTCAAGAAAATTCTATGTAAACATCATATTCTTCAATGATTAAATAATCAAAAATAATTTAACATATCAGCACTATCAAAAATAATAAATAATTATCAACCAAAACTTATCTTTGACTATTAAACTAAATGATTATAAAAATAAGTCTATTATTAAAAAAAAATCTTAAAAGATAAAATCTTAAACATCAAATTATAACCTTCTAGAACTGAATACTAAATCTTGCTTAACAATCAATTAACCTTTTTATTTTACTACAAATGTGATTCGCTTTGGAGAGTATAATGTATCATTTGCTATAAATGCAATAATGGCACAATTGACACCCCAGCTTTTTAACATTAAAGCAGCCATCATCTGGTTTAATAGGCATAGTGGAGTCGGTGAAGTGCACCAAAATACTTCCCCATACGTTGGAGAGAAGGCCCAAAACCTATACAAAATTTTTAATTCTCACCTTTTGCTTATTATACTTTTTGGATGGTATTGATCTTCTTTTTAAGCAACATTGACTGATTCCTCTCATAATTGGTTTCCCTTAAACAAACCATAACAAGTAATATTTTAAAATATTATTCCTGGTTATATGGGTGATAAAGATGGACTCACTTAAATATTTTATAGTTTTTGAATTGTATTGGTTGTGGTTATTTCTAAAAATCATTTAGTTCAATATTTAAAGGTTGATTTATAAAGGAGGGCAAATATTTAATATATTTTGATGTGGATGGAGTGTAAATTTTTTATTGTTTTTTTATCATTAAATCAAATGATGTTTAAGTAGTGTAATTATTTGTAACCCCATAAATAGTGAGCACCTATTTAACTTGAGATGTAAGTGAAAAGGTCTACTAACGTACCTACAAAGTTGTATACAAGTATATTTGATTGCTTGTCAGTCTTGCTTAAATCAAAATAGAGCCACTATTCAAGTTCTTTAAAAAATAATGAGGATGGAATAGGAAAATATTATATTTTTCATAGAATTCTTCCATTGGCCAATGCCTTAGTTTTCCAAGTTAAGATTGTATGTTGCGTATACTTCTTCTTTTTTAAATAGTTTATTATATTATAATAATAAAAAGGATATTTTATGTGAAGGTTTATGATAAAAGTTGGATAGCTTCTATGTATAGTTTAAGACATTACAACATATTATAAATCAAAGTGTTGTAAATATATAACATTCATAAAGCCATTAAGAAGAAGCCATCTCACAAAAGGGAGGTGGTAAATCATCCTATGGATAAGGATTAGCCCAATAAGAGGGCTCGCCTAAGGAAGGATATGGAATCACCTAGCAATCCTAAGAATTCTAAACAAAAAAAGGAAAGAACATTCCCCACGTATGTGAGAAAGACAAAATAGCTCTTGAATAAAAACTAATGTAGGATAGAGTTACTTATCTAAATGGCCTTGAGATAGTCTTATTATGTGTAGACAAACTCCTACCTCTCTATTGTGAAGGAGGGCCTAGAGAGAAATTGATTATGACAATGTGAAATTCTTTGTTATAGTTGCAAGGGAAGCTAACATTGGGAGGGGTTGTTAGGTGGAAATGCGAAATTCTTTGTTATAGTTGCAAGGGAAGCTAACATTGGGAGGGGTTGTTAGGTGGAATTATTCTCATGATATGTGGAGCACTCTACCTATGATTAAGAGGGTCTTGGAAACTTGATAAAATTGCAAAACCACTTTTTCAATATGCACCTAGATTTGAAAGAACAAAGAGGTTAGCACATTATCTTTCTCATGAATATTGAATTGCTTATAAACCTCATCATTATTAAAGAATATTAGAATCTAAAGGACTCTAAAGCTACAAAAGAATAGTGGATCTAGAAAAATTCTAGATGTTAGCAATATAAGTTGTCCCTTGAGAAAAAATCTAATATAGAGCAACTTTCTAAGAGAAATGTCTAGGATGAGAGTGACAATTTTTGCAAATTCAAATCAAAGCACTTTAGACTGATGAACAAGTCTATAAAATTTGCTCAGACGTATCAAATTTATTATAAAAAGGAAATCTTAGATTATAAATTAGAATTTGAGTCCTTTCACCTAAATATAGCATATGTAAACCAAAAAATAAAGAAAATATGAAGTTTGAGGCTAAATCCTCGCATAATGGATCCACTTGTGTTAAAAGAGTCCAATCTAAAGTGAAGAATTTAATTCCTATTACTACTTTAACTTCTTAATAATCAAGGAAAATGGGCTAATAATATTGTATAGGAGCCTAGGATCATATCACAAAATTTTAAACACTAATCCTTCCACTGCATAGATAGTGGTTGAAAACCCAACTTATGCTTGGCATAACATCAATAATAAGTTCTTAAATTATATGAAAAATGGATGGTAAATTCGAATTGGTAAGTTTTTTTTTCCTCTAAAGGATGGGCTAGGGATATTTTGAATAACTTTTTTTTCATATGTTTCAAAAATATTCACTAGTAATAACTTTGTATTATTTGAAATAGTTCATCCTAGAGTATGTCAAATAAGATGCTTAGATAAAGCTCATGATAAAAAAAAATGGATGAATTTGTGTCACTTGAAAATATTGGGTAACTCTTCTATACTTTACAATTTTATATACCTAAGAGGGTGTTCCCTTAGATTATACAATACAAATAAAGATAACTAAAAGAACAAGGACACATTAACTTGTACATAAGGATAACCCTATAATTTTTTATTTATTACTCAACATACTAGCTCATTGGGATTGTAGGTGAATATTTAGAATCAATAAATGAAATGACCATTTTTTACAAGGTTTGACTATAAATAATAAATCACCAAATTTCCCTACAAATATGCTAGAGTGTAACCTCCTAGAAACTCTTGTAAACTAGCAAAAACTAAAATTTAAAAGAACTCATCTAGTACCAAATTTATTTTCACATTTTAAACTTAATTAGACCCATCTTTAGGTTTGTACTTATTACATTGTTGATAGTGAAAGATTAACAAAGTTCATAGTGGATTTTTGTAAATTTTACCTTAAACATTAGATATAAATGAAATGAAATAGGTGAATAAGATCATTCCTAGAGATCTTACCAACCTACTTGTGTCTTCTTTATAATTCAAATTCACAAATGTAAGAAATATCTATTAGTGAATATATATTTGAATATATATTTGAATATTTATTTTAATATTCTAGTTGCATTATGCATAGGACAAGTTTTCTTAGGTGTTGACTTGTACACATGTCACATTGTGAGGATATTTTCTTGTCCACATGTGTGACATTCATAGGAATACTATTTATTAAGCAAGTCATGTTATACTTGATATACTTTAATGTGACTCACTTGATGACTCATCTAATTGTTATGTGGTAGGAATACTTTTGATTATTTCTTATTAATACTCTTTTCATTCTCACATTTCAATAATAAGCCTATATCATTGAATTTATTCAATGTGGAATATAATATTTATTATTTCACATGTTTTTGTTTATGTTCTTTCATTTGTTGGAACAACACATCTGATTTCATAATATGATTCACTTATCTAGATAATGGATTGTGCAATATTGTCTCCATAATAAATACATCTTGCATGGTATTAGAGTCATATGGTGAAGAGGATCTCATTCAAATCTAGAGAACAAGGGTTTCAAGATACTCCAATTGGTAAATGACAATTTTATGACATCTTGGTTTGATTTTAATGCTTCCATTACATCCACACATTGAAAACCCCCAAAAAGAACCTTTGATTTGTTTATTTTTGTTTTCATTTGTATTTTTTAAAAGTTTTTTTAAGGGTTTGATTTTGGCCACACACAAACAACTACTTTTTACACCATTTTGGAGTTGAATGGATAGTGTTAGGGTATGATTGGCACCCTTATGTGTGTAGGGTATGAAGAGGATACCTAGCCCCTACCCCAATTAAAATGGGTAGTTGAAGCATAAGACCCCATACCTACCTTACATAGGGGTCATGAGTGCCTTTGGACCCACATTTTTTCTAATTTTTATTTTATTTTTGTATGAAGAAACTTAAAAATATATATTTTAATAAAAAATTAAAAACGCAATAGAAATTTAGCACACCAGTTCCACCCTTTACTTAGACTAGTTTCCACCTCCACCACTAGCACTAATCATCAACCACTTGATTACCACTAAGATGTCACCACCTATAGGGACCCCTCACCAATGTTTTTTTAGAATTATTGTCCAACTCAAGGAGGTCATATCTCAACCAAACGAAGGACATTTTTTGGCATTTTTTTTTTGAAATGAGCTAAAATTTCATGTTATTCATATTTATGGAATCAATATTTTTTAAGATATATGGTTTTTTAGAAAACATAATTTCTCAAAGAATTTATCAACCTTTCTCTAGTGTAGTACTTGGCCTTGATAGGAAGTTTAAAGGCTTTTATAACATGCTTACCTTTGGTAGTTGCAGCACTTGAACATAGAAGGGTGTAAAAATTTAAATAAACTACCTGAGTCAAATGGCATCACACCTTCCAACAGCGTTCACTTGAGGGTTTCTTAAGCCTACGTTGGGTGATATATCCCATTCATGGAGTAGTTTTAGTTGATGTTTGCTATTTATATTGATACCATTAATGTTAAAAGTTTGACACATAGACTTTAGGTTGGCAACTAGTCATCTTATTGCTATCCAATGCAACCTGAGATAAGAAGTGAAATCAATTGTTTTTAATTCAATAAGGCTTGAGACAAGATTGTATTTGATTGAGGGAGATGTTAGATTATTATTAAAATCTTTGATTATCTCAGTATGTGTACCACAATACTATCTGTATTATATGAATATTGAACTCAGTTTATATGTATATAAACGAATATATATACATTTATAAGTGTTCTTATTATTTGTGAATTATTGAATAATTAAGATGTGTAAATGGGTTAGGGATCTATTTGAATGTAATAGTTATCATATGACTTCATTTGTTGGATAAAATTCCTTCTATAGAAATAGTATGTATTGATATTTGTTCTAATGGATTTTGTGTGGGAAATGTTGTAAGGACAATTGTGATAACTTTAAGATAGTGAAGGATTTCAGCCTTATTTTCAAAAGGTTAAGTATAGAAGAAATCTAAGAACGATTCACTTCCTAGCTTAAAATGGAATAGAGGATAGTTACATGCCTATTTCAAACATTAGAAAAGAACAATTTCTTTGATTCTAAAACTAAATGATTATATTAAATAATGGGAATTGGTAAACATTAGAATATTAGGGAAAATAGCTATGTCTTTTTATAAATGAATAAGTTCTTACTTCATAGTGAAATTAGATGGTCATATAGTTTTAGTTAAGAAGAAAACTGGCATTGTAATGTAGTGTTGGTGAGATTAGTTATCCTTTTAAATATAATTAGAGTATTAATTGGCTAATCATGTTTATATATATGTATATAGTTATAGGAATGTTTATAAATCCCGAATTGGAATAAAAGAAATTGGTTGGAATGCTTTTATAACCTCTTTTATTTAATACAACCTTATGATGAGCATAGTGAGATGTTAGTAAGGTTGTGAATATAGCCTTTAATGAGTTAAAACGATTCCTTATCAAGTGAAGAGTCAAATCGTAGACGATAGTTCAATTGTTCTTTGAAGTTTATTGCTTTTGATTTGTTTGGGTTAGTATTCTGAGTGAGATAAAATATGCCTTGAGATAATTACGATATGTGATTATAGAGTTCCTTTATTTATTTTAAATTAATTCTTAGTAAACGAATGGATAAATTGTATTTGAATGGTCATTGTTCATTTAAGGGTAATTTGGTGTATCCTATTTGTGGTGCCCTTTTTGGAATTGCTTGGCTTCGGAAGTGATTTCATTCCATTGGGTTCATGTCATTTTTATGAGTGATTTGAAAAATCCTTTCATTGTGACTTTTCTTGAGTTGACGTGAGTTAGGGATCTTCTTTAAGTTAAATTGTGTTGCTATTCATTTAACTTTACGTGGTGTATTCTTGGTTTGTTTTGAGTGGTGGGGGGGTCTTATTAATTGAATTTATGGTGGAGTATTTTGGATACTAATGCAATGCTTGGTTGTGATAAGTTTATGCTTCTCATTGAATGCAGTCTTCCCACTTGTACTATTTTGGTGAACATTAAATTATATTATTGTCATGTTTGTGTTTACCAACTGTGCGGGTATCTTGTGAGGAGGAAATTGAGGTCTCCCTTGGATGCCTGGTTGCATGCTTTTACCTCTATTGTTGAAGGATTGTTTTTGGATAGTTCCATGTTGGTGTGAATGCCTTTGGAGGTTAATTTTGATTCAAGGAATCCTTTGTCATTTAATTTGTGTTGCAATGTAATTGGGAACTCGTATTTTGTTTATGAGTTGTGGGTAGTTGCTCTTCTTGGATTTTTGATTTATTTTGTATCAAAGTTGATTATGTAGTCTAGATGGGGTTTTTGATCTTATTTTAATGTATTCACTCATTATATTTGAATTGAAAATAGTTCTTTAAGGTCTTGCATTTATTGTTGTCAGTTTTTCATGGGGAAACCCCAGTGTAAGCCCTTTGAGATTCTTCCAGAGGCTTGATTTTATTGCTGGTCAATGTTCCTCATTTTATGTGCTCTTGACATGACAAAATATTGGTATCATTATTTTGAAAGGGTTGTACGAAACTTTGTGAGACTCTGATTTTGTACTTGTTAGCGAGATGGGTAATGCCTCGCATGCTTTTATGTTGTGATTCTTTGTTCAAATTATGATGGAACAACCCTTGGTTTTTATGTTGTTGGGTCTCTAGGGAGAGTGGCTCCTCGTGGGTGCCGGCACCCCGTTTAAGGGGAAGGGCACAGGATAACCCACGAGTGAGTTAGTAATCAAGTGAAAACCTAATAATTAACTTAGGAGGGTTGGGTAGTAATATCTTGAAAAGATTTAAAAATGGATGCCTCATCTTCATTAGTGCTTCCACAAACTAATGGAAGGCTAAGAAGGCCATGGTCGACAAGGTCGTGACCTAGTCTCCACGAGAGGTTTATGGCTCCGCATGAGTCACCCTATGGACCGGTGCCTCCAGCTGGGAGGAAGGGCACATAATAGCCATAGATGGGACCAGCGCCTCTATTTGGGAGGAAGAGCACAGGATAGCCCATGTAGGACTATGCGATGACACTCTCCCCTAGTTGCCCAGGTGTTTTACTTTATTGTATTCCTCTGGAAGTATGTATGGGAGTTGGTTTAGATTGTGGTTGAATGGAATTATATTGATTTATGGAGTATTGCCTTGATACATCTTGGGTGTACTTTGTGGTCTTGTATGATCTCATTGATATTTGACTTATGACATTGTACTCTTATGGTACTGTGATATGATGTTACTGTATTGTTTAATTGCAATATGGAATTGTATTATGTTTATTAATTCAGTTTATTTTGGAAGTGTTATATGATCTTCCTTTGGTTACTTGTTTATTGGTTATTGTTTTGTTTAATGTGATGAGATTTAGTACTTTAAGTTATTATGTTTACTCTTGGGTGTTGTTGATTATGTCATTTTAATCCTTGAGTTTTATGATACTTTTGTATGATGTTGAGTCCTGTGGTTCCCTGTTTGGATGTTCTTGGTTGTGGACTCTTCTTGTCAGCTCCTTAGCACGGGGGGTGGGTCTTCAGACCCACGTGGTCAGGTGGAACGTGCTAAGCACCCCATTGGGTCCCCAGTCAAGGATCGAGAGGTGCGGATTGGTGCTGTTGCAGTGACTCCAGAGTTGTATTTGTCTTCGAGCCAGTTATGATACTTTGTATTCCTCTATTTATTTGTATCATGGTATCTTGTGTATGGTTTCCATTTATGTTTGGAAACACTTTTGTATCATTGTATCTCTAGAACATTGTATTGTAATGTACCGTTAAACCTTGTGTGGCTATTGGCCATGGCAGTTGTTATTCAATGTGTTGAGTTAATCATGTATATGTTATATTTGCGTACACAGATGGTTTCTTATCAATGATTATCATGTATGTGTTATATTTGTTAATGTTTATTTTGTTATGGATTATATCTTTGGCTTTTATTCTTTATTGTCGTTGTGTGGATCTAAGTCTCATAATGACTCCTCGTGTACCCCAAGGGATGTATGTGTTAGTGAATCTACTTAAATGAAATTCATATCATGACTTAATGTGTATTACATGTATGTTATGTTTACTTTTAAAAAAAAAATTTGTGGAGTGATTATTGTTTAATTGTCCTTTGGGGTTCGCACGACGGGTTGGTACAACATGGTATCAGAGCATAGGTTCATACACTGGGCACTATGTGTGCTCACTATGTAACCTTGTGTTTAGTCCCTTGAGTCTTGAGTTCCACTTTTCTACTGTCATTGTTGTGAACTTGAATTTCTTATGTTAGATGGTGTCGGGCCGATGGTGCAGGAAACTGATGGGAAAGGATAGGACCCTCGGTGTAGTGTGCAGTGCACTGATATCCTTCATGTCGGGGATGCTCTATGGACCCTTGAGTTTTAGTGTGATGTGTTTCTTGGTGATGTGTTTTATGTGTGTGAATATGTCAAGTGTGCGTGGAATCTATGATTTTGTTGTCCTTGAGTGATGAATTATGTTTTCTTGAATCTGTGAAGGTGTAAAATTTTACCCTTTTTATTGAAATTGATGTGAGATTTGGTGTTGAATAATGGTTAAAGTGGAGTTCTTTGTGTGAAAATTATGAGTTTTAATGAAGATGTGAGGTTTTGTGGATAATTATTCTATGATTTTTAGTAGAATATAGTATCTTGAGGTTAAGATTGCAACTTGAATTATGGGTACTAATGTGTGATGTTCTATCGTAGCTTTTGATTTATAGGAATATGGCTTCAGAAAGCATAGTGACAAAGGTAATGTAATTGTAATATGCAAGTATAGATACTTATAATGTCAAGTAGTAACATTTTGATATAGTAGATGAATTAGGTTTATGGTTAGCATCCTTATGTGAATATTGCCTAACTAATAAGAAGCAAACTGTTTGCGAGTTACTAGAATTGTTTTGACTATTATGTGTGGTTTGGTGGGAGGGATAGTGTGGTATCACTCGCTCGCGAGTGCCCTACTATGCTGGGAGTTCCTCTCACGATGTATTTGTGATATATATGTATTGTGCACAATGTTTGTTTGCATGCAAGATTGTAGGAACTAAGCCTCGATTCCACCTGCATTGTCAGGCAGGGCGAGCATCATAAACACCCAATGGGATTGACGTGGAAAAATAGGAACTGACAAGAAAGTTTCCCCAACCTAGTTCGTCATCTGTCCTAGTGTTTGATAAATTGGTCTGGTTGCAACCCCATCACCACTTTTGTTTTGGTATTATTTCTTTATTTTTCATGTGTTTAATTTTCATTGTTTACCTGGTGACATTTAATTGATGATTTAACTTGTGGTGTTGATGTGCTTATGATTGTTACTATTATTGTTGGTTTATGGTGTTACCATGTTTGTGCTTGAGCTCGACTTCCAAGAGTAAGTCGAAGCCTAGAGGGGGAGGATGTAGTGCCCCGTCTGTTGTGGCCCTCCTGGATATTTGTGTAAGTGTGTTTTGTGGTCTTGTTGGTTATTTGGTCGGTTCGTGTGATTAAAGTGAGATTTTAATGGCTCTGTTAAGCGAGTTAATTGAATTAATTAGTGGAAATGTTGTCATTTAAGGATGAATTAAATAAATTATTATATTAAACATATTGATGAAGTAATTTAAATAAAATTAGAAGTAAAATTGTAAATAACAAGTCCATATTGTGAAATAATATTTACATGTTAATTTTAAATAATTAAATTAATTTTTACCTTATAAAAGATTATCTTGTGGGGTATAAATATTATATATATAGGAAAATAATGTGATTTATAATTTAATAATGATGAAAAGATAATTATTTTAATAAGAAATTTAAATGGTTAAGGGGATAGGAAGCTGAAGTGTTTTAAAGCAAAAAAAGCTGGAAAGAAAATAATAAAAAGAAATAGTGATGTCTCTCAACATTCTAAGCCTCTTCATTAAATTCTAAGAATAGGGGCCTAATCAGGGGATCCTAGTAATTAATTGCTTCCATACTCTACAATTTCCATAAAACTATTTTGTGGGTTTAATTGATTATTGGAGAAATCGTGTGATGGAGACTCTAACTCTGTTTCCAACCACAAGATTCAATTATTTTAATAGTGGGGAGGGAAGGAAAGAAGCCATAAGTAATTTCTCTGATTTCATTGTCATCTAGTCTCAGCCGTAGCACTTAAACTTAATAGGGAGTTTTAAATAGCCTACTTGATTCTTCTGACAATCTATCGCAACTGCAACACTTGAAAATAACTATAATAAAGCAAGGAGATGGCGATATTTCCAAATTCCAATATTCACTTTCTAATATAATTGGCAACCTGCCAAGAGAGGGACTGGCATTTTGCTACGAGTGCCTGACCACAAGCCTTCATCCTCACAGCAGTGGGAAAAAGAGAAGGAGAAAGGTGAGGTGCAAATATGCGACTTATGAGTAGGAGAATTAATGTACAACTTTTTCTTTTTTGAATTTGACGCATTTCTATTTGCTATTACTAGTCAACACAACCATCACAAAAACTTATGTGCAAAATACAATAAAGAAAAAAATTATGCACAAATTGTCACTTGAATGATTTCAAAATGAGATAAATTTTCTTTGAACTTGAAATTGTGTGGATGGGATTTGAAGTTTCCTATAGTTTCCTACTGCATCATGTTTATGATAGGGTGTATAGATTTAAATAATCCCTTTGATTCCTTTGCCATCCTGTCTCAGCCGCGAGCTTGAGCATAATAGGAAGTTTAAAGGTTTTAGTAATCTCTCTGGCATCTTTATCAACCTGTCTCTGCTGCGGCACTTGGCCTTGATAGGAAGTTTAAAAGCTTTTATAACATGCTTACCTTTGGTAGTTGCAGCACTTGAACATAGAAGTGTGTAAAAATTTAAATAAACTACCTGAGTCAAATGGCATCACACCTTCCAGCAGCGTTCACTTGAGGGTTTCTTAAGCCTACGTTGGGTGATATATCCCATTCATGGAGTAGTTTTAGTCGCTGTTTGCTATTTATATTGATACCATTAATGTTAAAAGTTTGACACATAGACTTTAGGTTGGCAACTAGTCATCTTATTGCTATCCAATGCAACCTGAGATAAGAAGTGAAATCAGTTGTTTTTAATTCAATAAGGCTTGAGACAAGATTGTATTTGATTGAGGGAGATGTTAGATTATTATTAAAATCTTTGATTATCTAAGTATGTGTACCACAATACTATCTATATTATATGAATATTGAAGTCAGTTTATATGTATATAAACGAATATATATACATTTATAAGTGTTCTTATTATTTGTGAATTATTGAATAATTAAGATGTGTAAATGGGTTAGGGATCTATTTGAATGTAATGGTTATCATATGACTTCATTTGTTGGATAAAATTCCTTCTATAGAAATAGTATGTATTGATAGTTGTTCTAATGGATTTTGTGTGGGAAATGTTGTAAGGACAATTGTGATAACTTTAAGATAGTGGAAGGATTTCAGCCTTATTTTCAAAAGGTTAAGTATAGAAGAAATCTAAGAATGGTTCACCTCCTAGCTTAAAATGGAATAGAGGATAGTTACATGCCTATTTCAAATGTTAGAAAAGAACAATTTCTTTGATTCTAAAACTAAATGATTATATTAAATAATGGGAATTGGTAAACATTAGAATATTAGGGAAAATAGCTATGTCTTTTTATAAATGAATAAGTTCTTACTTCATAGTGAAATTAGATGGTCATATAGTTTTAGTTAAGAAGAAAACTAGCATTGTAATGTAGTGTTGGTGAGATTATTTATCCTTTTAAATATAATTAGAGTATTAATTGGCTAATCATGTTTATATATATGTATATAGTTATAGGAATGTTTATAAATCCCGAATTAGAATAAAAGAAATTGGTTGGAATGCTTTTATAACCTCTTTTATTTAATACAACCTTATGATGAGCATAGTGAGATGTTATTAAGGTTGTGAATATAGCCTTTAATGAGTTAAAATGATTCCTTATCAAGTGAAGAGTCAAATCGTAGATGATAGTTCAATTGTTCTTTGAAGTTTATTGCTTTTGATTTGTTTGGGTTAGTATTCTGAGTGTGATAAAATATTCCTTGAGATAATTACGATATGTGATTATAGAGTTCCTTTATTTATTTTAAATTAATTCTTATTAAACGAATGGATAAATTGTATTTGAATGGTCATTGTTCATTTAAGGTTAATTTGGTGTATCCTATTTGTGGTGCCCTTTTTGGAATTGCTTGGCTTCGGAAGTGATTTCATTCCATTGGGTTCATGTCATTTTTATGAGTGATTTGACAAATCCTTTCATTGTGACTTTTCTTGAGTTGACGTGATTTAGGGATCTTCTTTAAGTTAAATTGTGTTGCTATTCGTTTAACTTTACATGGTGTATTCTTGGTTTGTTTTGAGTGGTGGGGGTCTTATTAATTGAATTTATGGTGGAGTATTTTGGATACTAATGCAATGCTTGGTTGTGATAAGTTTATGCTTCTCATTGAATGCAGACTTCCCACTTGTACTATTTTGGTGAACATTAAATTATATTATTGTCATGTTTGTGTTTACCAACTGTGCGGGTATCTTGTGAGGAGGAAATTGAGGTCTCCCTTGGATGCCTGGTTGCATGCTTTTACCTCTGTTGTTGAAGGATTGTTTTTGGATGGTTCCATGTTGGTGTGAATGCCTTTGGAGGTTAATTTTGATTCAAGGAATCATTTTTCATTTAATTTGCGTTGCAATGTAATTGGGAACTCGTATTTTGTTCATGAGTTGTGGGTAGTTGCTCTTCTTGGATTTCTGATTTATTTTGTATCAAAGTTGATTATGTAGTCTAGATGGGGTTTTTGATCTTATTTTAATGTATTCACTCATTATATTTGAATTGAAAATAGTTCTTTAAGGTCTTGCATTTATTGTTGTCAGTTTTTCATGGGGAAACCCCAGTGTAAGCCCTTTGAGATTCTTCCAGAGGCTTGATTTTATTGTTGGTCAATGTTCCTCATTTTATGTGCTCTTGACATGACAAAATATTGGTATCATTATTTTGAAAGGGTTGTACGAAACTTTGTGAGACTCTGATTTTGTACTTGTTAGCGAGATGGGTAATGCCTCACATGCTTTTATGTTGTGATTCTTTGTTCAAATTATGATGGCACAACCCTTGGTTTTTATGTTGTTGGGTCTCTAGGGAGAGTGGCTCCTCGTGGGGGCCGGTGCCCCATTTAAGGGGAAGGGCACAGGATAACCCACGAGTGAGTTAGTAATCAAGTGAAAACCTAATAATTAACTTAGGAGGGTTGGGTAGTAATATCATGATAAGATTTAAAAATGGATGCCTCCTCTTCATTAGTGCTTCCACAGACTAATGGAAGGCTAAGAAGGCCGTGGTCGGCAAGGTCGTGACCTAGTCTCCACGAGAGGTTTATGGCTCCTCATGAGTCACCCTATGGACCGGCGCCTCCAGTTGGGGGGAAGGGCACAAGATAGCCATAGATGGGACCAGCGCCTCCAGTTGGGAGGAAGAGCATAGGATAGCCCATGTAGGACTATGCGATGACACTCTCCCCTAGTTGCCCAGGTGTTTTACTTTATTGTATTCCTCTGGAAGTATGTATGGGAGTTGGTTTAGATTGTGGTTGAATGGACTTATATTGATTTATGGAGTATTGCCTTGATACATCTTGGGTGTACTTTGTGGTCTTGTATGATCTCATTGATATTTCACTTATGACCTTGTACTCTTATGGTACTGTGATATGATGTTATTGTATTGTTTAATTGCAATTTGGAATTGTATTATATTTATTAATTCAGTTTGTTTTGGAAGTGTTACATGATCTTCCTTTGGTTACTTGTTTACTGGTTATTGTTTTGTTTAATGTGATGAGATTTATGACTTTAAGTTATTATGTTTACTCTTGGGTGTTGTTGATTATGTCATTGTAATCCTTGAGTTTTATGATACTTTTGGATGATGTTGAGTCTTGTGGTTCCCTTTTTGGATGTTCTTGGTTGTGGACTCTTCTTGTCAGCTCCTTAGCACGGGAGGTGGGTCTTTGGTTCCACATGGTCAGGTGGAACGTGCTAAGCACCCCATTGGGTCCCCAGTCGAGGATCGAGAGGTGCAGATTGGTGCTGTTGCAGCGACTCCAGAGTTGTATTTGTCTTGGAGCCAGTTATGATACTTTGTATTCCTCTATTTATTTGTATCATGGTATCTTGTGTATGGTTTCCATTTATGTTTGGAAACACTTTTGTATCATTGTATCTCTAGAACATTGTATTGTAATGTACCGTTAAACCTTGTGTGGCTATTGGCCATGGCAGTTGTTATTCAATGTGTTGAGTTAATCATGTATATGTTATATTTGCGTACACAGATGGTTTCTTATCAATGATTATCATGTATGTGTTATATTTGTTAATGTTTATTTTGTTATGGATTGTATCTTTGGCTTTTATTCTTTATTGTCATTGTGTGGATCTAAGTCTCATAATGACTCCTCGTGTACCCCAAGGGATGTATGTGTTAGTGAATCTACTTAAATGAAATTCATGTCATGACTTAATGTGTATTACATGTATGTTATGTTTACTTTAAAAAAAAAAATGTGGAGTGATTATTGTTTAATTTTCTTTTGGGGTTCGCATGACGGGCTTTTACAATTAAGCTATTATGGATGAGAAAATATAGAAACACACTCAATTTATATATAATGTCATCATAAATGTACTTTTTTTTTGGATTACAATGTATTGAATTTCCATAATCATGAACTTTAATAAAGTATCATCATGCAAGATATAATGTAGGGGAAATATATCTAAGTCTAAATGAATATCATGGGATAAAAGAGGATTATTTCCTAGGATTAATTAGTTTTAGTGTTGATAACCACATAGCATGGACAAGTTTGAGAGATATATGGAGATCTCAATGAATCTCCATTCTCATATGATCATATAATAGATAGTTTGGTACCATTTCATAATGATACTTATTCTGTAACACCCCCACCATGCAACCCTAGGGGAAGTTGCAATTAACAGCACAAATGCAACAATTTTTTTTATTTTTTATTTTTTTAAAAGATCAAAAATTATGAAGGTTCACAACAAAATGCCAACAACCCCTAAGGTTACAAGATCGAGTTTACATCAACCCAAAAAAGAAACATGAATTAAAACCATTACATTTAATTGTTTAACAAATTAATACACATACATTCCATCCATGACAAAATTAAATAAAAGACATAAGAATTCCACATGATCCCAATAATATACTTTACAATATGATTACAACACTCATTCCCCGAATGAGATACTTCCAAAGAATAAGTGTGATATCCAAATGTTTAACTTATCTTAAACAACTAAAATGCAATGGAAAAACATAAAGAAATGCCTCAAGATTAGCCTAAGAAATTTGTAAATGCAAAGAGGAAAAGTGTAAAATAATTGCAAATGATTATACCTCCCTTTTGCAGCTGAAACTCCTTGGTTGGCCCTTGATTTTGATTTGATTTGTATGCTCCTTGATGGCTCTTGATATGGCTAGATGCAAGATTTACTATATGCTTGAATGTAGATGCAAATGGATGAAATTGATGGCTAGATGAGTGCACAAAATGGCAGCATTTAGTTGCAAAATGACTAGGTGTTCCAAATGCCTTAGAGGATGGGGTATTTATAGAGACTTGAATTATCTAGAGAATTCAATGGTTGAGATTTATCCAACAAGGCCAAGATGAAGGGCTAAGGTGAGTTGAGGACTCACAAGCCCTCACATCTTGACATGTGGATTGTGAGATGGCTAAGGGTGAAATGATGTGTTGGTGATCTGGAAGGGAGGTACATGATGTGGAGGAAGGACAAGTACCTTCCAAGTACTTTGATGTGACCTTTCAATGATCACATGGGGAAGGGGAAAGCTTTGGGAGAATAAAAGTGAATTTTAAATTCACAATGATTGGAAGAATCTAGTGGATAAGACAAGGTTCCCAAAAGGTGGGAATTTGTCACATGTGACTTGATGTGACAAGTCAAAGGTTCTAGAAGATGCATGGGAAAAGGGGATTCTAGAAGGAATAAAATGTGAATTAAAAATTCACATGGGGAAGAGAGGAGCCTAGGGTGAATAAAAAGGAATTAAAAATTCCTTGGGGGACGGGGAGAGGACCAGGTACTACCAATTAGTTTTGGACCTCAGTGATTAGAGGATTAGGGTTAATGAGGATTAGAAGCCAACTTGCAAAAGTTGGAGGATGTGACACATCCTAATTAAGGATTAGGCATGTGCACATCCTTAATGAAGAGATTAAGAGATGGATTAGGATTAGATGAAAATGACATGTGAGGAATTAAATAAATGTAATATTTATTTAATTCATTTGATGAAAAGGGGATTAATGAGGGTAAGGTATTTAATTATTAATTAAATACCTTAGGGATTTGATAGAATTAAGGATATTAATTAAATAATAGTAATATTACTTAATTAATGCAAATAATAGGATGTTTAGAAGGAGGAGTGATAAATTTGGATAAATTAAGTGTCCAAATTTAGGTGTCTACATTTTTCCCCTCTTTGAGATGGTGTTATGAAGTAGCATCATTTCAAAGAATATTAAAATATAGAACCTAGAAGAAGATGGTTAGATTGAGAAAGATGCCCCAGTCATCAAAGGGATGAAAGATGATGGGGGTGAAGATGAAGAGTAGGGTTTGAGGATGCCCCCTCGAGAGGACATGCGGGTTCAAAAGAACATGGATTTTCTCTCGAAATGGATGAGATGATGAAAGGGGAGATGAAGAAGATGATGCAAAGTGATTGACAAGATAGGAGGATAAGTGATAGGAAATGGATGAAGCACAAATAGAGTGGAGGACAAATATGATGTTGCCCCAGTCAAGGTACAAGCCAACAGGTGTTGATGATGGATGGAGTGTTGTCAATAAGGGAATGAGAGATCCCAAAACAACATGAGGATAGGGAAGGATACATCCCAATGAGTGGTATTGATGAGGGAAGGATACATCCCAAAACACCACTAAATGATAGGGAAGAATACCTCCCAATAATGATGATGAAAGTGTTGTTGACGAGGGAAGGATACATCCCAAAACAACACCAAAGGCTTATAACAAGACTAGGGACAAGACCAAAGATATGATTAGATGATTGGTGCTAGATTGAATGGATGGGGATTGGATAGAGATGTGAGATGAGAATGAAGGAGGAATGGATGGGGGGATTTTGATAGATGAGAGGATGGGGGGTGCATGCAAGATGATAGAAATGAAATGCAAATCCTAATGCAATTTGCCCTCTTCATAGCACTGATTTTTGCTCTAGCATAAGACACCAAGTGCCAGAGTATGTGGAACCAAGGCGTATTAGTGTCCAATGCATGAAACAAATACAACAGACAAGAAGGCTATCCCAACACCCCAAAGTAACAAAGACCTTGGTCGAGCCAGGTATTGAGATAACCGCAAGCACAAAAGGATGCCCTAGTGTAACACAAGACCACAAGGATCTTGGTGGGTACTACGTGGGACAACCAAGAAGACACAAACAAACAAAAGATCAAGATGTGCCCCTATGTGTACCAGTCAAAGCACACCATGATATGATGGATCAAGGCGGCCTTGACAAGTGATGATAGGGAGCTCAAATGATAAACAAAAACCAAAAGAATCAAAAGATCGCAATCAATTTCAAATGTCCTTTGCCATAGGATCAAGGGGATGGATGGGATTGATGAGGTCTATTAGGAAGGATGCATCCTGTTGAGACCGATGATGGATACTAAACGGAAAGATCGATATGACACAGGGTATTCAGGATCGATGGGATCTGTTGATACTAATGGATCTCGTTTGTTATGAACCAGCTGGATAAGGGCATAGCTTGATGACACGACACAAGGGAGACAAGACAGGAGACTGACACACCCTAAAGACCGAGGGGCTTAGGGGCCGATCAAAGATTAGCCTTGCCTATGTAAAAGCACAGAGCCCTCGTAGTTCGATAAAAGGCTAACGACTGACCAAGATGGAGACCTTGATGGATGGTAAAGATAGGATGGACAAAAGGATCATAGTGGACAATGGCGATCGATGAGAGACGATAGATGATAGATGATAGAGGAGCCCCTAGGGCTGATCAAGTGATGAACCTTACCTATTTGAAAGCGTAGGGGCAACGTAGTTTGACCAAATACCAAAGATAAATGATGGATAAAGGATGATGATAGGATGAGTGGATAAAAATATGGGACCGATATGATGAGATAGGATAGACCTGTTGGATTGGATAGGATGATGATGATCACATAAAGCTCAGGGATGGGATAGTTATCCAAATCATTAAAATGACTTGGGAGGATGATATGATAGATAGATGAGTGATGAAAAGTGATAGTGGATTGGAAAGATGTGCAAGAGAAGCAGGGGTGATTACGAGTAGATAAATGGCATTGGGTTGCATGGAGGGAGGCCTATAGCTAGATACCAATGACAAGGGATTGTGAGATGGGATGAGGATAAAGATGAAAGAATGGATAGAGATATAGGGATGGGGGATGGGAGGGATTGTTTGGATGGATAGGAATATAAGGATTGGGAGATGAAAGGGATGCTAGGATAGATGGATACAAAGATAAGGATGGGGAAATGGAAGGGATGTTGTGATAGATGGATAGGGAGATGAAAGGATGTTATGATAGATGAATAGGAAGATAAGGATGGGGAGATGAAGGGATGTTATGATAGATGATGTCTCCAAGGACTATGTCACAAAGGAAGCAGATGCCCCCACTCTAGATATGTCATACATGATGAGGCATGAGGGATGGAAGATGAGTGGATGGGAAAAGGAGATAACTAGAGGAAGATAGGATGGGTGACCAAGGAATACAACAAAGCATGGATGAAGGGAATGCATACCAAGAGGTGGCCAAAGCATGTATAGATAGGTGCCCCTGTTTTGATCAAGATCACAAGAAGGATGGAGGGATGGGAGATAAATGGGATATGATGGTAGGATGTGGAAGATAGGTGGGATGGAGGGGATTTATGAAGAAGACAGATAACAAGAAGACGGGTGCATAGCTGGAAGCATAGCAAATGGAGGGAATGCATATCAGGAAGTTGCCCCCAAGTACAGATGGATTTACGCATGACTCCTGTTTGCCAGGTTTTCATCATGGTATTTATCCAAGGCGCTTGTTTGCCAAGTTTTCACCATTGGAAGAATTATTTCTCTTTACTATTTTATTTTTTTTATTTTTTTGATAATTTTTTTGGCTTTTTTGGATTTTTCTAATTTTTTTGACTTTTTTGGATTTTTGACTTTTTGGATTTCATGCAGAAGGAGATGGATAAGGATAAGGAAGTGAATAAGTAGATTTAGAAGACATGTGATAAGGATCAAGTTCCATACAAGGTGTTAAGAGCCCATGTTTGAAGTGACTGTTGGATGTTGGTACAACCTTATTAGGATAAATGGATTATGCATGAGGATGAATTAGAGGAATTTGATGGGGTTGATACATGGGATAATGGATGGGATGCTGCAAATGGTATGGATGGAATGATGGGGTGGATATGTGATGGGGAGATGTGTTCAGGACCAACATTGGCACATGTGGTGGTGGATGTGAAAAGATAAGAGGATTAATGGATGGAGAATGTGTGGATAATGGAGGAGATGGGGTGGTGAACTTTGGAACATAAGGACCCAAAACAGACTTAGGAGATGAAAGGGGTGTATGACTAGCTTTTGGATTAGCAACTATGGATGTTCTTATAGATTTTTCATTTGATTACATTGCATATTTTTTCTTTGGAGGGCAGCCTTTGTGGCCTACGGATTTGATTTAGATTTAGATTTTTCTTCTCTTCACCCTGTCTTTTGGAGGGGACATGGGGAGCCTTAGATTCATGTGGATGCTTGGATTTATGCATTTTTTCTTTAACAGCCAAAGTGCTTTTAGTAGCAATGGGATGGATGTGAGGAGATGGATGATGTGGAGTGATGGAGATAGAATTATGAGGATTACGTGTAGATGGAGAATGTGTAGGTATGTGCCTTTGTTGATCCTGATTAGGGGACATGTGAGTGGGATGTTTATGATGGATGACATGGATAGGTGATGAATGGATGAAAGGATGGATATGTCGAGATGGAGGAGGTGATTTTAGGGTATAGGGGCCCAAAATAGATGGAGTGGTTGGAGGGACATAAGAACCCAAGATGGATGGTGTAGATGAAGGATGTGAGATGGTGGATGGAGGAATGTAAGGACCCAAAATGGATGGAGCAGATGAAGGAGGGATATGGATGGTTGTTTTGAGGTGACATGATAGAGGAGGAGGGATGGCAACATATGATCTAGTGGGGCAATGGGAAGAGCCAACATTTCTTTTGGAAAAGGCTTGTTGAGGACGTCTAGAGGTTGTACCAACATCTTTAGATTGTGAGCCTTGGGAAATAGGTCCAAGACCTTGCACGCAGACTTGTTCTTTGACTTGGATGGGCTCTAAAATACCTTGCTCATGAAGGCCTAGACCTTTTCCTTGATAGTTCATTTTCTTGAGCATGCGATCCATGATAGGATTTGTGTTATTATGAAAACATGATGCAATTCCATTATTAGGTGGAGGATGATGGGTGGTATATACACTATGTTTTTCTTCTACAAGGAGGCCACCATGGAAGAATGTGAGCGTACCAAGGGGATATGCAAGTGGTGTGGGGATAGCAGTTTTAGGCGATGATGGGGGATTATGAGAGGGAGATGATGGGATAGCAACATTTTGATGGGTGGTATCAGGAGAGGGATCAAGGGATATGATAGGATTTGGATTTGTGGTAGTGGGCTTATGTGATGGAGATGGAGATGGAGCAGTGGAAGCTTGAATGACAAGGGGATCATGGGATGGAATGGATGGGGGACTGTGATCTTGAGGTGGACTAGATGATCTAGAGAAGGGGATATGTTGGCATGACTCATCTTGTTTGGATGGAAAGATGACAGAGTGGTGGAGAGACTCTTCAAGTTGGGGATATGGAAGGATGGAGGATTCAAAACAGTCATGGGATTCGATGGGTTCGATGATTCTTGGGGTAAGAGTTGGGTGTTCAATGGATTTGGTAGATGTGATGGTAGGAGATGGGGGCTCAGCGGATTCAGAGGATGTGATGGTAGTAGATGGGGGCGCAGTGGATTCATAGGATGTGTTTGTTTCGACAGTTTGAGTGGTGCTAGGGGTGGGATCATCAATGATAGGTGTTGGGTGGAGAAGGGTCTCATCACTAATGACCGTGGATGATGGGTTGGGATGGCATGATTCCATAACTTCAAGGTGTGGAGTGGGAGACGTATTCTTCGCTATAAGTCCTTGGAGAACTTTTGGAGTGAGAAACTTGAATACTCTAGGCTAAGATGGCGTGGTAGGAGTGGATGAAGGATTATGGATTGGTGGACTAGGCTTATATGGGGGAATGGGATTGGATGCAAGACTGTGAATAGACGAGGGATTAAGATTAGATGAAGGGTTAAGATCTAGGGGTATTGGAATGGTGAATTAGGACATGAGGATGTAGGTGGTGGATTGTAGTAAGGATATTGGGATGGTGGATTAGGATGGGAAGATTGAGGTGGTGGATTGAGATAGGTTGGTATGGGTGTTGGATTAGGATAGGGATGTGTGAATGTTAGATTAGGATAGGTTGGTGTGGATGTTGGATTAGGATAGGAAGGTGTGGACATTGTATTAGGATAGGAAGGTGTGAATGTAGGATTAGGGTGAGTAGATTGGTATGGAAGATTAGGGTAGTGGGTATATTTAGATGAAGGATTGAGATAGGAGGATGTGGATGGGGGATTAGGATAGGAGTATTGTGATGGCATACTAGGATAAGAGGAGGTGGGTGTTGGATAAGAGGATAATGTAGATGAAGGGTATGATGGATATGACGGATATGACGGATATCCCTTGTCAAAGGTAGCATAAGGAACATGATTAGGCATGGATGAAGACATAACAGGATAACTTGAAGGGGTGATTGGATTTTGGAAAGTGGGTGGAGAAAGCTTAATGATAGTGTCCAGTGGATCTATGTCACATTCTTCTTGATCGACAAGACTTTTGTTATCGTTGTCAATGTAATTAGGGTTTCCCTTGACCACTACTGATGGAGGATAAGGATTCATGATGGTGAAAGGATAAAGATGATGGATCAAAGATTATGGATGGGGATGGTCTAAAGCTCAAATAGGGATTTTAGCTTAAGCTCATATTGGGATTGGATTAAAGCTCAGATTAGGATGATTGGATGAAGTGATGGGATTGATTCTAATGATCGGATTTTATTATCAAAGGATGATTACGACACCGAATCTTCTTCGAGATGGAAGTAGATTGATTGGTCGAAGGTGATTGGATAGGGATGTGATTAGATTGGATTGGGTTGGATAAGATCGAATGATGGATCGGATTGGATGATGAAAGGGACTGTAAACCCTGTTCAGAGATTACCCTAGGTGACTTAGGATGCTGATTGATCGGATTAAAGGATAAATGGATGATTGTAGCACCGAATCCACCTTGAGATTGAAGGTGAATTGATTGGGCCAGCGATGATAATTAACTTAGGATGGATGACAATCCTAAGAAAATGTTGATGAGGATGATTAGATCAGACACTTAGGTCAATTTGGATAATAACTCGAGATGAAGTTTAGGGGATCTGGATGATGATTTGATTGGAGGAATGGATGATAAAAATGGATGAACGAATACTCAAAATGAGTAAACGATTGATCGAAACGGATGAACAATTACTTGGAATGAGTAAATGAATGCTAAGAACAGATGAATGACTCTCAGAACAAGAAGATGAAAGCTCATAATGAATGATAGATTACTCAGAACGAGTAGATGATTGATTGGGATTGTAGAATGAGAGTTCAAAATGATTGGAGGTGTGAAATAGATGAATGTTTACTCATAACGAGTAAATGGATGATCAGAATGAATGAATGACTACTCAGAACGAGTAAACGACTACTCACAATGGACAAATGATCCTCAGAATGAGAAGATGAAGGTTTGGAATAGATGGAAGATTACTCGGAATGAGTAAATGATTGATCGCGATTGTTGAACGAGAGTTAAAAATGATTGAATGTTTACTCGGAACAGGGAAACAGATGATTGGAATGACTGAATGAAAGTTTGAAATGATAGGAGGTGTGAAATGGATGAATGTTTACTCGGAACGAGTAGACAGATGATCGGAATGATAGAATGAGAGTTCAGAATGATGAAATGAGGTGTGAAATGGATGAATGTTTACTCAGAATGAGTAAACGGATGATCGGAATAATAGAACGAGAGTTCAGAATGATGAAAGGACATGTGAAATGGATGAATGTTTACTCAAAATGAGTAAACGAATGATCGAAACGACTGAATGAGAGTTTGGAATGATGAAATGAGGTGTGAAATGGATGAATGTTTACAAGTAAACGAATGATCAGAACGATTGAACGGGAGTTTGGAATGATGAAATGAGGTGTGAAATGGATGAATTTTTACTCAGAATGAGTAAATGAATGATCAGAATGACTGAATGAGAGTTCAGAATGATGAAGGAGGTTTGAGATGGATGAATGTTTACTCAGAACGAGTAAGCGAATGATCGAAATCGCTAAACTAGAGTTTGAGACAATAGATGAAGGTTTGAAATATATGAGTGTTTACTCAAAATGGGGAAATGGATGATTGAAAAGGGAGAACAACTATTCAGAATGGATAAATGAAAGGTTGAAATGACTAAACCTCAGATTAGGGTTTTGGTTAAGCTCAGACTGGGATTAGATTAAAGCTCAAATTAGGATTGGGTTGAAGCTTAGAATGATTATATGATGTGATGGGATTGATTCTACACCAATTTTTGGGGTTTAAAGAACGTAAGGTGTTGACAATCAGATTTTTCCAAATTTGGCAATTTTCAAAAATTGTCAAATTTTGCCATTTTAGGAAACCTCACAAACGTACTTTTGAGAGTCCAGTTTTTCCCAAAAAATACCCAAAACAAAGATAGGATGAATTGCCAACTAACATCCCAAATTTGAGACACACATTCCGAGTTATTAATGAAAATAATTTTTCAAAATGCTGAAAAAAACACTAAATTGCAATTTTGAGGGTCAAGATGAAATTTTGAGGCCTCGAAAATGTGGAAAAATGGGGTCCAAGGGACTTCTAGTTATTTGGGATCCACATGCCATCTCATAACACAACCACCCGTAAAATTTCAGCTCAAACGGACACCCAAGTCAAAAGTTATGGCCCCCAGAAGTTTCAGCACAAAAATCAAAATTTTCAAAATGAAGTTTAGGTGATTGGGATGGATGATTTGATGCTGGATATGGACTCTAATGATGTTCTAAGTGGAACTTATGTGATTTTGGTGATGAAATGATGATTTTTGGAAAAGTGTTGATGATGGGCAAACGGGTGCTCAAAATAGATGAATGACTCTCAGAATGAGGGGATGGATGCTTGGAATGGATAAAATGGAGCTTTGGAATGATCCAATGGAGGTTTTCGGAGGTTTAAAATGACAAAACAAAGGCTTGGGATGATGAGAAAAAGGTTGGGAATGATTAAATGATGGCGTAGAGGCTAAACGGATCCAAACGAGGTGATTTCGGGTGTTCAGGAGGGCAAATTCGCCCCTCTACAGTAAATCAGGGGCACAGTCACCCTTCTGTAGTAAATTAGGGGCTCAGTCGCCCTTCTACAGAAAATTAGGGGTGCAGTCGCCCTTCTACAGAAAATTAGGGGCATAATTGCCCTTCTACAGAAAATCA
>VDFB02049217.1:135869373-135927940 GCA_007258455.2 Sequoia sempervirens | reverse complement strand
TATTTTCATGAAAATAAAATTGAGGGAAGAGAAGTTTCCGATAAACATCAAGAAGTATATTTTCATGAAAATAAAATTAGTCTATTTGGGATTTGTCATTTCTATGAAAGGATTGAAGATGGATCTAGAGAAAGTAAGGACAATAACAAAGTGTCCAACACTAGTAAGAATTGGGGAGGTGAGATATTGTCATGGATTTGTAAGTTTTTATAGTAATTTCATTATGAGATTCAATGTTTTTTTTACACAACTGATAGAAACAATGAGAGGAGATCAAAAGGAATTCAAATGGACATTAGGAGAACAAAATATTTTTGAACTATTAAAGTAAAAGGTAACAAAAAAACTAGCGTTAGCTTTTCCCAATTTTGATAAAGTATTTTGGGTTGATTGTGATGCTAGTGGAAGTGTGATAATAACAATGTTGACTCAAGAAGGTTAACCAATAGCATATTTTAGTAAGAAGTTGAATGATGAAAGGAAGATATATTGATTCTATGATCAAGAGTTCTATACCATAATTTAATATTTGAAGAAATTGAAACACTATTTGTTGCTGAAGGAATTTGTGTTTTATATTGAGCATCAATCCCTATAATATTTGAACATCTAAGGTAAATTTAATCAAGGAAACATTAGGTGGGTAGAATTCATGTAGATCTATATATTTGTATTGAAACACTAGAGTATAAATTAGAATAAAGTAACAAATTCACTGAGTAGAAGGAGAAACCTATTGATAGAGATGAAGGTAGTTGTGATAGGATTTAAAGAGCTAAAATTCTTGTATGAAGATGATTTATATTTTTTGAAATCCTGCAAAAAAAAGTAGAGAATAGGTAGTGATAGATAGAAGTATATGGTTGGATTATTTCATCAAGATAATATGTTATTCAAAGGAAACCAATTGTGCATTCCTCGGAGTTCAATATAGGAGAAACATAGTGATGGATTAGTTAGATACTTTTATATAGATAAGATAGTGGCCTTTGTAAGTGAACTTTATTTTTAGCCTCAAATTTATAAGGATGTAAGGAAATTTGTTCAAGAATGTAGAACCTATCAATTTGAAAAAGGAAGTAGTAAATATCAGATTGTATCAACCTCTAATAGTATCAAAAATACCTTTGGAGGATATAACCATGGATTTTTTATTAGGATTTCTAAAGACAGAGAGCACATGATTATATAAGTAATGGATTAGTTTTCCAAGATAGTGCATTTAATTCCTTGCAAGAAAATACATGGCATTGTGTATATTGTTGTCCTTTTATTTATAGAGATTATGAGACTACATGGATTACCAAGGAGTATCATTTTAGATAGGGACAATAATTTCACAAGATACTATGGAAGAAGATGAAATCATACCTAAATTTTAGTTCTACATTTCACTCACATATTGGTCAAAAAACATAGGTAGTCAACACAAGTTTGGGCAACTTGTTGAGATGTTTAATAGGAGACAAGGTATGAAATTGGGACACCATTCTACCAAAAGAATACTTTTCCTACAATAATTTAGTGAATAGGAGTACATGGACACTATCTGATATTATGTGTAGTGACCCTCCTGATTGTAGCTTGTTGATGTGAGATCAATGTTCTAGCATCACCATTTCCTTGTGATTTTTTTGTTGTGATTGCATTCTTTCTCTAAATGGTGTGTAGGAGCCACCACATGTTCGAGATGAGGTTCCTCAACATGTCAATTGTTGGAATTTTATATGTTTCTATATTTGTTTTATCATTATGCTTCATTTCACTGATGTGCATTACTCATGTAGCAATTAAATGTGAACCTAATTATTGATGTTCAAAATGAATGATATATATGATGGATATTACTTTTATGTTTTATATTATTGTACCTCATTGGGTGTCCATGCTATGCTTCGATGATATATACATTGAGCATATACCCTTGACATGCATTGAGTGGTTAAAAGTACAATGTTATTTCTCTATCTAACTACATAGGTCTGAGTTATTCCCGAATAGTGGTTAATTATGAGATGTCACACTAGGCCTCCCTATCTAGTCCCAATCATACTCTAATCAAATATGACATGTTTCATATTTGACCAGTAATTACCCCAGATCCGAGTTAGGAGTTATTTTTGAATCCATGTATATCATGAATGACTAGTAGATGTATTATTTAATTAATAGTTTAAACTACATGTTTTTTGAAATTGAAATGTTAGGAATTTAAATGATTTTTATGTTGGTTATTGAAATATTTTCCCTATTTTTAAAAAAGGGAAAAACAAAAATGAATTTAAGTTATTATTTATGTTTGCAAAAATTCCTTGGGTTGGGAAATGTGGGATATACTTGATTTAATTATCATGTTTGAATTTTTATTTCTATAAATTTAATTGAATATAGGCTTATATGGATTTAAATCATGAATTTAAAGGTTGAGTGCGATTTTAGAATGAGTTTTAATGTTTATTTGAAAATTGAGGGAAAGGTAGTTTAAGAAATAGAAAAGAAATTTATATTATTTTATTTTGGAAATTGAAAAAGTGTAAATAGGAAAGAAAGGGTTTTTTATTTTTCATTATTCATTTTTGGGATGAAGTGGAGAGAGGAGAAAACCCTCTTGTGAAAAATTGTTTTGTGGATAGTGGAAGAAATTGTGAATGGATTTGGATGAGATTAGATGTAATAGGACATGAATGGGAAGGGTAATGTTCTTGCAAGTGATCTCATGTGTTAGTTAAGTGTGCTTGAGGTGGTTGAAAATTTAACATAGATTAAGGTATTCTTCTCATTTATTTTAAATTAGTCTATGGATTTCAATTTTGAGTATTGGAATAAGATTAAGGGAGTGTAGACATAAAAGTTGATAATCCAACCTTATAGATCCCAATGAACACCTGTAAGCAAATAGCCTGTCACCAAAGGAGATCAAGAGACACAAGAATGGTGCTCTACAAACATGAAGCAAAAATGCATTTCTCGAGAAGTTAATAATTACAAAGAGATTAATCCTTAAGAAAGGATATCAAAACCATAAAGTGAGAACCCTAGGATGAGGAATAAATTAGCATGTGACAAGTGTCAAGATCATAATGAACGAGATGACATGACTAATTTAATAATGCAAAAATAAAGATTCTTAAGTTTAGCTTAAGTGAAATAAAGTAAAGGTGACTTAATTAATTAATCAATATGATTAAATTAATCAAGTAAACAACATATTAATCTAACACCCCCTTAAGATGAACTTAGGGAGAAGCTAAAAAACTAAGGACAAAATGCATGAAAGCAAAGATGGGTCCCGACAACTAGGCCAGATGAGGTACCCATGTACAAATGTAAAAGATCTCTCACAACAGGAGAAAAAGAGAAAACCTCATGGGAAAATATCCTCTCCAAAAGAGAGAAATACAAGTGAAGGACTAAGAAGCCTCCAAACAAGAGTGAAGGACGAAGAAGCCTCCAATCAAGAAGAAATTGTACCAAAAGATAGGAACGAAGGATGAACATGGAAAACACCACTGAAGCATGAAGAAGCTACAAACACTGTTGTAGAATGACCGCTGAAATGCTGAAAGAAAAACCCTCTCTGAAACAAATGATTATCAGGATCAAGAAGAAAAAAATATGCATGAGTGACCTCAATAACACTACTCTAATCCAATGGAAAACCAAGTCAAAAAAATCTGAAACTCGAAGATACAAATGGTACAAGTACCAATAGTCTGAAGAATTGATCAAGTGAAAATGGAAGGTCACCTCCAAAAATAGGAATGCAAGAGTGTCCATATGGTAAGTGCTCCATCTCATTGAAATGCATGGGTAACTAGCCATTGCATCCACCTAGTACATAAGAACAAATATTGTATACATAGCTCACTCCAACACAAAACCAAGGAAGCATTAGCACCAACAGTAGAAACCCCCCCATAATGCTGACAAGGGAGAGGTATGATAAGTACACTAAAAATGAATGCCTGAAAGTAGTGCATGAAGAGGAACCAAGAACATGATACCATGTAGAAGTTGATAATCCAACCTCATACATCCCAATGAACACCTGCAAGCAAATAACATGTCACCAAAGGAGATCAAGAGACACAAGAATGGCACTCTGCAAATATGCAGCAAAAATGCATTTCCTGAGAAGTTAATAATTACAAAGAGATCAATCCTTAAGAAAGGAGATCAAAATCCTAAAGAGAACCCTAGGATGAGGAATAAATTAGCATGTCATAAGTGTCAAGATCATAATGAATGAGACGACATGACTAATTTAATAATGTAAAAATAAAGATTCCTAAGTTTAGCTTAAGTGAAATAAAGTAAAGGTGACTTAATTAATTAATCAATATGAATAAATTAATCAAGTAATTAACTTATTACTCTAATAGTAGAAACCTCCCAATGCATTTCTTTTTATTAAATTCAATGTTAAATCATTAGTTTTAGATTTTTATTGAGAATTTTCATTGAAATGGGGTTATAACACCTAATTTTTTGGGAAATAATAAAAATGTGAATTTTCTAGCTTAGAATGTGTGGTGGGAACTTTTGACACCAAAGGCTATTCTTGAAATTTTAAACTTTGAAATTTTAAAATTTAAAATTTTAATTTTGAAGAAATTTTAAAATTTGAAATTTTAATTTTTCAAGAAATTTTAATGGAGTTTGAAAAGAATTTCTTGGTTTTTGGTTTATTGAAAAATGAGAAAATTTGGTAGTTTATGTGAAATATGATGTTTTTTAATGTTTGAAGAAAAGTGTATTTTGTGAAATATTAAAATATATCTTGTGAAAACATCTCTGTGAAATCTGGCTAAAAATTGGAATTTTGCATTATTTTTCATGCCACACTTGTTGGTGAGTGTGAAGATCCTAGGAACGAAGTACTAGAGAGGGTATGGGAGTGGCTCCCAATGTGTAGCTAACCCAAATTGGCTTGTAGGATTTTCATGGGTGGCGAGTCTTTTAATCGTGGAAATTAATGAAACACAAATAATTTTAATTAATAAAGATAATGGATGCCCCTCTCATGACTTGAGTGCTTGTAAAGGCTAAGATTTTTGGGAAGACATGCCAACTCATAGAGATTTGGTATTGTAAGATCAAGTATCCTCATTTATATGAGAGGAGCATTAGATTTTGTGTGTTCCATACTAATGAGCACCATGATGACACTCCCTACTAGCTCTCTAGCATCTTAGCCTAGTTTCTTGTGTGTTTGTGATATATCATTGGTGAGTTTGCCCAATGATGATCCTTGTGCTTCCCAATGGTGAGTTATCTAAGATTATTACAAGATGTGACATTGGTGAGTTTTCCTAATGTGGATTTGTGATGTGTTATTAGTGAGTTTTCTCAATGTGGATTTGTTATGTGACATTGGTGATTTTTCCCAATGAGGACTTGTATTTGAATCTACTTATGATTGATCCATCTTGTGATATTAGATGAGTACTTTATATGATGTGTATTTTGAGTGTAGATGTCTTTAATTCCTCTTCTAATGTGTTTGGTGTGAGTGATGTGCTTGTGACCCATGTGACTATCTCCTATCATGGTGGGAGTGGACCCTTTTAATTCCACAATGTTGGGTGGTGCAAAAACCACCATTTGGGATCAAAGGATTGTGGTGGAGTTGACGAGGGCTTAAATTTAGCAAAGGTTTCTCATGCTTATATCATGCTTTCTTCCATTTGATTTATTTATGTAATTATATATGTAAAGGAAATTTAAGTCTTATTTGTTGTGATTGTAATCATATGGTTTATTGGACCTCTTTTCTTGAGATGAATTGTTATCCATGGAAAATGGATAGTGTATTTATTTATAGTTACATGATGCATTATTGGAATTAAGCATGATCGTATTATGGATGCTAATGATTATGCAATGTAGTAGTAACATGAATTTAGGAACATTTCATTTGGTACTAAAATGAATTTAGGATATTTTAATTGATTTTAAAATGAATTCAAGTGTCTTGGAATATTCTTTCATGGTGTTGTAGACCCATCATGTTATTTTCCTACTCTTTGGAGTTCATTCCTTAAGTTTGGTGTCATTTAGGGGACTTTGGTATCCTCTTGTGATGTCTTGTAAAATAAAAAATATGTCAAATCTCTTAAATTTGGTGTTTTATTTCTTAGGGAAAGAGTTAGGGTTGTTCGAGAGGCATTAAAAATCATCCCTACCTTATCCTTCACTTGTCAAAGGTATCCAATAATCGGAGAAATCAAACTCTTAGTTTGACCTTGAGTCATTTTTTTAGTGTTTTTAGTTCATAGGGTGTTGTAGACCTATTTTGGTGGTTCCTTAGTGATTGGGGGTCTTGGAGGTCATTCCCTAGTCCAAGGAAGCTCATTTTCTATGACACTAGCCCCCTTGTAGAGACACTAGTGCCTGAGAGGTGTGCCAAGGGTATAGATGCCTAAATAGGAATTAGATGCCCTAAAAGGAAACAAGCATCCCTAAAGGGCATTGGTGATGGGAACTAGTGTCTTGGGATGTGCTTTGAGGCCTTGTATGGAGAATCATTGTGAATAGAATTTGTTCCCCATGGTATCAAGAGTCAGTGATATTTAGAGTGTGTCCCTTAGTGAGTGCAGGATCATGATGAAACTATGCCTCTAAGTGGAAATGAAAATAAATAAAAATAGAGTTAAGAAACTTGGCATCAAATTTTAAATAGGTTATTAACATAATTTAGAAAATATGTAGCAATAATATTTATATTAATTTGAATTTAGTTCATAAGCTAGTAGGTTTTTTACGAAATATGTAAATTTATTTGGTGGAAATTTGAAATTTCAATGAAGCAGTACTATAATTTTTTAAAACAATTAAAAAATGTGTCATTCGAGCCCACCTCCAACCTAAGTATGAGAAAAAATGTTTTTTTTAATCTTTCAATATAAGTAAAGGACAAATGCCTAGATGTAATGCATTTATTTTGTAATTTTTTTGCAAGTAGATAATTAGTTATGTTTTTGAGTATGACTTTTCAAAAATATTAAAAAAATATTTTTTTGGAAAACCTAACTTGGTTAGAAACATATTTAATTCATTTTTTTTAAATTTAGTTTGTGAAAGCATAGAGTGACAAATCTTTTGGATTCAAAAAATATGAAACCATTTGAAAGTTATGGATGTTTTTCATTAACCCTATCAATCAAGACTTCAGACATAGTGCATGTATAAAATAAAGAATAATTATCTATTGAATTCAAAATAAAGCATATCTTATATTGGTAGAATGCTAACAATTTCTTGAGTAAACCCTATTCATTTTATCAAATTTGGATAAAAAAAATCATCAACACGAAGGGTGAACTCTGAAAAACCAAGGGAAACCTAGAAACATGATAGGGAAATTGACTCTTTAGGTGTGACATACCCAAGCCAAATACCAAAGCATAAACCACTCATATTTGTTTTCCTTAATGGACTAAAGTAATTATAATCATTAGATACAAGGAGAATTGGTTGCTTGATTGTAGGCCCTACAAGTGTTAGAACTCACAAAAAAAATGAACATAAAACATGAACAAACTCACATAAAAACTTGATGCATTGCAAATATGAATCTTGATTGATAATGTAAAATATGCTTATTCTTCTCTTGACTTCCTTTTAGGATGCTCAATTTCTCAATCTTTTCACTAGGATTTTATTAGGATTTCAAATGGTGAAATAGACTTATATTTATATACATTAATTCATTTTCCCCTAAAATTAATTATTGAAAGTCAACAAATAAATTCAAATTTATAAATTTAAAATGTCAACAATAACATATTTAAATTCAAGTCATAATAGGCCAAAAAGGGGCACTAGTTCCCTAGTCCAAACCTGTTTTGGGTATTTAAATATCTTTAAATGAATATTAAATGATAATTTCCAATTTAATCTTTAGTTTCCTCCAAAGATGGCCATAAAATGGGGAAATTAAGAGCACAGTTGGGTCTAGGAACATAGGGGGAGCTAAACTTAGTATGAAATTGTCAAGGGTGACAATTTATGATGCTATATATATATATGTGTGTGTGTGTGTGTACAAATATAAATAAATACGCACATACACATATATATATACTAAAAATAATAGAGAAGAAATTGTATATTGGATCACCAAGCCTTTTTCGTTCATTCATACTGTAGTGTAGAAAAATGTATCCCTTTACATTTTCACACTTGTTTGGGCCCTCCTAGTTAATTTGGACTTAATTGTACCTTAATTTAGTGTTGTACAATGTATTTATTTACATTTTCACACTTATTTAGGGCTCCTTTAACTAATCGATCTTAATATTGCCTTTATTGGCCCTTTAATTCATTTACCAAGCCTATTTTATTATATTTTACGAAGGAGAAACCTGACATTCATTAATACCTCAACATAACACTTTTCATGGAGAAATGTGTCCTAGGTTTAGGGTCCTAGGACTCATTTTCCCATGAGCGAATGGGTCCTCCCTTAGACCTAGGACCTAAATTTAAATTATGTTTTTGGTAGTATTTTAATGTTTTCAAATCTATATTTCATTGTTAGCTTGTGATATTTGAACTTTAGGAAATTGAGGATACATACCTATAAATATAAGGTTATTTCACTATGTTTCAACTAGAAGATTTTGAGAAGAACCTAGCAAGTTTATGATATTTCAAGAGTATTTCAAGAGAAATTAAGGGCATTCAAAGGCAGATTTATTGCAAATTTATTGTAGCATTCAAGATCCAATTGTCATGTCAAAGTCTTCTTGTATCATGCATGTTATTGGAGCTAATATGGTGATGTAGGTTTCATGATCCATTCAAGCACTCAAATTCACTATTTCAAGCAAGATTCAAGGTTCAGGATCCATATCCATTGAAGCCATTTCATGCAAGTTATAGATCTACATTCCAAGGTTTATGCAAGGGTTTGTTGAGTGGTAAAATTGCTTTTTTCATTCTTTATTCCCTCTTTCATGTTTCATTTCATTTTAATGTTTAATTTTACCAAAACAGGGTTTGACCAAGGAAAACCCCCATTCACAAAAAGCAAAAAAAATTTCCCTCTTGATTTGTGTTTTTAAATTTAGGTAGAAGAAATCTTGAAGATCTTTTGAAGAGAAAAATTGAAGAAGTTATCAAAGTTGTAAAACGTTGTCATATTCTCACAGAAACTCATCTATAGAATTTATTTCTGGCTTTCTGAACCTGAAACCTAGGAAAATTGTCCAGAGAATTAGATCTATAGCAGAGGCTCCCAAAAGTTGCAGAAAAACCCTAACTTATGACCCTTCGCCCCTAGGCGAATGAGTCCCAGATCAACTTCAAAAACTAACTTTTGGTGATTGGTACACATGCTTCTGCCCTTCTCTGATCTGCAATCTGATTGTAGCTTTTGTTAGTATTGAGCTTAATCTTGTTACTTCAAGTGTTAGATTGCAATTTGGTGTTGATTTACTATTTTTTAGTTTTTCTCCCCAAAATGTTGCTTGACTAGGATCCCAGTCTTGACACAAAAAAGAAATTCTTAGATTCACACTTTGAATTGATTGACCTAAGGGTTGATAATCATTTTATTGTGTGGATCTCATTTCATAATGAAATAGAGGAAGATAGGTCCATCATAACCCTATTTCCCTTCATTTCTATTGACACGCCTATTTTTCATCATTTCATTTTGATGAACCTAATGTTTTTGATTAACGATAAACAAGTTTTGAAGGGTTCCTTAAACCCTGTACAAAAAAGAGTAGGGGTAGCAAAGATAAAGCAATAGGCTGCCCACCCAAAATGCCAAAAAAAGTTGATTATAGAAACATCAACAACCCATAAAAAAGAAGACCAAAGCAACAAGACCAAACAACAAGAACAGAACAAGTGAGCATTAGAGAAGTTCCTTAAGCATTCTAGCCACTTCTAGGTCCTTGAAAGTAATCCTGTCATGCATTTCCATGATCTCCTCCACATCCTACCTAGGTACCATTTTGTACTTCTTGGTTTTGCTCCAAGTACGAACACTCGGCCCCGTGCCCAAGTTCACAGTCTATAGCTCCTTGTCAACATTCTCCCTCATCTCCTTGTTCATCAACTCACTAAACAAAGATATACCAATCCATTCCTTTTCCTTATCATTGAGGAACACAAGACCTTCAACCGAGGATTCCAATTTCTCCTTGCTAAGATTGATGATCATGTCTAGGTCCTTACACAACTACCAATAGTTCTTTTCCAACAAAGACAGCCTTGGGCCATAGTCTCTCTTCAAATTGGCCAACTCATCCACCAAAAGGCCAACACTAGAATTCATAGAATTGGCCAATCCGAAAATGGAATCCTTCTCCTTAAGACTATGAAGCGTGGAGATATTGCACTGGGAAATTATGTCATGGAGGTCCTGAACCTCCTAAACCAACCACATAAGCAAATTGAAAGAAATATTAGCCCCTTCCTTAACTAGACCCAAGGCTTACAAGTAGTTCATGGCACCCTAGAATAAACCTCTTCCTTGATGAGAGCTCATAGGGGGATCATCATCCTGAAAACCATCAAGAAGGTTAACTTTGGACTTACCATTGTCTTTAAAAGATGACACATGAATAGACTCATCCACATCCACCACACTATTCACCTTTCTAGCAGTAGGGGTCCCTCCACCAACACCAAAACCTAGGTTCACGTTCCCAAAATTTTCCACCTCACTGACCTAATTACCCTCTAAGACCTTCAAAAGCTTATTTGCCACCTTCTTAGAGAACACTAGCCCCTAAATCTTAGCCTTCTTTCCACTACAAATTCCCTTAACATCTTCACCACAGACCTCCTTAAGTTTGTGCTTTACACACGATATGAAGGGTTTTTCCTTACTAGTAGAGGGTTTCTTCCCACTAGACGAGGGAGTATAATCTAAATCAGTATGGTACCCATCTGACCACGCCTTAGAATCCACTTCAATTTTTGTCCCCTCACTCTCAACCACCTCCTCAACCAAGAATTTCCCACTCCCCTTCTTCTTTTTTGAATCAGGGGGACGAGGAGCTTCACCAATACAGTTATCCTTAATGAAATCAATGATAAGAAACATTAAACCCTCATGTAAGAAAGGGTTGCTTGGATTCTTTTTGAAATTTGTAATCCCCTCTTCTAATGAAAGCAACATATAAAAGGGGAAAGAAATTAGCTTACAGTGTCGAAAATGATTAAGCATCACAAAGTGATAACCATACAAGGCCATGTACATTCCATCTAGGGTGAAATACCACATCAGTGCCATGTCAACGTCTTGCTAGATAGGTTTAATCTTGAACCTATCATATTCATCACAATCCAACCTCACCATTTTTGCTCTCTCTCTATCCCAAAGAAAATTCAACCTAGTAGACCCCGACAAATTTTTGTCTCTGTAGAACTTTCTTCCTTTGGTTGACATCCTAGTAACCTCTACAATTAAATCCTTACTAATAGTGGTATCCCAACCAAACATGCTCAGAACCTAGCCATGCCAAGCATTGAGAAACTCTTTGGAAACATTAGTTTTAAATCCATGCAACCTCTCCATGAAAGGGGTAACCCCTCCCTTTTGTAGGATTTCCCACACATTGACATTGGCCTTGAAATCATCACAGGAAAGCGACTTCATTCTATACCTCTCCCCACCCATCATCGAACACTTCACAAACATAGAGAAGAACAAACAAATGCAAATAAACACCAAGGTGAGAGGAAGAAAAGCTCCCAGAAAGTGTGTGTGCCTACCAAGTGCAGTACTGAGGACAATAATGGAGAGGAGCCTCCTGCAATTACAATTTGGATGCCCACAGATTCTAAAGATCTTTTCAAGCATGAGGTATCTAATTAGCCAGAGATGGCCATGATAACCACACAATCCTTTAGATGAGGAGACAACTTCCTCCAACGAGCTAAGATTTTTCATTATTGAGAAAATTAATTAAATCAATGGGAAAGATATCATTAGCCTCCCAATGTCTAGCTAACCTCACCCCATGATTCTCCATCCAATCAGTCATCCCATTCACCTCACGAAAGCATGGGATATATAGACTTCATTAAAATCCTACAAAATAGCATGGGCATCCAAAATAAAGTTTTTAATGGTCCATGAAGGAGGAGAACACTTCCTAAGGTAGTTAATTATGTTTAGGGAGTCCCATTTGACCCATAAATTTGAGATACCCTTCTCCCTAGCCATCTAAATATGCCATGGTAGGCTACAACAACTTCAGCAAAGTGGTTTTTGAATTCCCAAAGGGAGTTCCATAGTGAACTTGATGTTTGATTATTGCATTTTTCTAAGTTTGGAGTATATTTCAGCCCTAGATCTAGATCTTGCATTCATTTGAATTGCATTGCATTAAATTAAATCTCATTTAGGGTTGCTTAAACTTGCATTAAATTTGCACCTCATTTAGGGTTTTAGGATTGCATTTTCGCATTCTTTAAATATGAAAAATATAGAAAAATCAGTCATTTTGCAAAGCATCTACATAACATTTCATCATTATTCATTTACATTTGAAAATTGAATCAAAATTAAACATCAAATTAGGTCTCCTAGTTGGTAATTTAGTAATATTTTGCATTTGTATTAAGCTTAATTTCACAAAAATCTGAAACTATAGCTCAGTGTCTAAAACCAGAATTTGGAAACCACAAGAATCAACTTAGAAGTCTATAAAAACATTTTTCAAAACCATAAGATAGGACCCATTCACCTAGGGGTGAATGAGTCCCTAATTAGGGGTTTTTTCTAAATTTCTAGGTATTAAAATATCTATTTTTGTATTATGTTCTACTATTTTCAGATTTTTGTTTTAGTTTACAAAATTTCTATTTCTTGGAATTGATCATATTAAGCTTAATTTGATAAATTCAGTGCATTGTGTCAATTCAAAATTGCATTTACAAGACATCATTTTTTAGGTTTTTACATAGCATAATTAGAAAATTATCTTGTTTAGAATCTAAAAATTTGCTTTTACATATTTGCATTGCACTTTACATCCTAGGTTATTTCATTGTATTTCACCTTCTATCCATTTTGGGTGCATACCAAGTTTGTGAAACTTGTATGAGCTTCACAACTTGGTGTCCTATAGCCAATACTATCGTGAGACATAGTTTGAGACTCATGTCATCCTATGATACATCATTTATTATGGATCTTGGGTTTTCCAACTCTTTCACTCATAGTGTTGACACTTGTCAACCCTCTATTGATCCTAGCTTTCATACCTCATTTCCAATGACTTCCCTACCTAAAAATCATGTGCATGATGTAAAAACAATGGTTGCTAATTCTTCTCAAGAGAACATAAGGAAGATCAATGAAGAATTAAAATGTTTGCAAGACTTTGTGAGAGCTGAACATATTGCTAGTAATGTTATTCTTTTCGTAGGGAACATAAGAAATCTATTGAAGCATGAACAAGGAATAGATTTTATATGTAGCCTGATCCATATCATTAAACACAATTTATCCTCTCCAAAACTAGCCTTCAATACCTTTCCTATGCATGAAAGAGATCCAATAATAGAACACACAATTCCTAATCCATCCCTTCTTGAAAAAGGGAAAGGTGTGATATTAGAAGATACAATTGTTGACCATAATCACAATCATATTGATCTTAATAGGAAAGGTGCTTTATTTGACAAGATCAGTTCTAAACACCAACCAATGTCATATGACGATTCTACGGTTATCTTACCTCCTCCACCTTCCAAACCAAATAAGAAACCACATCAACTTTACAAAACCAAGAAAAAAAACAAGTTTGATCCTCTTGAGGGCCTATTGAAGATATCCAAGACTAAAAATGATTTCTACACTCTTTTACATTGGGGATTAATTAAGCTACCTCCTAAACCTGAACAATTAACACCACAACAAAGTGATAAAAATGAACCATATTGTTCCTATCATAGATTCTTTGGACATCACACCGATAATTGTTGTGGTTTACAAGAATTATTGAAGAAATTCAAATCCCCTAGGGATCCAACTTAACTACATTACATGAACTTTTCTCCTTGCCATGTAATAGTTTTAGGATCATAGCATACTCACTATTGCATGTTTAATATTCATTGCAAATCATTTTCTTTGCAAGGAGATCATTTTCATCACTCATCTCGGCTCATCCTTGTCTTGCACTTAGTGGGGGCAAGAGGTAGATAGCCTTTTCCTAGTTTGGAACTTAATGTTGTCCCTTTGGCTAATTATCTTCATTCCACATATACTGATCAAGATTGGGATGCAAATGACCTACTATAGGTTGATTCACATGTGCCTTACTAGTATTATCTTTGTTTTCTTTTCCATGTTCTTTATGTGATTGCATGTGTGCAATGTGATCCCCTATACTATTCTATTTGATGTATCTCTTCATGTGTATTCCTCTATTTGTATCTACATTATGCTATATGTCATAGAAATTTATCTTTTCTTTGTCTTTTGGTTTCCTTTTGGGGATGACGCAAGGCATCGAGACAATTAGGTCTCTTCCATGTTGACCCAAAAAAAATTTCTTTGTTTTTTTCTTTCTATATGTCATTCTTCATGTTCTACTAGTATTTGGGGAATGATGACATTTCTAAGCTCTATAATCACATTGTAGAAAAGACATATTGACCCTGAATCCATAGATCTCTTGTTTTTTGAGATTTCATTTTGGGGGCAACCCCTTCCTCTCTCTTTTTCATGATGTAGCTTTATTTGGAAACATGTGACTTGGGATATGGATTTCTAAATAAGCTCACAACAATGGTGTTAGCAATTTCTTTAAAGTGGGGACATACATTAGTATTATTATTTTTGAAATTTTTGACATTCTTTATGTTTCATTGTGCAATTTTCTTTTTTCTTGTGATTCGTCTTTTTCTCGATGGTGTCATTGTGCTTGATGTCCTCCAGGAGTGTGATATTTCTTGGCATACGACTTTGCTCTTAGTGGTGATGTTACACGTTGCATTCCCTAAGTTGTGAATATTTTATCCTTGACTTGTCCTCTCCTAGAGATATTAGGCACAATGTTCCCTTAGAGGAGACCTTACATGAACTAAGCAAGATCTCTTGGAATATATATATATATATATATATATATTTTTCACAAGTGTTTAGGATAAAACAACTTGTTGACCTTATGAAGCTTGAAGTTTATATTTTGTGGTGCCTTATTGGAGTTATTAGAGATATAACTTTGGTATGGTTAGTATGATGAGAGCCTGTAGACCTGGCATGACTTCTCATTGTACAGTGAGAGACTATAGACTTGGCATGAATTTCTCACTTAGCCAATTTTTGGGAGCTCACCTAGTGGATAGCCTGAGGTTCCATTAGCCCATGTGAGCATGTGTTGTTGTTTGCATAGTGAAAATCGCATTCCGCTTATGAAAATTTTTGGACAAACAATCGAGATGTGTTCCACATCGTGTTGGAAAATTAAGGCTTGATCCACCCTTTTCTTTTGGACAAATAGTCGAGACGTTTTCCACATCACATTGGATATTTAAGGATTGATCCGCCCTTTTCTTTTGGGGGTGAGTGTAGGATCATGGGGGTTCAAAAAGTGGCAATATGACACAAAAATGGTTGATTGCTTTTTATTATCTAAGTTGGATGAAATGAAAATGGTTTATTGATAAAATTGTCAACTTTCTATCAATATAAGATATGCCTTATTTTGAATTTAATAGATAATTATTATTGATTTTCTACATGAATTATGACTAAAGTCCTAACTGATAGGTTGATTGAAAAATATCTATAATTCTCAAATGATTTCATATTTTTTGAATCTAAAAGATGCAACACATTTTATGCTTCCCATACTATAGGATAAAAAAAAAAGTGAATTTCATAAATTTTTTACCAAGTTATGGTGATCAGACAAACAAGTTTTAATATTTTTAAAAAGTTCTGATAAAAAAATCATAATTAATTATTTACTTGCAAAAAAATTGCAAAAAAAATGTGGCACATTCGGGCATGTATACTCTACTTATATTGAAAGTTAAAAATTAAAAATAAAAAAATTCTTGTACTTAGGTTGGTCAAACATACACCTACATTTTATTTTTTCTTGAAAATTTAGTACTACTACATTGAAATTTCAAATTTTTAGCAAATAGATTTACTTTATTCCAAAAAAGGACTAGTATCTTAGAAAATGCACTCAATTTTCTACAAATTTTGTTCTTACATATTTTTCAAATTTTGTTAGTAACCTATTCAATTTTTTATGTCAAGTTTCCTTTGTTTTTTTGAATTTTCATTGCCACTTAAGGGCCTAGTTTGGACCCCCATGATCCTACACTGACCCTTGGAAAAATAGATGATGTGTGTTCCACATCACATTGGACAGTTGAGGCTTGATCCACTCGAAACATAAAAAAAAATGGGGTTCACCAAAATGGAAACATAATGATGGACCTAATTTCTCTTAGTTTCATTCAAAAATGTGTGTTATGATGTGTGAATGAGTAACATAAATTAAAACTAACAGATATAGCAGTTAAAAGGCAGGTTTGAAAAGGGTCAAATGTTGTGTACCTTTCACCAAAGTTGATTTTATCAAACCTCACTAAGGACTCATTCACCCTATAGCGAATGGATCTTGGCTAGGGCTCCAAAAAATCTGTTTATGGGTTTTGTTCTTCTATGTCTACACTCCCAGATTCTAGTTAGGCACTATCAAAAAGCCAAAAATAAAGCCTATACCTAAGTTTTCATGATTTGACAACTTTTCTTGATCTTTGAAAACTTTGCAACTTTCTTCAAATTTTCTATCCAATTGATCTTCAACCTAAAACCTACAATCACACATCAAAGAAAATAAAAATGTTGTTTTGTTAGGGAATGTTGCAAGTATGAATGAGTATGGTGGTGTTGTCATTAATGATGTCATTGATTTCAACACAATATAGGTTGTTTTAGAGAAAGGAAACAAGTGATTATAGGTGGTGCATTTATAGTTGAGATGCTGTAGAGATGTTGTGAATACATGGAGCTATCTTTATGGTGTTACAGGTGTGCTTATATGATGAGTTACCAAGTGCTTTTGAGAAAATTAATAAATAGTGAAAACAAAATTGTGTGTGTTCAAAATGTGCTCTAGTATGTGCTCCACATTTCTTCTGTGTTGATCCTATGCTTGTGTGGATCTGTAGTGATGTTGAAGGGTATCCTTGGGTGATATATCCTAGATTATAGCTTCTAGTTTGATGAAGAGTGAAAGTTGAGTTCACTGGTTTGGCAGAGTTGTTTGTCTATGGAATGGGAGAAATGTATATGCTCCACAGTCTTCCGCTGGTTTGTTTCAGGTCTTGTGGATTTGGAAGAAGGATTGTAGTGGTGTTATTTGTGTTCTATCAAAGGTGTTCATGGTTTTGTGCTCCGAAAGACTAGTTTTAGAGTTACTATGTGTGTTTGTACAATCTAGATGGACTGATGGAAAGTGTTCTATGTATGAAGGTTGTTGCAGTAGCTGTGGATGAATCTGAAGGCATCTAAGATGTTTTCTAGTGTATGGTGAAGCATATTATGTGGTTTACATGTTATCTTCTTGTTGTGGAAGTGTGTACTTCAAAGTTCACTGGTGTTTTCATTAGGTTTGGTCAACCTAGTGTTTACATGCCATGTGAAGGATAAGTATCAATTAAGGAAGCATGTGATTGATCCAAGATGTTGTTTTCAGTCTTGGTTAAGTGTTGCTTTGGTCTACTCTCATTCTCATCCACCATGGGAATGTTGAGTTACCGACCTAATTTGAATTTGTAAAATGAAGAGTGTGTAGCCGACCTTGGAGAAAGTTTCTAAGGTTAAAGATGGTATAAATACATGATAATATTTTAAGGATTGCACACCACAAGTGTGAGAAGTGAGGGATTGTGTGAAAGTGAACTGAGGAAACAAGGACTTCAATGTGTTAGACTCTTGAAAGCAGTGAGCTGATGGTGTCTATAATTCTTTGATCAAGGTTGCGAATGTGTGAAAGTTGTTGTGGTGGATCTTTTGTTGCATTGAGATAATGTTCTTTGTGTAACATTCTTCTTTCTATCTTTCTTTGTCTGTAGGTAGTGTGCATTCCTTCTAGATAGTGAGTCCTATCTTGGGAAGTGAGCCCTCTAGCAGTGAGCCTCTTTGTAAACATTTTTGTAATTACTCTTATATTGTGAGTTAATCCTCACCATGGTTTTTCCCTTATTGGTTTTCCACGTAAATCTAGTGTTTCTTGTGTTGATATTGCTTTATGTTATTTGCACTTCATGCTCATACTTAATAATAGATTAAAGTGGATGTGGAGTTAATAATTATTTGAGATTTGTGATGAATGTGATTGGTGACAACTGATTCACTCCTCTCTTAGTTTTCTTGTTCATTTCAACAATTAGTATCAGAGCTTTGGTTCCTCGAAGAAGATCTTAACCGCTTGAGGTAGATACGATGGCGCATAAATTGACAATCCCTATGTTTGATGGATCTAACTATAGTTTCTGGAAAGTGCAGATGAGAGGTTACCTAATCTCTCTTGGCTACAAGACTTGGAAAGTTGTTGAGACAAAATATGTTGAGTTGGCAAGTGGTTCTTCTTCTACAGATGACATTTTTTCCTATGAAGAAAATGAAAAAGCAAGGTATGAAATATATAGTGCTTTATCTAAGACTGAGATAACATTTCATTAGGCACTACTTATGAATTTTGGGAAAAGTTGAAAGATATCTATGAAGGAAATGATAGAGTCAAATTATCAAAGAAGTTAACAACTAAGCGTAGAAATGAGAAATTGAAAATGGAAGAAGGCGAGGACATAGCAAACTGCTTTCAAAGGGCTGACATCACAATAAATGAAGTTGAAAATCAAGGTGGTATTGTGACAGATGAAGATGTAATGGAGAAGATTCTGATGACCCTACCAAAGAGCTACAGTGACAAGGTCTCATCCATTGTGGAAGTTTATGATCCAAAGAAATTCACTAAAGAATAGATATTTGGCACCTTGACTACATTTGAAATGAGGAAATTTGGAAAAGAAAAGGAGAAAATAGAAACAACCTTCAAAGTCACAAAGTTAGAAGATGATCTGAATAGTGAAGGTTCAGAGGAGTTGGAAGAAAATTTTACAAGGAAATTGAAGAAAGGTACTAGAAAGTACAAAGGTATGTTTCCTTTTAAATGTTTCAATTGTGGAAATATTGGTCACTATGCTTCAAGATGTCTAAATAGAGCCATACACAAGAAGAGAAAAGACAAGAAATACAAAAAGGTCAAGAAATTGTATTATGTTAGAGAAGTTGCTGGAATTTCTGATGATGAATTTGATATTGAGGATGATTAAAATGAATGCATGCTTTTAGCCTTAGAGAATAAATCAGTGTCTACTAACCATGGAAGATGTGCAACATAATGTGGTCTAGAAAGAAAGAAGTAAGTGGTGGTTTCTACCTTTCATGCCAGACAAGACAAAGATTATTGGGTAATTGACAGTGGCTACTTAAATCATATGACCAGAGACAAAAGTAAGTTTACTAAACTTGAAAAGTATGATGGAGGATTAGTCATGTCTGGAGATGATTCTGGTGTAAATATTGTTGAAAAAGAAACAATTAGTTTTGATGGAAAACATAATACTGATGATTTCTATTATGTTAAGGGATTAAGTCATAATCTCTTGAGTGTTGGAAAAATGTGTAGCAAAGGATTTAAGCTTGTGTTTTAGGATAATACTTGTGAGATCATAAAAGGGTCTAGAACTGTGGTAGCTACAAGAAGAACATATGGAAACATTTATTAGCTTAATGGTGTTGATGGTCAATGTTTTGTGTCTCAAGTTAATGAAAGTTGGCTATGGCACTAGAGTATGGTACATGTAAACTTTAACAACGTAATTAGGATTAGTTCAAGAGAAGTTCTCAGGGATCTACCAAAAATCACAAAGCCTACCTATGTTGTTTGTAGAAGTTTTCAGTCAAGAAAAAAAACAAGTTATAGCTTTAAAGGAAAAGAAAAATAAACTACCAGAATGTTGGAATTGATTCATATAGATCTGTGTGGTCCTACAAGAACAAGAAGTCTTAATGGTGACATGTATTTTATGCTTTTCATTGATGATTATTCTAGAATGACATGGGTTAATTTTATTAGGGAGAAATCTCAAGCTCTAGATAGATTCAAGGTGTTCAAGGCTATGGTAGAGAATGAAGTGAATCTAAAAGTAAAATTTTTAAGGTGTGATAGAGGTGGAGAATTCACCTGTAATGAGTTTAATATGTTTTGTGAAGAGCATGACATAAAGAGGCATATTTCTGCTCCTAGAACTCCTTAACAGAATGGAGTTGTTGAGAGGAAGAACCAAGTAGTTCAAGAAGTTGCAAGGACTATGATGAATGAAGAAAATGTACTTGAGGTATATTGGAGAGAAGCAATTCACACTATTGTTTATATTCTTAACAGAGTTCATATCAAAAGCAACAACACAAAGACTCCTTATGAACTGTGCTATGGAAAAATTCCTACTGTTAAGTACTTTAAGGTGTTTGGAAGCAAATGTTATATTAAAAGAGATGATGAGAATCTAGGAAAGTTTGATGCAAGATGTGATGAAGGTATTTTCCTTGGATATTAAACCAAAATCAAAGCATATAGATGCTACAATAAAATATTGAGAAAGATTGTTGAAAATACAAATGTAAAAGTTGATAAAAATATGCATAGTTTTGTTGAAATAAGTGAAGATGAACCAAATGAACTTGTTTGTAGACAAGAGCAAGAGAAGAATAAGGAAGAAGAAGAAGCTTTGGAACCTGCTCCTAAGACTCCAAAATATGTATAGAAAAATCATCCAAAAAAATAGATAATTGGAGACCAAGGCAAAGGTGTAATGACAAGAAGAAAAGTGGCAACAACTAAGGTAAATTTGTGTCTATTTTCCAAGATAGAACCTAAAACAATGTGGGAAGCATGCAAAGATGAAAATTTGGTTAGAGAAATGAAAGAGGAATTACAACATATAGAGAAAAATCAAACATGGGAATTGCTTCCTAGACTGGTAAACAAGAATATAATTGGTACAAAATGGGTATTCAAGAATAAGCTGAATGAGAATGGTGAAGTAGTAAGAAACAAAGCAAGGCTTGTGTGCAAAGGTTATTCAAAGATTGAAGGAATAGAATTTGAGGAGACATTTTCCCCAGTGGAAATAATGAAAGCTATTTAGATGTTTTTGAAATGTTTTGCTCACAAAGATTTCAAGGTATACCAGATGGATGTTAAGTCTGCATTCCTGAATGGAGAATTGGAAGAAGAGGTCTACATGGAACAACCAGAGGGATTTTAGCTATTAGATCAACCAGACATGGTCTGTAAGTTGAAAAAGGAATTGTATGGACTTAAACAGGCTCCCAGAGCATGGTATGTAAGGTTGGATAGGTATTTGACACAATAAAGGTTCTACAAAGGCTCTCCAAATAGTAATATCTATTTCAAGGTTGAAGGAAACAAAATATTGATAGTGGTTGTGTATGCTGATGATATTATCTTTGGAGGAAATGAGGGTATGTGCAAGAAATTTGTAGAGGAGATGCAAAAAGATTTTGAAATGTCTATGATTGGTGAGTTGACTTTCTTCCTTGAACTTCAAGTGAATCAAACTAATAAGGGAATATTCATTTCACAATCAAAGTATGTTAAATAATTGTTGAAGAAGTTTGGAATGGATGACTCCAAACTAGTATGTACCCCTATGGTGACTCGATGCAAACTAAGGATGATGAATCTCCTAAAGTTGATCAAAGCAAGTACAAATCTATGATTGGTGGATGTTATATATTACTACTACTAGACCAGATATCATGCATGGAGTATGTCTGGTTGTCAGATTTCAAGAAGAACCCAAAGAAACACATGTTACAACTATGAAAAGGATATACATATATCTAAAAGGGACTCCAAATTATGGTTTTTGGTATCCTAAGGATACTAATTTTACTTTAAGTACTTACACTGATGCAGATTGGGTTGGTTGTGTAGATGACTGGAAGAGTACAAGTGGTGATGCATTCTTTCTTGGATGCAGGCTAGTTTCATGGCTAAGCAAGAAATAGGATTCAATTTCTTTATCCACTATAGAGGTTGAGTACATAGCAGCAACATCTTGCTGCACATAGGTACTATTGATGAAGCAAACATTGAAGGATATTGGAGTGATGTGTGATGAGCCTATCTCTATCTTCTATGATAATTCAAGCACAATAAATATTTCAAAGAATTTGGTAATGAATTCAAGGACAAAGAAAATATCTATCAGATATCATTTCTTAAGAGAGAAGGTATTGGAGAATGAATTCAGGCTTGAATATGTGCCTACAAAGGATTAGATTACTGATATATTTACGAAGGCTCTTCCTAAGGATACTTTTGAGTATCTCTGGGAGAAGCTGGGGGTTACTACCCCTCCTTCTTTGAACTAGGTGCACATAGAGGTGCATCAGTCTAGTGGATATATAGATTCATCATTTGTATGGACTGATGACTAGGGTCTACTCCTCAGGGGGAGTAGGAAGTATCATTGTTTTCATGGGTGCACTCTTAAGGGGGAGTGATCAGAATTATATATGGTTGAAGAATTATGTAAAAAAAAATTTTCCATTGATGTCAAAGGGGGAGAGAGAGTCATATGAAAAAGAATAATGAAATAAAAAGGATGTTTTTGTCTTATATGGTTTTTCATATCATGTGTTGCCATCAATGAAAAAAGGGGAGATTGTTGCAAGTATGAATGAGTATGGTGGTGTTGTCATTGATGTAAACATAGTATAGGTTGTTGCAGAGAAAGGAAAAAAGTGATTGTAGGTCGTCCATGTATAGTTGAGATATTGTAGAGATGTTGTGAGTACATGGAGCTATCTTTATGGTGTTGCAAGTGTGCTAATATGATGAGTTACCAAATGCTTTTGAGAAAATTAATAAATAGTGAAGACAAAAAAGTGTGTGTGTTCAAAATGTGCTCTAGTATGTGCTCCAAATTTCTTATGTGTTGATCTTATGCCTATGTGGATCTGTATTGTTGTTGAAGGGCATCCTTGGGTGATATATCCTAGATTATAGCTTTTGATTTGATGAAGAGTGAAAGTTGAGTTCACTAGTTTGTGAATTAGTATGGAAAAATTGTTTGTATGTGGACTGGGAGAAGTGTATCTACTCCGCAGTCCTCCACTAGTTTGTTTCAGGTCTTGCAGATTTGGAAGAAGGCTTTTAATGGTGTTATATGTTCTATCAAAGGTGTTCATGGTTTGGTATTCTGGAAGACTAGTTTTAGAGTTACTGTGTATTTGTTTAGTCCAAATGGACTGATGGAAAGTGTTCTATGTATGAAGGTTGTTGTAGTAGTTGTGAATGAATCAAAATGCATCTAAGATTTGTTCTAGTGTATGGTGAAGCATGTTATGTGGTCTGCATGTTATCTTCTTATTGCAGAAGTGCGTACTTCAAAGTTCATTGGTGTTTTCATTAGGTTTGTCTGACCTGGTGTTTACACGTCATGCAAAGGATACAAATCAATTAAGGAAGCATGTGATTGATCCAAGATGTTTTTTTGGGTCCTAGTTAAGTGTTGTTTTGGTCCACCCTCATTCTCATCTAGCACGGGAATGTTGAGTTGCCGACCTAATTTGAATTTGTAAAATGAAGAGTGTGTAGCCGACCTTGGAGAAAGTTTCTAAGGTTGAAGATGGTATAAATACATGACAATATGTTAAGGGTTTCATGCCACAAGTGTGATAAGCGAGGGATTGTGTGAAAATGAACTGAGGTAGTGAGGACTTCAATGCGTTAGACTCTAGAAAGTAGTGAGCTAATGGTGTCTACAATTCTCTGATCAAGGCTACAGATGTGTGCAAGTTTTTGTGGTGGATCTTTTGTTGCATTGAGATAATGTTCTCTATGTAACATTCTTCTTTCTATCTTTCTTTTTCTATAGGAAGTGAGCCTTCCTTCTGGATAGTGAGTCCTATATGGACAGTGAGTCCTATCTTGGGCAGTGAGCCCTCTGGGAGTGAGCCTTTTTATAAATGGTTTTGAAATTAATCTTATATTGCGAGTTAATCCTCACAATGGTTTGTCCCTTATTGGGGTTTCCACATAAATATGGTGTTTCTTGTGTTGATATTGCTTTCTGTTATTTGCACTTCATGCTCATACTTAATAACAAATTAAAGTGGATGTGGAGCTAATAATTGTTTGAGATTTGTAATGAATGTGATTGGTGACAATTGATTCACCCCCCCTCTCATTTGTCTTGTTCATTTCAAAAGGGAATAGGGGTTTTCCTTGGTCAAACCCCATTTTGGTAATTAAACCTTGAAATGAATGGGTGAGTGCAAGATCATGGGGGTCCAAAAAGTGGCAATATGACCAAAAAGTGGCTGACAATATTTTTTTATCCAAACTTGATGAAACGAAAAGGGTTTAATGATAATTTATTTAGCTTTTCACCAATATAAAATATGACTTATTTAGAATCAAATAGATAATTATTATTGATTTTCTACATGCATTTTGACTAAAGTTCGGATTGATTGGATGATTGAAAAAATCTATAATTCTGAAACGATTTAACATTTTTTGAATCTGAAAGATGTGACACATTCTATGCTTCCCATACTATAGGATATAAAAAATAAAAATTGATTTTCATAAATTTTTTGACCAAGTTATGGTGGTTAGAGAAACAAGTTTTAATATTTAAAAAAAAAATTGATAAAAAATTTATAACTAATTATTTACTTGCAAAAAACTTATAAAAAAATGTGGCACATTTGGGCATGTGTCCTCTACTTATATTGAAAGTTTAAGAAAAATATATTATTTTTTTCTTGTACTTAGGTTGGTCAGACATACACCTACTTTTTATTTTTTTCCTGAAAATTTAGTACTACTATATTGAAATTTCAAAATTTCACTAAATAGATTGACTTTTTTCAAAAGAGGATCAGTATCTTAAAAACTATATTCAATTTGCTACAAATTTTTTTCTCATATCCACCTCATCAAACTCTTTGTGATAATTTATAGATTGATATAAATTAGTCAAAAATGATATAATAGTACTAATAGAAGGCATCAATGATACTAAATAAATTGAAGAATACTCAAGAGAAATTCCTAAAGTAAAAGTTCAAGAAAATTTAATTTTTGATATAGAAAATTTATAAGGAAATAGATTAAATCACCAAAAACCCTAACTATAAAGGTAAAGGTAAATATTATTAACTCAATGATGATAAAATATGGATTCTTAGATTTAATGATTCTAATTCAAAACAAGGTAGCAAAGCTGAAATTGAGTCAATCAATCTAGAAAGGAAAGCTTTCTTAGCATCACAAAGATTATAGTTCACTTGTACTATCAATGTAGATGAGTATGAAGATTCAATATGATGAATTTTACTGTATTACAAGAAGAAAATTATGTGTTTACACGTATAGGGAGATTATGAGTTAGTATTCAAGTAAATTAGATGTCAATATTCTTGCCATGACAAGAGAATTTTTTAATACAAAAAATGAGTATGGGTCTTAATACAATATTTTAGTTATTTTAATATTAAAATAATCCCTATACATTCTAAATGAATTATAAATTGTTACAAGTAATCTTGAACCAATGAATCAATTGAGAATGAAAAGGTCTTTGGTATAACTGGTTCTCATACTAGCATTACCTAACAATATAAGAAATTTTCATGTCTTCAAATATAATAAACATATTTTAGAATTCATTAAAAATTTAGGGGTGTTTGGAAATCAAATAAATAATGAATTATATAGAGGCTCATTTAAATAAGACAATGAAGGATTCAAAAACTAAAACACTAATAACATTTTGAAAGGAATGGTAGCATTGAAGAGAGTTTCATATTCATATCCTAAAGAAAAATAAATAACACTTTTAGATTCAAAAAGTGGGAAGTATGAACCATAAAAATTAGGGGATGGCTAACAAGTCAAGAAATTTTTAATTGATAAAAGGGTAAATTTACAAAGATAGGGGACCAAAAAGTGGCCACCCCAATTTTTGCCCCCCTAGAGAGCATAATTTTCTCACGTTATGCTCTTTACAATTGAAACAAAAAACCTACCTCAATACTTCATTTTTATCCCATCCTTTTATCAAACCCATGGTTTGCAAATCTATTCAAGTACACTAGAATTGTGAGATAGGCCTTTTATAATTTTTTGTCCACCAAATCACTACCAAAATGCTACCATACCATCATCGAGGTGGAATAGCTAATATTTTTTATTTTTAGAGTAAAATTTTGATTATATATATATATATGATTAGTTTTTTAGTGTAAAATTTTGATTAAATAGATATATTTAATTAGTTTTTTGAGTAGATTTTATTTAATTTCTAGTATTTGATAATGCACAACTAGTTAATCAAAACATTGATTCACCTCCTCATCAAAACCTTGCTAAAGAATAACCACAATAAATTCCTCCTTCAATTACTTGACATCCTCCAAGAATGCAATAAAATATATAAGGTAAAATAGAAAATAATAAGAGAGAACTTGAGGATTCAATCAAAAGGTTGAGAGATCTAGCTGCAACAAAATTCCATGCATCAACCCTCACTAGTTCACTAGAATCCATCATCTCCCACATAGTATATATGAGTGAAAAAATCAATAATTGGTCAAACAAGAGGGAAGAGCTAAGATAATTTTATTTAGACAAATTATCTTATTACAAAATTAAAGATTTTTTTTTTAAATATAGCTTGTGCTCATTGGTTACCAACCCATGAACCATTAAACTCATACATGGCACCTATAGGAGGTTCCCCATCCATTGGTGTCACCATCAAGGGATGCAAAATAATTTTTGGGATAGGTGGTTGAAGGTTTTTGACCATCCTCCATGTAATAATAATGAGGTCCCATAATATTTTTTGAGGAAACCCTATTGTGAGTTTTCCCTCAATGAGATACCTAATTACTTCTATATGAAGGAGTTCTAGGGTAGAGGTGGGTGCTCTACATAGGATAGAGTGGGGGCACACCATTCCTAAAACTAGAAACTAAGATCCCTACTTGACTTGAGTTTGAGCATGTTGTTATCCTTTCCATTGTGAAGGAGGGTGTTGAGGAGGAGACCCCATAATCTCATTGATTCAAATCCTTATACAACACACTAGGCCTCTCACACAAGGTGTTGTGGGTGAGTCTTCTAGCCCTTGACATTGCCCTCACTTATGTCAAAATTATGGGTCTCTTTATGTTTATGGATATGAGGATGATCATGGTGCACATGGTCGAGATGCATCTATAGTGAATCAAATGTTCATGACAAATTATGTGTTGAATGAAACATATGCCATTAATAGTCAAGTAAATTTCAACAAGTTCAAATTCAATTTATTAAATTTCATTTTGAAATTTAATATTAACTAAATTACTTGATTGATTACAATAAAATTTTAAGGTTAGATTGTTCACCCTATATCTAGTGGCTCTCCACCTCCCAATTACATGATGTTGATTCCAAAGATATGTAACTCGTAAATAAATAATAAATGTGATACATATGAATAGTTTAACCTTATATAAATGGTAATATTATAATTCACATTAGATGTTGAACAGGTTAATATTAGGCCTTTGACATCAACACTTGCTAATCAACGTGGGCATTGATATTTCACTAAGGTAAGCTTGTTTATTTTTAATCAGAAATGGTTTATAAAATAATGTTAGGTATATTTTGGTAATTGAATAATGATGTTTAATTTTCAAATGCTACCATTCATTTATACTCCTCCTAGTATTTGTACCACAATGGAGTATGGTGTTTCTACAACAATATCATCTTTAATTCCATTGATAGAGGTATGAGCCAAATTAGAAAATTTTAGATTATATTTTATGTTTAATGTCTATTAGTGAAAATTTGAATGATATTAATTTATAGTTTAAGTTATATTTTTATGCTTGTCATAGAACTTCACAATTATAGCTCATGAAAATGCCCCTATTATAGATGAAGAGGGGTAAAAAAGGGTTCAGAGTGATTATTAGTATGTGGTAAGTGATTATTCTATTATAAGGCATTCTTTAATTCAATTTTATATATTAATGTGTATACTTTTTATTGTATCAGTTTTAGGTCAAAAATAGTTTAGAGAGAAGGTCAAGTTAGTAGATTTGAAAGAAACCATCATTGCATGCCTCTCCATCCAATCAATAGTCAAATGTGGCTCATGATCTCTTCTCTTCTCATAGAGGGAAGTGATTACATTAGGGTCCTTTTTCGTACATGCATATATGTGAGTTTTGTAGAAATATTTTTGTATTACTGATATGTGATATTATATACCTATATTACTTTCATGTACATATATTATACTTTAAGATAAATGTAACATTGTATTCCTATATGGATCTTTGGTTAATAAAAATATATTTTAGCATTTTTTTCCATATTTGGTTAATCCAAATTTGTTTTAAAATCATATTCTACTAATTTTCAACATGAGATTAAGAATTTTTTTATATTTCCTTTCATTTGGTATCAAAGCATAGCCAACTTGTTTAATCTATGAGAAAATAAAGTCCTATTTTAATATTAATCACTTTTTTATAGGATTTTTTTGTATTTAATCTTACTTTAGGATAAATTTATGGTATGCATTGCTATAATAGAGGGGGAGAGATTCAATGAAATAAAATTTAAGCCTTGGAAGCTCAATATGGGGGATTTTCTTAATTGTAATGAGTGGATTACAAATCATGTTGCAATTTTCCTTGGATTTCATCCTTATTATTGGACTTGATTATACAGTGACTTGGAGCTCCTATTTGGTGATATATGATAAGTAATTTTATTGGGAGGTTGTGCAATTAGTCATATGATAAATTTGGAGCTCCTATTTATCCCCCTAGATACATGGTCATGTGAAGGTTGTGGAGGTTATCATATTGTTACCTAGATCTCCTACATGTTTGCTAGATAAATGGTCACATGGTGACTTAGAGCTTATAATAACTTCTTGCTCCTTTTGGTTGCATTTACATAGTGGAGTTGGTCATTTGGTCATTTAGAGCTCTTAGATGCATGTAGATGCATTTAAAAAATTCATGATGTGCTAAGTTTATATATGTCATATTTTTGATAATCCACCATTCAAAATCAAAATCTCGTCTTTATAGATTTGTAGGTGTTTTAGATGTGTGAATGAATTCATATTGGTATTGTAGTTGTGTGTGTGTCTTACATTAAATGTAAGGTGTTCTAAAGGTTAATTAAAAAAAAAATGCTATCTTTTTAGAAATTTGTTCAATATTCCCAAATAATCAAATAGACCTATTACATGAAGTGGTTATCCTACAAAGGGAAGACATACACTTGCACATTGAAGAAGATAGCTACAAGAACATAAATGAAATACAATCAATTAATGTTGGTCCTATATTTCTCTCTATTTATTAGGATGAAGAAGATTAGACCATTGATTATTTCATCCTCTGTCTTGATCTTGTCAAGGATACGAATGAAGAACTAATCACTAGGAGCAAGGAAATAGTTGATGCATATGTGCAACTCAAATATCTTCAATATGTATTAGTCTTGGAAACTTTAGATTATTCTAAAGCTTTCTATATCTACCACATCCTATACCACTAATGTTATTGTGTTGTCAAATAATAAATATGGATTGGAACAACTTTTTTCATTAATTAATATGTCTTTTAATGATGAAAAATATAGGTGTACACCATGCAACAACAAGATGAAACCCACATAAGGTATTGGTACAAGTTTAGATTAAATAGATGTTGATGGGGAATTTTTCAATTTTGCATACACAATTTTCTATCTCAAATATGATCAAATAACCAAGTATGGTATATTTTATTAGAGAAAATAATTTTTTTCCTTAGATGGAGTAATAATTAGCATGAACCATCTAAGTTATAGTTCCATAGGTATGTGGTACTATGAAAATATTATAATTGGTTTCTACTCAAATGTTTGAGATGGGAAAAAATATGGTTTGTGACATGGCCATATAAGTTTTTTGAGTATGTTGATGATACATACTACAAGATCCTGGAAAAAATATTTTATAGATATTGTTAAATGATATTATGAATTAGTAGTGTACTTATTGTAAGTAATGGTTCTAACCTATACATATTTTTTATGTGTTGTGTGTTCTTTTACTTATGTTGTCTTCACCCCTATTAGTCATGATGAAGTGTAATTTTACTAGTCCCCTCCTTTTTGTCCCTTGTTGTGGTATAATCCTATGGATCTTGATTATTTTTGTACTTGTAAGAGACACATAACCAACTAAGGCAATTTTAGAACCCAATTTTGTAGTGTCTAATTTTCTTAGTTTGGACATACCTTTTGTATGTAGCTTTATTTTACCCATCATAAATAATTAATTTGAGATAATTCTTTATGGGTCTCTTTTAGTCAAATTTTTCACATGTGTTGGAAGTTTTAAGAGTCCCAAAAACTCTAAGTGTGGAGGTATAATTTATAAATACTATAATAAATGTTAAGAGTTTTGGAGTTTAAAATCCTAGTAGACCTTTCTTCTAACTCCAACACTTTCCCTTGTATTTTTAGGTTTCAAAATTTCTCTTATTAATATGTGTTTCCTTAGGCCTCCACACTTTTTTTTTTTATGTTAAGTTACATTTTAATTCATGGTTTTAATCATTCCTTGCATCCTTTATCACATGAGTTATGTGGTATCCTAATCCTAGTATTATAAAATTTTCCTTCATATATTTTTTAAAGTTTGATGCAATATTTTATGAAGGAATCTCCCTTGGATACTCTACAAGAAGCAAGGCCTACCAGTGTTACAAAAAGAGATTGAAGAAGCTTGTTGAGAGTGCAAGTGTCAAAGTGTGTGAAGAACCACATAAAATTTTAGTAATGATAGAAGGATATGAATATGATGAATCCCCTTGTAGTGAAGAAGAAAATGCTAAAGAAAATGGAAAAGAGTTAATAGTTGAAGAGGAAGAAGATCTAAAAAATATCCTAAGACTCCTAAGTATCTGCAAAAGAATCATTCAAAAGATCAGATCATTGGAGATAAGAGAAAAGGTGTGATAACAAGGAGAAAAGCTATTATGACAGAGGAACAAGTGAATTTATGTTTACATTCTAAAGTGGAACCAAAAAAAATGACTGAGGAATGTAAAGTTGAGAATTGGTTCAAAGCAATGAAGGAAGAATTAGAACAGATAAAGAAGAATATGACTTGGGAATTAGTCCCAAGACTAGCAAACAAGAATGTGATTAGTACTAAGTGGGTGTTCTAGAATAAGTTGAATGAAGATGGAAAGGTTGTCAAAAATAAAGCTTTTCTTGTGTGAAAGGGTTGCTCATAGACTGAAGGTATAGACTCTAAAGAAACCTTTTTTCCAGTTGCAAGAATGGAAGCTATTAGGATGTTTTTAGCTTTTGTAGCACATAAATATTTTAAATTATACCAAATGGATGTGAAGTAAGCATTCTTGAATGGAGAACTAGAAGAAGAGGTATACATTGAACAACCAGAAGGTTTTCAATTGTTAGAAGATGAAAATATGGTGTGCAAGTTGAGGAAAGCATTATATGGATTGAAGCAAACTCACAAAGCTTGGTATGCAAGGCTAGATAAGTACTTGTTGCAACAAGGTTTCAAAAAAGGTGCTATAGATAGCAATCTATATTTTAAAGTTGAAGGAGAACAAATATTGATTGTAGTATTATATGTTGATGACATAATTTTTGGAGGAAATGAAGATATGAGCAAGAAATTTGTAGATGAAATGCAAAAATAATTTGAGATGTCAATGTGTGGGGAGATGAATTTCTTCCTTGGTTTATAGATCAGTCAATCAAAGAAAGGAATATTCATATCATAGTCTAAGTATGTTAAAGAACTATTGAAGAATTTTGGAATGGATGACTCTAAATCAATATGTACTCCTATGGTTACTAGTTGTAAGTTGAGTAAAAATGATGAATCTTCTAAGATAGATCGGAGAAACTATAGATCAATGATTGGTTGAATATTATATCTTATTGCTACTAGACCAGATATCATGTATTATGTTTGTCTTGTGGCTATATTTCAAGAAGATCCCAAAGAATCTCATGTTGTAGCAATAAGAAGGATATTCATATATTTGAAGGGCACTCTAGATTATGGCTTATGGTATCCTAAGGATATTGACCTATCCTTGAGTGCATACACAAATTTAGATTGGGCTAGATGTGTAGATGACAAGAAAAGTATAAGTTTTGGTACTTTCTTTCTTGGAAGCGGGTTGGTTTCATGGCTAAGTATGAAGCAAGATTCAGTTTCATTATCTACTATAGAAGCATAATACGTTACAGTAGCATCGTATTGTACACAAGTGTTGTGGATGAAGAAAACAATAAAAAATATCAGAGTTTCATATGATGAACCCATTCCTATCATGTGTGACAATACAAATGTAATCAATATTTCAAAGAATTCGATAATGCATTCAAAAACAAAATATATCTCAATTTGATGTCACTTCTTGAGATAGAAAGTTGTAGAGAATGAAACGAAGTTAAAGTATGTTCCTACTAATGATCTAGTTGCCGATATTTTCAAAAAGGCTCTTCCAAAAGATATTGTTGAGTATCTCTGAGAGAAGTTAGGGATTATTTCCCCTCCTTTCAACTAGATGCATAGGTTTTTGCATCTATTTGGGAGACATTTTAAGAAATATATCTTGGTCCTTGATTGATGTTGATAGCTACCTCTCAAGAGGAGTAGGTAGCAGTGGTTTCTAGTTGGTGCAATAATTGTTTGATGGTGTTGTCCTTTGAATCTTTTTCAAAAGAAGTAGTAGATGTAGAATAGTGGAAAAGTGTTGGGTGCAATTATTGTCTCTTACAGGTGTTTCCTTTTGAGGGAGAGTAGGTATAGGTAAGTAATGACAAAAGGCTGAGTAAAATAAAATAAACTATGTTTTCCTTTACCATTGATGTTAAAGGGGGAGAAAGTTAGTTGAAAAACCATATGAAGAGAAGGATAGAGTAAATTCTTGTGTAAGGGAGAGTAGTGTGTACTAGTGAGTTGTATGTGTTGTTGGTTGTTGTTGATGATTTTTCATATCAAGTGTTTCAATCAATGATAAAGTGGGAGATTAGTGGAAACTTGTGTTTCCATTGATGTCAACAAAGCATTGTTGTATTGATGTGGACCCTTGAGGAATCAAGTGTGTTCAAGTGTGTTGGTTGCATTATGTTGTCACTTTAAGTAACTAACATGCAACATACTATTAGCATACAACACTTGATATGAACTATACATGTACAAAATATGATAATATCCCTTGGGGTTACATGACTGCATTACTATATAACTTCCCACATATGAATTTAATTATAATATTTCCACAAATACAACAACACTAAGGAACATATATTATGAACCAATAACACATAATAATACAAGGATCAATATACATTACTGTTACGATAAGCATCCATCAATAGTCATAAAATTAAGCTAAGGATTACAACCTTTATAATAATGATATAGAGGTACATCTAGCAAGAATTACATCATACAATACTACTTCCCAACATAAATGGGAAAAGTACAATAACATGGAATAATACAAATGATATGAATGAGTACAGATAATCAAAACTGATTCCAACACTAGTACATCCTTGGAGTCACTGCAAGTGGTACAACTCCGCATAACTTGATCTTCGGCTGGGGACCCAATGGGGTGCATAACATGTTCCACCTGACCATGTGGACCCTAAGGCCCACCCCCCGTGCTAGGAGATGACAAGAAGGACCACAATGAAATACCATCAAGAAAGACAAGTTTTACAAGACTCCACGACAAGAGCAAAAATAACACAAGAGAACATCCAACACATGAAACATTCAACACAAGAAAACATCCACTCAAGAAACATCTACTTCTAGAGGTACATAAACAACAAGAGGTGAACAACAAGCATACAAGGTTGTTAAAGATTGGAGTTTCATTGCATAGGTTGCCATGGGTTACCCTGGCGTAACCTTCCTAGGCTATTGGCCCCCATCTAGGGTTATCCTGGTAACCTCTACCAGCCATCGAACCCCCATGCATGCTATGTAGGATCAACATACCTTGCAAAATTACTATGCAGAGGCAAGGTAGATGATCTTGCCATTCCAGGCCTTCCCACTCATCCCAAGCCTAAACGAGCACTTGGGGAAATGAGTGAGGCTACATTATTTTAATTAATGTGTGATACTACCCAACCCCTAATTAATTAATCAAGTTATCATTTGATTAAACTCACAATGGGTTATCTTAGACCAGCCACTTTGGGCGTCATCCCCCACTGAGAGCCACTCCCCCAACTAACAATACAATCCCATAAACACAAACGGGGCAAGCCAACTTGCACAAACTAGCAAAACCATATAAATATGCACATAAAATGAGGCAAGCAATAGCTCACACAAGATCTTCATTAAAACCAATTTCCACCATGCAAGGCTCAAACCCACATAAACACAATCCAAGTGTAAAGGTCAACCATCATCAAATAAAAAAATCATGAAACCACCCACTTATAGGTGAAACAACATAAAACTCAAATAAATACCTCAGGCTTGATATGGGTTATCCAAGGCAAATCCTCATAGGTCGTCAGCCCCCATACAAACCCTTGCAAGTAAAAATCATACTCCCCTCTAACCTCTGGAAGACAACAAATTACTAACACAAAGGTTCCCAACAAGGAGACAACAATATCCTGGTCACAAAATGACTATTTAAAGCCCACAATCACAAAATGATATGAGTAGAATAAGAGTGGAAACATCATAAAGAGATCTTCAGACTTGACCAAAGCTAACATAATTAATTTTGATACAAATCACTCGGGCATCCAAGGGAGACTTCTTTTTTTTCCTCTTAAGATACCCTTGCAATTTGGCATATAATCACCCTTTAACAAGTCAACAATCATGATATAGAGAACTTGCAAATCAACTATTAAATGAATATAAGGAAAATTGACATTCAAAACATCATCTAATTCCATTCAGTTACATAGGCCTTCGTTTATCAAAAGTAATTGATCAAAATCAATATTTAACTAAATTCTTCTATTTGTAAATCAATTCTATAAATGAAAATTCCCCAAATAAAATCGTTTTCAATATATTCAATGTTAACTCTAAATAAATTAACTATTCAATCTATATTTTATAGTATACCCATGTTCTTGATCGCCATAGGCAAACAACTCTTATTTAATTAATAATTTAATTTGTTCCAAAAGGATATTTCCAAAACAACTAATCAATTAACTTAATGATATTTCCATTCTTATATTATAATTTGCTGAGCTACCTTTCTTTTACCACTCGGGAGAAGAATTTTAAGGAGTTACAGGATTAGGAAGATGCTAAAGAAGAGGAAGGCTAACCTGAAGGGTTCGAACATGGTAAATTCCTGTAGCATTCAACCTTAGATTATGGATTATGTTCAAATCGACCCACCAAATATATAAAGGGGTACTTACATCAACTCACCTATTATCAATTCGAAAACTAAATGCAATAGCATAATGAATTTGTTGGACATGGGACATAAATTTCTAATTAAAACCTCGGCCACTCATCTAGAAGATATTTTAGAGCAATTCCCGGATGCATCATTATCATGGAGTGTTGCTATGAGAATACAAGGATGGAACAAAATTTAAACGAATGCAGAGAAGGTTTGTTTGACATGATTGAAGAAAAGAGAATTAAATTGTGCATAACTAGGAAGGAAATTCTAACTTATAAGCTAATCACACCACAAAACATTAATATTTTGAAGCACGAAAGATAAAACACAAAGGTGTCGCGGTATGGGTAGATCCATAAAGGTTAACCGTAAAGATTCTTAAAGGTAAAATTAATCAACAATATACTATGATTAATTAGCTTCACTCTAAAGAATTAAAATTTAATTAAGTTAAACCATATGTTCACATGTTCACTCCTCTTTATCATCATAATGAATTTGGATATTCACTATATTAAGAAAATTACTACTAAGAGTATTGTCTCGAGTCTCTTTTCAAATAAAAACCTAATTAAATTGTGATATATAAAAACTAGAGTTTTTTTAATAATAGATAAAGTTATCTTGTCATGCATCTAAAGAATTCATGGATTTCTTAACTCCATAAAGTATATTCAAGGAAAAGAGAAAGGTGTAAGTAACTAGAATTTAACTATACTTCTAATTTCTTGATATTGAATAGCAATTAATGAATAGCAAGAAAGGATAATGTTAAAGTATTTTTTCCAGAATATTCATAACTTTAAATACTTTGACCAAATGTAATTGGAACTGTTGGAGCCAAATTGCTTGACCTTTGCATACGTTTTCGTGCCATGACACAAAAGCATAATAGAAGAGGATTTTATCGGATATGTGTGCAAAAAACAACTGCTTAGGGAGGGGTACAACTATACAAGGATGGAACATAATAACTACTGCATGATATATACAAACTAGTTTGATTGAACAAAAGTCATAATCTTAATTGTAAAGACATTCGACATGTGTAATTATTGACACCATAGTTATACTCCACAACCTGCAGTTATGATTAAGAAGGAAAAAGGAATTTTGACTACCCTAAAGACATAAATGCAAATAGTACGAGGGATTGGAATCCATGGACAACCTGAATAAGTGGGCAACAAAAGATATGAGGGGTGCCTTAACAGTGTTAGACATTGTGCAGATAAGTATGCTCAAGGCACACGGTTATATTCGTGAATCCCCCCCGTTATGGATTGTATTGTCTACTTTCTTATTGTCTTTTTTCCCCTTCCTCCATATCTGCCCCTCCACCATCCTCCTCATCTGTGCGACACTCCAACATACCATCCTCTCTGTAGAAAACTGCCTGAGAGATTCTTTTCAGCATTGATGTTGTAGTTTTTTTTTGTCTTTAGGAATTTGAACGGTGTTTGAGGTACAATGGACCTTATTTGACGTTAGAGTATCATAACCATCTAGAGCATATCATGTAGCCATTCCAAGAGTCTCCAAAGTGGATCCTAGTGATCGGAATATCTCAGCAGTAAACGTTTGGGACGCAATAAGCAGTGCAGCAAGGTGTCTCAGACCACATAATCCCAATAATTGGAAAAACGACCTCCCCATCTTCTCCACAATGCCACGATTCCCTCCTTTGCTTTGTTTTGCACCGTTACACATAAAGGAACAATCTTTTATTCTTCTTTATTTCTTTTTAATTGTCTTTCCCTCCCGATAGTTGTTAGTACTCTAATGCCATAATGAGACCTTCCACAATATGTTGCCCATACACACCTCCACCTCCTCTCCACTATGTTTTAGATTCCCATATTAAGGTGTCTTCTCACGCTTGTCACAACATGCTTACATGAAAGGAATTTATATACAAAACCACCCATGCAAATAAATGCATCCCTTTAATAACTAAATAATTGTTTTGAATAACTCATTTATTCTTTATTATCAATAGTTAAAATTATTATTATTTATACTACTTATTATTTATTGTTTTATTTTATTTAATTCATTACTAACAAGCAACATCATAAAGCCTATTAAATTTATACACTCCAAAACACAATTAATCAAATGTCATTAAAGGACAAATCAAACAAATTTGAATCAGTTCAACAACATACTAATCGATACCTGATTTCACAGTGAGTCGGTAAGAAACATAAGGACAACACAGGCAGAGGGGCACTACATCCTCCCCCCTAGGCCTCGACTTACTCCTGGAAGTCAGAAAACAAAATAAAACAAACACATTGATAAACACCATCATATCAACTAATAACATCACAACATAATCAAATAACGAATGTCACCAAACAAAACAATTGTCAAAACATAAAAACCATACCGATAGGGCTACATGGTGGAGGTACTTATCCTCGTCGAGGATGATAGCAAGGTTGGGGACCTTCTTGTCAACTCCATTTTTCCATATCATACACATTGAGTTTTATAAGGCACACTCAAACATGACAGTGCAAGTGGAGTCAATGCCTGGTACCTGCAACCTGCATCAAAACAAGATGTCAAGCATATATATACATATATATATCCAATAGCAAACACATCGTGAGAGCAAATCACAGTGTATTAGGGCACTCGCGAGTGAGTGATACTACACTGTCCCTCTCACCAAGACCACAAACAATAACCACAACATCAAGTATCATCAAAACACTAATTGTATCACATTCAACATCACAAAGGAATCACTAATCAATGCATATCAAGTAAAGTCACATGTTTGCATGTAGTACATAGCCTAAATTTAGCAATTACTAAATAACCAATTGAATCCAAACACAATATCAATCATCATGTATCAATATAACATAACATCAAAAGAGAGTATCTTAATTATCCAAGTCAACTGAGCTGTCAACCAACCCAAATCAAAATGGTGCACAAGCACCAACGAAGTCTCAAGAATTCAAAATATACGACAGATTTTATGCCCTTACATAACATAAAACACAATTTAACACATCAAAAGCACAAAATTTTAGGTTTAAACACACACTCACCACAAACACACTCAAATTCACTTCACAGGGAACACACCACAAGGCAAGACAAGGGTCCCAAAATGCATTCTTGTAAGGAAGAATATTGTTGCATTGTGCACTACACCAAGGGTCCTATCCTTTCCACTAGTTTCTGCACCTTTGGACCAACACCGTCTAGAGACAAAATCGGGTTGCTAAATGAGGATGACACAAAAGAAAAGACGTAACCTCAAGCGTATGAGCAACTAGGTCAATGTAATAGGCTCATAGTGCCTAGTGTATGAACCTAGGCTCTGATACCATGTGTAATGTCCTCGTCACACAACCCCAAAGGAAACTAATACATCTAACAATTATGGCACAATTTTTTTTTTAAGTAACTAACATGCAGCATAATATTAACATACAACACTTGATATGAACTATACATGTACAACATATGACATTATCCCTTGGGGTTACATGACTACATTACTATATAACTTCCCACATATGAATTTAATTATAATATTTCCACAAATACAACACCACTAAGGAACATATATTATGAACCAATAACACATAATAATAAAAGGATCAATATACATTACTATTACGATAAGCATCCATCAATAGTCATAAAATTAAGTTAAGGATTATAACATTTACAATAATGATATAGAGGTGCATCTAGCAAGAATTACATCATACAATACTACTTCCCAACATAAATGGGAAAAGTACAATAACATGGAATAATACAAATGATATGAATGAGTACAGATCATCAAAACTGGTTCCAACATTGGTACATCCCTGGAGTCACTGCAAGTGGTACAACTCTGCATAACTCAATCTTTGGCTAGGGACCCAATGGGGTTCATAGCATGTTCCACCCAACCATGTGGACCCTAAGGCCCACCCCCCGTGCTAGGATATGACAAGAAGGACCACAATGAAATACCATCAAGAAAGATAAGGTTTACAAGACTCCACAACAAGAGCAACAATAACAAAAGAGAACATCCAACACATGAAACATTCAACACAAGAAAATATCTGCTCAAGAAACATTTGCTTCTAGAGGTACATAAACAAGAGGGGAACAACAAGAATACAAGGCTGTTAAAGGGTGGAGTTTCATCGCATAGGTTGCCATGGGTTACCCTGGCATAACCTTCCTAGGATGCCAACCCCCATCCAGGGTTATCCTGACAACCTCTATTGGTTGTTGGACCCCCATGCATGCTATGTGGGATCAACATACCTTGCAAAATTACTATGCAAAGGCAAGGAAAATGATCTTTCCATTCCAAGCCTTCCCACTCATCTCAAGCCTAAATGAGCACTTGGGGAAATGAGTGAGGCTAAATTATCTAAATTAATGTGTGATACTACACAACCGAGCCTTATTAATTAATTCAGTTATCATTTGATTAAAATCACAATGGGTTATCCTAGACCAACCACTTTGGGCACCAACCCCCACTGAGAGCCACTCCCCCAACTAACAATAAAATCCCATAAACACAAATGGGTTAAGCCAACATGCACAAACTAGCAAAACCATATAAATATGCACATAAAATGAGGCAAGCAACAACTCACACAAGATCATCATTAAAAACCATTTCCACCATGCAAGGATCAAACCCACATAAACACAATCCAAGTGTAAAGGTTAACCATCATCAAATAACAAAATCATGAAACCACCCACTTATAGGTGAAACAACATAAAACTCAAATAAATACTTCAGGCTTGATATGGGTTATCCAAGGTGGATACTCCTAGGTCACCATCCCCCATACCAACCCTTACAAGTAAAAATCATACTCCCTTCTAACCTCTGGAAGACAACACATTACTAACACAAAGGTTCCCATCAAGGAGACAACAATATCATGGTCACAAAATGACTTTTTAAAGCCCACAATCACAAAATGACATGAGTAGAATAAGAGTGGAAACATCATAAAGATATCTTTAGACTTAACCCAAGCTAACATAATCAATTTCGATACAAATCACTTGGGCATCCAAGGGAGACTTCTATTTTTTCCTCTTAAGATACCCTTACAATTTGGCATATAATGACCCTTTAACAAGTCAACAATCATGACATAGAGAACTTGCAAATCAATTATTAAATGAATATAAGGAAAATTGGCATTGAAAAGATCATCTAATTCCATTAAGTTACCTAGGCCTTCGTTTATGAAGAAACCCTAGAAGAAGAAGAGTTAGACTAGATCAAGATGTTGAAAGCCATCTCCAAAATTGGTAACAGGCCTAGAATTAAAATTTTATAATTATTATTTTAATTTTAATCTTGAAGAATCGATTGATTGGATAAATGATATGGAAGAATAATTCAAATTTGAGGAGATTAAGGACCTAGAAAGGGTTATATTTTATAAAACTATGTTTAAAGTCATGTTGTTATTTAGTGGAGAGAAGTTCAATTAGATAGAAATAGAAAATCAAAATAAGGAATCATAAAATGGGATAGGATGGTGGCAAAGTTGAAGAACCAATCCATAGCTATTGAATATGAGCTAGAAATGTTGAATATATTGCAAAAGTGAAGGAAAAATAAGAAGACAGTGAAGGAGTACACTAAGGATTTCCATAAGATTGTCTTCAAAAATATTCATAGTGAATCTAGCAATGAGAAATTAACGCGATACATAAACCTCAGGATGAAAATCCAAGAATAATTGAGTTTGGTAAGAATGATAATAGAAGAAGAAGCCTTTCAATTTCCACTAAACTTTAAGGAAAAAATGAAAAAAAGATTCGAACAAAGGGAAAAAGGAAGAGGGGAAGATTCTAAAGAGATATACCATAATGCAATGAAAGTATACAATATGCAAAGAAAAAAAGGAGGGAAGTCCACATCACCGAGAGGATAGGAGTGAAAAATTCCAAGGGAGGAGTGAATAAAATTCTTACCATAGTCATAGAGGGAGAAAGAGTACTTATCATAATGATGGATATCAGAGGATTGACAAGAGATTTGACAATAATCCTTTTAGAGGAACTTATTTCAAATATGGAGGAGAAGGACATTGACCATTTGAATTCCATCAAGAGAGTACTAGTAAAAGAGGAGAGAATAGTGGGAGAGTGGCATATTTAGATGAGGAATTTATTGGATCACCAAGATCTATTGGAAAACTAAGAAGGGTGAGTCATTGGTCATTAGGAGAGCTTTGTTGTAGACTAAGACAACTAAGGAAATAATAGAAATAAAAAGTTTATTTAGGATGGTATACAAATTAGCAACTAAGTGCTATAAATTTATAATCGATAGTGGAAGTACATACAATTTGGTTTTTGAAGAAATGGTGAGGAAGTTGAATTTGAAGCTCGGATAAAATACCTAAACTTTTATAGGATCACATTGATTCAAGATGATCACAAGATAATGGCAAGTGAGAAATATTAAGTAAAATTTCACATAGGATAATTTAATGATGAGCTATTGCATGTTATTATACCATTGGATGCATGAGCTATTTTGTTGAGAAGACCTTGATAGTATGATAGGAAATAAAAACATGATGGAAGAAAGAATACCTAAATTGTGATCTTGAATAGGAAGAAGAATATCTTAATTACTTTGGAGGAGGAGCGTGATAGCGAAGTCTGTGATAATTCCATAATCTATTTGATGGATGGAAGGAAATTTCTAGATGAATTGAGAAATGAGAAAATGTGTTATGCATTAATCCTGAGGAGGTGGAATAACAGAAAGGAAGTGAATACCACCGCGAAGGAAGAAGAACTACCACAAAATGAAGTCTTTGAAATGTTGACAAAATATCAATATAATATGTTAGAGAATGTGTGAGAAGGGTTACCCCCAATCCGGAGTATTAGTCATCACATAAATCTCATACTTGGAGATAGGATGATAATAACATAAAATATGAAGATAAATAGACAAGTGCAAGAGAGGATGAGGAAAGGATTGATCTAAGAAAGTTTAATCTCATGTACAATACTAGTAGTATTAGCACCAAACAAAGACATGGTGAATGGAGGATGTGCACAAACTCAAGAGCTATCAATAAGATCACTATCAAGTAAAAGTTCTCATTTCCAAGGATGGATGATATTATGAATTTTCTAAGTGGTGCAAAGTACTTCACTAAAAATAGATCTCAAAATTGGATACCATCATATTAGAATAAGAGAAGGATATGAATGGAAGAATGCATTCAAGACTCATGAAGAGTTGTATGAGAAGTTAGTCATTCCTTTTGAACTACCAACACACTGAGCACATTCATGTTGCTAATAAATGTAGTTCTGCAATAATTCTTGGGTAAGTTTGTTATTGTTTACTTTGATGACATTTAAATATTTAGTAGGAAAAATGTGGAACATTTGTGGCATATTAGTTAATTATTTCAAAAATTGAGGGAAGAGAAGTTTCCGATAAACATTAGGAAGTACATTTTCATGAAAATAAAATTAGTCTATTTTGGATTTTTCATTTCTACGAAAGGATTGAAGATGTATCTAGAGAAAGTAAGGACAATAAAAAAGTGGCCAACACTAGTAAGAATTGGGGAGGTGAGATATTGTCATGGATTTGTAAGTTTTTATAGGAATTTCATTATGAGATTCAATGTTTTTTTTTACACAACTGAAAGAAACAATGAGAGGAGATCAAAAGGAATTCAAATGGACATTAGGAGAACAAAAGAGTTTTGAACTATCAAAGTAAAAGGTAACAAAACAACTAGTGTTAGCTTTTCCCAATTTTGATAAAGTATTTTGGGTTGATTGTGATGCTAGTGGAAGTGTAATAAGAGAAATGTTGACTCAAGAAGGTTGACCAATAGCATATTTTAGTAAGAAGTTGAATGATGAAAGGAAGATATATTGATTCTATGATCAATAGTTCTATACCATAATTTAATATTTAAAGAAATTGAGACAATATTTATTGCTAAAGGAATTTGTGTTTTATATTGACCACCAATCCCTACAATATTTGAACATCTAAGGTAAATTTAATAATCAAAGAAACATGAGGTGGTTAGAATTCTTGCAGATCTATATATTTGTATTGAAACACTAGAGTAGAAATTAGCACAAAATTACAAATTCACTCAGTAGAAGGATAAACCTATTGATAGAGATGAAGGTAGTTGTGAAAGGATTTAAAGAGCTAAAATTATTGTATGAAGATGATTTATATTTTTTGAAATATTGTTAAAAAAGTAGAGAATAGGTAGTGACAGATAGAAGTATATGGTTGGATTATTTCATCAAGATAATATGTTATTCAAAGGAAACCAATTGTGGATTCCTAGGAGTTCAATACAAGAGAATTTTATCAAGGAGAAACATAGTGATGTATTAGTTGTACACTTTTATATAGATAAGATAGTGGCCTTTGTAAGTGAACTTTATTTTTAGCCTCAAATTTATAAGGATGTAAGGAAATTTGTTCAAGTATGTAGAACCTATCAATTTGCAAAAGGGAGTAGTTAGAATATTAGATTGTATCAACCTATAATAGTATTAGAAAGACCTTTGGAGGATATCACCATGGAATTTGTATTATGATTTCTAAAGATATAGAGAGAACATGATCATATATTTATAGTAATGGATTAGTTTTCTAAGATAGTGCATTTCATTCCTTGCAAGAAAATACATGGCATTGTGTATTTGTTGGCCTTTTATTTATAGAGATTGTGAGACTACATGGATTACCAAGGAGTATCATTTTAGATAGGGACACAACGTTCACAAGATACTATGGAAGAAGATGAAATCATACCTAAATTTTAGTTCTACATTTCACTCACATATTGAACGGAAAACATAGGTAGTCAACAAGAGTTTGGGCAACTTGTTGAGATGTTTAATGGGAGAAAAGATATGAAATCGGGACACCATTATACCAAAAGAATATTTTTCCTACAATAATTTAGTGAATAGGAGTACATGGATACTATTTGATATTGTGTGTAGTGACCCTCCTGATTGTTGCTTGTTGATGTGAGATCAATGTTCTAGCATCACCATTTCCTTATGATTTTTTTGTTGTGATTGTATTCTTTCTCTAAAGGGTGTGTAGGAGCCACCACATGTTTGAGATGAGGTTCCTCAACATGTCAATTGTTGGAATTTTATATGTTTATATATTTGTTTTATCATTATGCTTCATTTCACTAATGTGCATTACTTATGTAGTAATTAAATGTGACCCTAATTATTGATGTTCAAAATGAATGATATATATGATGGATATTACTTTTATGTTTTATATTATTGTACCTCATTGGGTGTCCATGCTATGCTTCAAAGATATACACATTGAGTAGATACTCTTGACGTGCATTGAGTCTAGAACTTACAAGTACAATGTTATTTCTCTATCTGTCTACATAGGTCTAAGTTATTCCCCAATAGTGGTTAATTCTAAGATGTCACACTAGGCCTCCCTATCTAGTCTCCAATCATGTACTCTAATAGAATATGACATGTTTTATATTTGACCAACATTGACCCCAAATCTGATTTAGGAGTTATTTTGGAATCCCTGTATATCGTGAATGACTAGTAAATGTCTTATTTAATTAATAGTTTAAATTACATGTTTTTTAAAATTGAAATGTTAGGAATTTAAATAATTTTTATGTTGGTTATTGAAATTGTAGACATCTAATTTGACCACTTCCATATGATCAAAGGCGTCTCCTTATTCATCCAGTTGCTTATCCCCTCTGTTAATATTAATTAAATCATTTGTTTAATTAATACCTTGCATCTTACATAGGGTTCATAAAGTATTTAATTTAATAAATACTTTACCCCTCTTCCTCCTCTAAATTAAATAAATACACCATTTTATTTAATTTAGTCGTATTCTCCTTTTGGAATTAAAATTCATTTTTTTTTAATTCCTCTTTTCTCTCTCATTGTCACATCCTCCAACTTTTGCAAGTTGGTCTCTAATCCATTTTAACTCCTTCATCTTCCTCTAATTAACTATGGTTAACATATGCACACCCCTAATCATCATTAGGGTCACATCCTCCATAATCTCCCACTTGCTTCTAATAAGTCATTAGTCTATCTAATTAAGTACTTGCACAACCTTAGTCAAATGGTTAGTCCAACCTAAACCCCTTCCCATTTATGGCGTGTGTCCTTAAGTCAACCTTATTAAAGGCTTTCTCCTTTTGGGCAAGGCACTCCACTTCCCTATGTGAATTTTTAATTCACTTTTAATCCCCCAATGCACTCAAAAGGAATTTTTAATTCCTTCACTTCTTCCCACATGTCCTCTCTTTATTCTTTATTCTTTCCCATCTCCCCATGAGAATATTTGAGGAATTTTTAATTCCTCACATGTCCTCTCACCCACATGGGGACAAGGACCTCCTTTATGAGGAGATCTTGTCCAATCCCAAGGTACTTTGTACCCCCCTCCACCTCATGTACCTTTTAGCCACCTCATGTCCACCTCATCTTTCTTAAACCTCTCTCTTTGCCACATGTCAAGATGTGAGGGCTTGTGAGTTCTCAACTCACCATAGCCCTACATCTTGGCCATGTTGGGATCAATCTCAACCATCTATTTCTTCTAGGAATTCTCAAAATCCCTATAAATACCCCCTCTTTTCTCTCATTTTGGAGGAGATCATTTTGCTAGCCAAACTCTTGCAGTTTTATTTCTCAATCTACACTTAGCCATTTTCATGCTTTCATCCATTTCCATCCATCCTCACATCATCATCTAGTTTGCATATTTTGCCATCCAAGGAGCATACACATCAAAGATCGAAGGGCCAACCAAAGGATCGATTCGACACAAGGTATAAAGTTCCATTTGTTATTTTTATCTTGTGTTGATTCCAACTTAGGCTAATCTTGAGGTGTAGGTTGTTTTGGTGTTTATTTGCACTCTTTAGTTTGCTGCTCATTTTCTAACGCATATATTCGACCTATCACATTTCTGGCATGCCTGGTGGGATCCACAAACGGGTCTCTTTCTTTCACGTTTGCTATTGTTTGCATTTTTGTAGGTTCAGCTTACATAGTGGCAGACCTAACCTTCCGGTGGCGGACCTGACCCTCTGGTGGTGGACCCGACCTCTCTGTTGATAGAACTGACCTTCCGGTGGCGGACCTGACCCTTCGGTGGAAGACCTGACCTTCCAGTGGCGGACCTGATCCTCTAGTGGTGGACCTGACCCTCCGGTGGTGAACTTGACCTGCCTTGGCGGGCCTGACCTCCCGAAGGTGAAATTTTAAGTTTTTACCAATTTTTCTTTGGTAAATTAGGCACATAGTTTAATTAGAGGGGTCAACAAACCTTGTTTGGCATGCTTGTGGAAGGCTATTTGACATATCCAATCCCCTTGCACCATTTGGCGATCCTGGGTGATGAAAAATCGTAGCTTTCCAAGTCCTTTGAGTCACCCCATTTTCATTTTCTTAGTGGGACCTGCTTGGGGATTTCATCACCCCAAGGGACGATTCCAACCACGCGTACCATTGGGGTATATAAAGGGATAGAGCAAAAGTTGTACCTCAATCCAACCATGTAATTGGCAAAGCATCGGGATGACGTGAAGAGTTGGTCTGAGCCTTTAGTATCTCGCTAAGGTTCCTGACTCACGTTTGTAACAGGTTGGTGTTCAGGGTTTGGGCCTCACGTACCGGGTGTATATCGAGGACTCCTTAGCAACCATGTTCATCCTAGAGTAGAAAAATTTGTTGGCCATACCCATTTCTACTAATCTTAGGGTTGTGCTGTCTGAATTGTCTTTCTCGTGCAAAACCAGTCATTATCAGTTTGGCCAAATCCTTTTCATGTTTGCTATATTTTGGGTCCTTTGCCTTACTTGTCCACCAAAAACATCAAGCTTAAAACTTATCCTTTGGCGGACCTGACCTTATCCTTTGACGGACCTGACCACATGCTGTGGCAGACCTAACCTTATGTTGTGGTGGACCTGACCACATGCTGTGGCGGACCTGACCTTATGCTATGGTAGACCTGACCACATGCTGTGGCAGACCTGACCTTATGCTGTGGTGGACCTGACCACATACTGTGGCAGACCTAACCTTATGTTGTGGTAGACTTGACCTTATGCTATGGCGGACCTGACCTTTGGCCAACCTATATTATCACTTGGCATCCCTTGTCTCTCTGTTTTGAACATCAATACAACCATTCAACATCCTAAACGAACATCTGAATGTCTATTCTGAGTCTTCATCCCCTCATTATGAGATTCATTCATTCTGAGCACTCTTTTGCTTGTTCTGAGAGTCATTCATCTATCCTGAGACGCTCCCCATTCATCCCGAATCCGCTTTCATCTCTGATCTCCGCTATTCCATATAAGCCCTGTTGGAGTAGTCATCTGAGTTGACCTAGGTATTCATCCCTAATCATAATCATCGTAACTGACTTAGGATTGCTATCCATCTTAAGTCAGTCATCCTTTCCAACCCAATCAATCCGCTTCTATCTCAAGTTGGATTCGATGTCGTTATCATACATCCACCCGTCAATCAATACCTAGTGTTACCAAGGATCCTTCTTAAACTCGGTTGTAGATTTCAGTCTTCATCATATTTATCATCAAATAAATCCTAATCATCAGATCGATCCAACCCCCACATCATCAAATCTATCTAGATCAAAATCCAAAATCTAGATTAATCCAGTGTCTACCAATCAATCCGATCCAATTTCATCAAATCAATCCACGTCGGTCTGACCAATCGTCATCAGCTAATCTCCCATCCAATCGAATCAATCTTTCATCATCTAGGTCTTTCTAATATCTTGATCCATCTCATCATCTTGCATGCCCATTCAGATTCGATCACAGGCAAAGAAAATGGCCGACCAACAAGTCCAGAATGCCCAATCAAACAACCCTCAAGATCCCAACAACACAATGAACATTTTATCATATCCTAACTATGGCGCTAACATCCCTCATGATCCCCACAATGGTACCTCATCACATTCCAACGTGGATTGTCAAAACACGTCACCACCTGGGGAGGAAAACATGGCTAATCAATCTGAGCTCACATTCGAGGAACACTTCAGTAACCCTATTAATGCACAAATGACAAAACGCCTTCTTGAAAAACATGGCGAGGAAATCTTGGCTCACTTGATTGACAAAGGTGTCAAGCTGCCATCTAGTGTCGACTTATCCAAGTATGGCACCTCCACATCTAATACATCCCAAGTAGCTCATATGTCCCCAATGTTCCTTCCGTAGAAGGTTGGCATCAACCTGAATTCGGCAACGCTGTTCTGTATCCCGTTGGAAATCCCACACATCCTGTCATCTCGGTCACAAGAACACCCCAAACCACTAACCCCAATGATCCTTTTGCCTTTGGCATGCCACAAAACGTCCCATAACTGCAACCACTAATGCTACCGGCACCACCCCCCTCAAATCCGCCTCCTGTCAACACTGGGGGCACCCCTTTCGCTATCTTGCCGCCACCTCCTGGGGCTACGAATCCTCCATCATCATCATTCATACCCCAACAACCTCCCCAATCCAACATCCCTCCACAAAATACATCCCAATCCTATGCTCCCACTAGTGCTCAACACCCCCCCTCGCAAAACATCTCAGCTGCACCTCGACCTCAACAACAACCATTGGTTAATCCTTTATTTTCAACACAACCACCACTGCATCAACCGCAAGGAAATCAACCTCGACCTTCAGCCCCGACCATATCTCCATTCCTTGCATCCATCTTACGCTCGCAAGTGCAACCACCACATAACATCCCATCTCGCCCACCACAGCCACCAATAATGCATCAACAACCACCCCATCAATACAATTATTATAACCAACAACAATATCAACAACAACCATCCTATGTGGCCTCGTAACAGTCACATAAGCACCCCCAATATCCACAAACCAATCAACAACACCTTCTCCATACTTCCCAACAGTACGCCACCCATAACTACCCAACCAATCCATATCCCGCCTCGCAACAACAACCTCTTTATTAACAAGGTCCCTTGGTGCATCAGCAGGGGATACTACCTCCTCATTATCCATACACCCATCTTCAAGTGTCATCTCAGAATCCACAATTGTCCTACCATCAATACCCATCCAACACGCCGGCCAGTGCAAACATACTAGAAATCAAAGCCACTATGAAAGATCTTCGGGCAGGGAATAGCAAACAATCATTCAAGTTCGAAGATATATGCCCATATCCGTTTGATCCCTCCATCTCATTGATTCCCTTCCCCAAACATTTTGAGATGCCAAAGTTTGACAAATATAAGGGGAACAAAGATCCTAAGGCCCACTTACAGGAGTTTTACTCCCAATGTCAAGAAGTTATCCACAATGACAACTATCTCTTGCGCCTGTTCCCTCAGAGTTTGGCAAGCAACGCCCTAGGGTGGTTCATGAACCTCGAAAAGGGATCCATAAAATCTTTTGTAGACCTGTCAGAAAAGTTTGTCTCCTACTTCTCCTTCAATTTGGAGAAAGACACCGATACCTTGGATCTCCTCAAAGAAAAACAACGTGAAGGGGAAACCTTTACTAACTACCTCCAAAGGTGGCGTGCGCTAGCAAGCCGAATGAAAACCCCTTTAAAAGAAAAGGACATGGTCACCCTCTTCATGGAGAACTCTCATCCCGACATGGCTCATAACTTTAGATTACATTGTGTCACCACTTTCGCGGAGGTAGTAGAGAAGGGACCCATCCTTGAGCAGGCCCTTGTTGCCAAGGGGCACATCAAAGTATATAATCAAGATAAGGAAAAGGTCATTCAATCTATGTCATGTTTTTGGAACAAGAACAAAAAACGCAGTAATGATGGCATTACCGATACTAAACATGTCCACATGGCCAACACATCCCAGAAACAACATCAATCCATACCTAATGCCATATCTATACTACAAGGGACACCCCATCCTCCCCAACAGTCCAATCAAAATAACCAAGGGAACACTAAACACCAGTATGCTCAACTAGGAGAACCCTCGAGCATCGCCTTCAATAACATGTAGATCAACCATCCAATCAATGCATCTCATCACCGCTTTAATTTCACGAATGCAAACCTGGGTTCGTGATGGTTTAGGGAAATGAAAGTTATTATGAGTTCCATAAAATCAAAGGACACCTTTTGAAAATGAGTGTTAGGCTTGAAAACTACATCCAGATCCGGTAGATCGAAGATACTAAGGTTGACTCACCAAGTCTGGCTGTGACAATGCCCAATTGCATATATATCAAAACGCCTTTCCAAACCATAATCAAGGCACGAACACCTCCAACAGTAATCCTCAAAACAACAGCACAAATAACGTGAGCTATAAGAATGTACCTCAATTATATACTATTCATTATATTGCTAGAAACTCTATGTATCCACATTAAGCATGTCAAAGCGAAGACCCCACTGTGCCAAGCATTACACGATAAGCCCGTGATCACCGTCCCCTGCAGCCTCCGTGACCCCGCCTCAATCAACTCCTGTAAGCTCTCAATACAACATCCTTAATCACTTAAGAAAGACCCCTGCTGATATATCCATTTTGGATTTGCTTAAGTCTTCCCCGATACATCAAGAAATCCTCAATAGAGCACTGCAAGAAACCCATGTGCCAAATGATATCGAATTCTACATAAATCAAGCTTCAGGACACTTATTTTGTCTCATCACCAGACTTAATAAAACACTAATATGCCAAACATCTAACAATCATATAATCACTACATATTGAAGTTTCATGTCATTATAAAACAAAGAGTCTTGCAGATAATGGTCTCACCAACTTGTAATTTTAAAAATTCATATAAATGTAAGTATACTCAAGTGATTTAAGTAATTAGATCATCAAGCAATCAAATCCCATGATAATGAAGTTATGAATTAAGGACTATCAGTCTTCCTATCCAAGTGGAACCTGTGGTTCAGTACACTACCTGTCATGTCCTTGATCTAGACTTGCCATATAATCTCCTCCTTGGCCGCCCATGGCTCCATACTATGCAAGCCGTCCCCTCCACACATTTAAAATTCTCAAATATCGTATTGCAGAGGTCACCATTTATGTTGAATCAACCATTTGAATACGTGGTTTTGGTATGCCATTTCCCACGGCATTATTGCACCAAGGAAATGGGGGCATCCCAGTTATCATCCACTAATCCACCCTCCATCACAATAACCACTCCATCTTCCACCATTGATCCTACGGTCACCAAAGTCCAGATCATTGACAAAGGGTGTGGTGAATATGAAATGCATATGGCTCTTAATGTAGCAACCATGCCACCGTCACCACATGAGTATGGTCAACCTCTGCATGCTACACAAAAGGAAGACAAGACTATCACCTCACGGTAAGAACATCCCTACCACCTTACTCTTCAGGTCCCCAAGTGTCAGATGATGACATGCCATCAAATGAGAATATCTAAACCAGAACTCTAAAGGAATATCAGAAAATTCCACAACAAAAGTCTGTGGAAAACATGAGTAATGAAGAAGAGCATTGACACGGCCATAGCTAATAAAAAACATATACTGTATGACAAAGCAGAAGGCTCAAACACGCCTAATATCATAGTGCTTTCGCCAGGACACTATCATCAAAGACATACCGAGGAGAATCCATCATATTGATGACGCCAATCACGCTAATCTATCATCCATGTCTATCGCCACTGCACGACAGCCTATCCCTTTGCCACCGAGTTTATTGATTGGGACTTAATAGCACACTGGCCAGCAGATGTCCAGATACTTTATGTCAACCTTATGGGATTGGGGATACAACACTCCATTGCAAAAAATAATAAGAATAGTATGTAAAAGCGTCATCTGAAAGCTTAAAAACCCCGAAAATTTCCTCAAATTATAAAAAATAAAGGACGATCCCATACAAACTGAAGAGGCATCGAAGATGGAGATGTTCATCTTCCCTTATGGAACTCAGTTATCTGCCCGATCATCTATTCTAATTTAAGAAACTTAAGAAGTTAATCTGGGAACTGCTAAAAGTCCTAAAATCACCTATGTAGCTAAGTCACTCTCAGAGCAAGAGTATCCAGTCATTGTGCAGCTACTCCAAGAGGGAATCATTAACTTTGCTTGGTCATACTCAGACATGCCAGGATTAGACCCCGCCTTAGTAGTTCATCACTTAGACATTCAACTAGATGCCAAGCCTGTCAAATAAAAACTCTGTAAGATGCATCCGCAGGTCGCATTATTAGTCAAGAAGGAATTGGAGAAGTTACTAGAGGCAGGTTTTATCAGACCGATTGACTACTCTAAGTGGATCTCCAATATAGTGCCAGTCGCCAAAACAAATGGAGACATTCGAGTCTGCACAGACTTTAGGGATCTTAACAAAGCCTACCCAAAAGATGATTTCCCACTGCCTAACATTGACATGTTGGTCGACCTGACAGCAGGACATGAGATGTTATCCCTTATGGATGGCTTCTCTAGTTATAATCAGATTCAAATCGCACCTGAGGACCAACATAAGACTACCTTCACAACACCTTGGGGAACTTTTTGTTACAATGTTATGCCATTTGGTCTCAAAAATGTGGGGGCAACGTATTAGAGGGCAATGACAGTCATCTTCCATGACCTCATACATATCATCATGGAGGATTATGTCGACGACCTATTAGGAAAATACAGAACACGAGCAGAACATCCTGCCATCCTGAAAAAGATATTTGAGCGGTTAAAGCATTACAAGTTGTGGCTAAATCCAAAAAAGTGTGTCTTTGGGGTCACGTTAGGAAAGTTGCTGGGTTTCATAGTCTCTCGCAGGGGCATTGAGGTTGATCCTACCAAGGTAAAGGCTATCCTAGACATGCCACCTCCACACAATCTGAAACAGTTAAGAAGCCTCCAAGGGAAGATGTAGTCCATTCGTCGATTCATAGCCCAGCTAGCAGATAAGTGTCAGCCATTCACTCATCTTCTGAAGAAAGATTCCACCTTCCAATGGAGCCGGCAGTGTTAGATGGGTTTTGATAAAATTAAGGAATATTTAGCTCATCCCCCGATCTTAATGCCACCTATTCCAGGCAAACCCCTCTTGCTCTACATCTCTGCCACTTCAGTCGCATTGGGGGCATTGTTGGCACAACATGATGAATCATCGAAAGAGAGGGCAATCTACTACATCAGTCGAACATTGGTCAACTACGAATTAAACTACTCCCCCATGGAAAAAGCATGCCTTGCACTTGTCTTTAGCACACAAAAATTCTAACATTACATGCTCAACCATCCAGTTAAATTAATTGCCAAAATCGATCCATTGAAGTATTTGTTATCTAGAACCACTCTGACTGGCCGCATGGCCAAGTGGGTCATGCTCCTAAGTGAATTCGACATAGAATATGTGGATCGCAAGGCTATTAAAGGACAGATAATCACATATCAGTTAGCAAAAGCTCCTTTAGTTGATGCTCATCCATTGATCACAAAATTCCCTGATGAAGAAGTCTTCTCCGTTGATGAGACTGCCATGTGGACACTATATTTTGATGGATCATATACACACAATGGATCGGGGGCGGGAATTTTATTAGTTACCCCTCAAGGTGACTACATTCCAAAGTCATTTAGGATAGCATTCCCATGTACCAACAATATGGCAGAATACGAAGCTCTCCTCACCGGCCTCAGAATTGCAAAGCAGTGGCACATAACTCATTTGAAAGTCTTTGGTGATTCTTTGCTAGTTATTAGACAAGTTAATGATGAGTTCCTAACCAAGGATGATAAGCTATTACCCTACAAGCGCATGGTGGATGATTTCAAGAAATATTTCACCTCTATACAGTTTGAACAAATTCCTAGGGTACGAAACAAAGCAGCTAATGCAATGGTCACTATTGGTTCCCTGCTTGACATGCTTAAAGAATGCACATAATGTGAGTTCCTTGTGGAACAACATTTAATCCAAGCATATGATATCCTCGAGACTGACATGGTGTGCGACATTGTGGGTCCCACTTCCCCATGGTACCAGGACATCTACACCTACCTCCATGATAATATTATACCCCCAGATCTTACACGTAATCAATGCAAATCCTTCGTTCATCACTCTTCCTAATACGTCATCATCGGTGATATGCTTTATCATCGTGGGTATGATGGAATCCTCCTTAGATGTCTAAATGAGACCAAAGCCCATGCTACACTAACAAAGGTACATGGTGGTGTCTGTGGAGCTCATTCAAATGGTATGGCTCTAGCCAAAAGGATCCTATGAGCTGGATATTATTGGCCTACATTAGAACACGATGCTTGTGAGTTTATGAAGAAATGCTTTCCATGCCAACAACATGCAGATTTGATTCATGCCCCAACACAAGATCTTCAGCCCCTCCTGGCACCATGGCCATTTTCTCAATGGGGTTTCGACTTGATTGGCAAGATTTACCCGCCATCATCCGATGGCCATACATTCATAATTACCACCACTGAGTACTTCACCAAGTGGGTGGAGGCAATGCCCCTTTCACAAATACTGGTACTCAGATTTCTAAATTCATCCTCTACCATATTCTCTGCAGATATGGTATCCCATCCACCATCCTCTCTGATAATGGAAAACCTTTTAAAAACCAAGCCATGAAACACCTCTGCGACACCTTCCATATCCAGCATAGTTGGTCAACGCCTTATTACCCCCAGGGTAATGGTCAGGTGGAAGCAACCAATAAAAACCTTATCTGTATCCTCAAAAAGGTTGTCAATAACACTAGACGAGATTGGAACCTCCATATTCATCCTACCCTCTGGGCATATCGCACATCCATCCGCACCCCGACAGGTGCCACCCCCTACTCTTTAGTGTATGGTGCTGAATCCGTCTTCCCAATCGAAATTGAACTTCCATCATTGAGGATTTCTCTGAAGAATCTTATCAACGAAGAAGATGGTCGGGTTACACGGCTTGCACAGCTGGAATTATTGGATGAATGAAGAATAAAAGCCTATGATCATCTGTAAACATACCAAAATCGCCTCAAATGTAATTACAATAAGAAGGTTCGTCCTCGACAATTCCAGGTGGGCGAGCTTGTTCTTAAGGAGAACCAGCGCACTCAGCAAGACCGAGACAAGAAAGGAAAATTTGAGGCAAATTGGTTGGGACCCTATATCATAGCCGCTAAATATGGATCTTGGGCATACAGGTTGACTACTCTTGAAGGAGAACCCCTTGACAAACCCATCAATATCATGCATTTGAAGAAATTCTACACCTAAATCCGCTTGGTAACCCCACCAAATCAAAAAAGTCAAAAAAGTAAAAAAAGTCAAAAATTAAAAATTAAAAAAAAAAATCAGAAAATCAATTAAAATAGTAAAGAAAAATAAAGTTTGTCTATGGGGTAGAAACCACCTCTTGGTGGCTTGAGATAGGTATGGATGGTGAAAAGAAACCGCATTGGCGTCATCCATAGAGGGATTAATCATTATCTACCGGACATCCCTTGTTATTTTATATATACTTTCATCGCTACTGTCTCCCCATCTCATCCTAGGCTGCTTGAATATTGATTGAGCATTGGGCTGACCCAACCGGACTGGCTTCCCCATCTTGAGATTTTCAATGTCCCACTTTGAACTTACGTCATTCCTTCCCTTTGTCGATCGGTCCGTGTCATCATGTAGGATCATCCGTCGTGTCGGTCTTCACCTAGATCACATCCTATCGTGTCCGTCAGTCGAACTACGTTGCCCTTGCGTTGTCACATAGGCAAGGTTGATTATTTGATTCACCCCCGGGGCATTTGTCCATCATCATCGGTCATCATTGTCTTCTTTTCGCTTTATCCACGGTCTTTTCTGGAACTACAAGGGCTCTGGGCTTTCACGTAGGCAAGGCTAATCTATGATCGGCCCCCGAGCCCCTAGGTTTGTAGGTTGTGTCAGTCTTTTGTGCTTCGTCATCAAGTTATGCCCGCATCTAACCGATTCTTAATAAACAAAATTCCCTCGTGTTACAAGATCTTGTCCTTGGGTAACATCCCACGTCAACTGGGTCATTCTATTTTAGCATCCATCTTTAGTCTCAACAGGATGAATCCTTCCTAGCAAACCTCATCAATCCCATCCATCACCTTGATCCTATGGCAAAGGACCTGTTGTCTTGATTATGATCTCTTGATGCATTTAAATTTTGTTTATCATTTGGGTTCCTTACCATCACTTGTCAGGGTCGCCTTGGTCCATCATACCATGGCATGCCTTGACTTACTGACATGGGGGCATACCTTGATCGTTTGTTTTGACTGTTGTCTTCTCAGTTATCCCTCATAAGACCCACCAAGATCTCTAAGGTCTTGTGCTACGCCGGGACAACTTTGTGTGTTTGTGGTTATCTCAACACCGGCCTCGGCCCAGGTCATCGTGACTTTGGGGTGTTGGGATAACCTTCTTGTTTGCTGTGTTTGTTTCATGCGTAGAATACTCATTCGCCTTGATCTTCCATATCAAGGTACTTGGTATCCAACGCTATAGTAAAAATCAATGCTCCAAGGATGGAAAAATCTCATTTTCATTGCATTTTCATCACTTCACATGCATCCTTCATTTCCATCATGACCATTACCATGACTTATGATTTCGGTTGTGCAAGTACTCTCATTCTTTTTCCTCTTGAGTCATCTTCCTCTCAGGATATTAATGGTTTTTTTGGCAAATGCACTCTTCCATACGCCTATCACCTATCCGCATTCTCATAACAGTCTTTATTGACACTTAAGTGCATTATAAACATTCACCTTTCATTCATATTCCACATAAACATGTGCATCCATAAATCATAAATCATAAAAACATACATAAATCATCCATCCACATGTGCATCCATAAATCATAAATCGTCCATCCACATGAACATGTGCATCCATAAATCATAATCATAAAAGTATTTACATAATCACTCATCCACATAAATATGTGCATCCATAAATCATATATCATAAAACATACATAATTATCCATTTTCATAAACAACTGTACATTCATCATCATAATCATAATAACATATGTGCATCCATAAATCATAAATCATGAAACATACATCAATCGTCCATCCACATGAACATGTGCATCCATAAAACATAATCATAAAGCATAAATCATCCATCTATATAAACATGTGTATATATATGAAACCACATCATAAATCATTCCATATAGCCGCATAAAAGAAATATCATGCCTAGTGTCAATAAAGGCCCTCACATAATCAAAATAATAAACATCCTATCATAATACAATGCATCTCCATCATATATCACCAAATAAGATACAAAACCCAGAGATATCGATCACCTCTGACCTCTGGCAACATGAACAAAACATTCATCTTGTATCTGCCAAAAAAATCATCAATATCCTGCATCTGCCCACTCTACTGTGAGTTGCCCACATCTGATCTTTGTGGAGAGTCAGGTACTGGCCCTCTGTGCACTGGAGTCCCCTGGCACTCATGGGTGGGAGTCCCCTAGTAACCGCCATATGGAGATGGAGTCCACCGATAGTCACTAAAATCCATGGTGCATGTCCCTAATGACTGGGATGGCCCTGGTGGCTGTGGGGCCTGACTGATGTAGCGTGCCATCCGCTGCGCTGGATCCGGTGCAACCTACTCATATACACCCCTCTAATAGCTCGTCTACTGCATGAACTCATCCCTCTGCCCAGCTATCAGTCTCGCGGAATTCCGCTCATGCCTATACCAATCTCAATCTGCACTGATAGCCCGCCGCTCCTGTACCCAGGCCTCCTAAGCTAGTATCAACTGTTGTATCTACTTTGAGACCGTATCCCTCTCTGCCTGCAATGCCTGTAATTGTGTGTGTAGCTCCTGAACATCTGTCC
>VDFB02049217.1:135815308-135869273 GCA_007258455.2 Sequoia sempervirens | reverse complement strand
TTGTTGATGCAAATTGTGTGAAAGTGATCCAGATGCAGAGTAGAGAAGAGTGTTAGAACAAAGTGATATGAAGTGTGTTGACTCTATATATTGAGCTTCAATGGAACTATATTCCAACATGTTGTAGATGCATTTGTAATAGTTCACTCTTGGCTATGTTCCACCCATCTCTTCTATCTTTTCTTCATTTTGTGGGTAGTGAGTCTACTAGGATAATGAGTCCACCTGTAGTGAGCACTTTTGTAATATCTTATAACTAGTTATGATATATTGTGAGCTAATCCTCACCATGGTTTTTCCCTTTCTGGGTTTTCCACATAAAAATCTGGTGTTCGTGTGTTATGTGGTTTTTATGGATGTTTTCATGCTTTCCTTTATTACTGTAAATTGAATATGCTATGTGGAATGAATGTTTAAATGTTAAGTGGTTTCAAAGAATATTGATTCATCCCCCCTCTCAGTATTCTAGGTTTTCAACAAAGATAAATATTTAATTTCTTATTGGATGAGATGGCAATTGGTTGTACACATATTATGCACTTATACTATTATCTAGAGGCATAGGCATAAAAAATGATATTAATTTTTGTAAGAAATAAAGTATAGAAAAAATGTGTATACTTTAAAATGTATTAAGAAAAAAGATATCAAACATAATGTAAAATATAATTTAATAATTTTAAAGTATAATTTTTGATATTACACATGAACATACAAAAAATTATTCATCATTATTAAAAACATATCAATCAATTCACAATAAATCAATAAATTACATAGTTCAAATATGAGATTCTCCTAATTATTAGTATAAATCATGATGTCCATTTTTTCTTATGCATTTTTGAATGTTGAAGTTAATTATTTAATATTAAATAATAATCAAATAACATTTTTTCCATTTTAAATTTTTTAAGGATATAGTTTTTTTGTCTCCATTCATTTTTCATCTAACCTAATTTCTTATATTTATATTTTTAAACCTAAGTTCTTATTCCTCAAATCTTGTCCTCAACCCCTTCAACTCTCTTATTTTTAATATCTAAGAAAAATATTTTAATATAATTACTTTTTCTATCCCTAATACTTGATAATATATCTTCTTTTATTTTTAATTTAAAAACATACTATAAATTAACATGTTATGATATTTTTTATTATATTATATGATATTTTTTAATTATATTAGACTTTTAAATTTATAATGAACTTAAATTTGATCATTTTTTTTTTTTATTAAAGGGGAAAAATAGGTTTTGAATGAACCCGAAAACATTTACAATAGGTTTTGAATGGACCCGAAACCATTTACAATAGGTTTTGAATGGACCCGAAACCATTAATAGGTAGGTTTTGATGGGGACCCGAAACCCACACAAAAACACCAAGCTTCAAAAGAATAGAACAAAGACAACCAACAATGAACCATAAGTAGATTATAAAAAATCAGCATGAAAAATCAAATTTGCACCAAAAAGAAAGGTTTTAATGAGATCCTTAAATCCAAAACAACCAAAAATTACAAGGGAACTTGAACCCAAGAACAACCTGAGACGACCAGGTAACCATCAGCCTATATCAGCTAGATTGTAACACAACACTGATCAACACCAACCAGTAGTGAACTACCTAAGATGGCTAGGAAACCTTTAGACTAAACCAGCCAGACAACAACACAACACTTATCAGCACCATCCAATGAAACCAAACTCCCCACCTCAATAGGAGAGTTAGGAAATAGAGAAAAAAATTGAAGAGCCTCAACAACTGCACAACACTAGTCAACCCACAACACCAACCCGACCTCCACCTCAATATCAAGGGGCTTCCCTCTATAGGAGAGGATGAAATGAGTCTCAAGACCACAAAAAATAGAACTTCCCACCCAATCCACAACACACCTCTCCACCTCAATAGAAGAGGGATCCACCTCCAAAGAAGACTGGATAGCTAAAAATACCAAAGAGAAGCAACTACACCCATAGTAAAGAACACCATAGCATCCTTAGGCCAAATAGTAAACTGGAGCAAAGAAAAAAAAAATTGAGCACTCCTCAACCAATAGCCAAAAAGGAAGAAACATCTGATTCAAAAGCCAAAATAATAGAATGAGAACAATATTTAGAATAAGCACACCCCAATTCTAGAAAATAAACTTTAGGACCCAAAAGGGGGAGAGTACAAAGCTCAACAAAATAGACAGGCATTTTGAAAGAAAACCACCCAGCAGAACCATGGCAAAAGCCACATCCACCAACCACAACATCCTTCCAAGAGACAAAATAAGTAAAAAAAATGAAGAGGGTTGAAAACCACTCCACCAAGAGAAACACTCCCCATAGGGAGCAGAAAGAGAAACACCACTGCAACGAAGTAGGACCCAGAGGGGAGCAACCTCCCTGACTAGAAAAAAACCAACACCAAAGAAGATCCAATGGGACCTAAAAGAAGAAGGAAAAGGCAAGGAAATCCTCCAAGCAAAGAGAGTAGAGAGTTGACAAGACAATAAAGAACAACATCCAACCCTACATGCTAGTCAGGGTCTGAAACATGCCAAAATCTGTCCAGAAACAATCCACCAAAGGCAAACCAAAAACCTCAACATGAATGAAAAAAGCTCCCACACAGAGGCATTGAAGCCCAAAAAAGATAGGAGAGAGCCAGGAAAGCCTACAGACTGAGAGAGAGGAGATAAGGCACAACAAGTAAAATCAACTTCCAACCCTACATGCCAGTCAAGATCTGAGATAAGGCCACCAATCTCCCCAAACAACCCCACAACAAGAAATCCTAACACCACATCTAATGCCACACAAGCAGACAAAGAATACCACAACTCAAAGATCAATCCCCACTAGCACAGAGCCAAAACAACAAGGGATACTGTGGGAAAAGACAGAAGAGAAAATATAGGGGAGAGAACCCATGCCCTGAATAGCGAAACAGAACAAACCAAAGACAAAATGATCAAGAAAAAGGCCCCAAGAGGAGAGTAGAAACAACACAGGAATCAAGCTAGTGGTACAAAAGATCTCAATGAGGAACAAAAACTAGCCAAGTGACCCCCCCAACACCATTGCCCTCCTCATTAACATCATCACCATCTCCTTCCTCACCCTTGCTCTCCTCGGATTTCAAAAATTGTCCTTCAAGTTCCCACTCCTACCCAATGCCATTGATCATAAAAAATTAAAGTCTAAAATTTATGTAATGAAAATAGATCACATGCAATGTTCCAATTTTATAATGTATGCATAAAGATACCAATAAAGCTCTTTAATTTTACCCAAGGTGTTCCCTATATGAAATGGATGACCTTCTTTTTGAAATAAATGATTAAGAATTGAGAAGAATGATACAAGATGATGCAATTAATTTCAACTATCTATATTTTTCTTCTCATTCTCTATTTTTATTTTTAAAATGATTTAACAATTTAAAAGTAGGTTTTTTGTTTTAGAAACAAAGAGAAGAAAAGAAGTTGATAATATTGAAATGAAAAATATAATTATATTTTATTAATAGTTCGATTCTAATAAATTTATAATTATTTTTCTTTTTATTTAATTATTTATTAACCTTTTTTTAAACTGCAAGAATTGGGTAGCCCCCCTATAAACTACAATGTGCCTAGTAAACATTTTTCATGTGATCGATGATGTTGGCATGACACACCCTTCAGTACCACGAGGATGGGGGGAGACTAGAACTTGTAACCTCTTGCTTGCAATAGAATGCTTTAGCCAATTGAGCTAGGCCCCCAACCCAATTATTTATTAACTTAATAAGCATTATCATTTATTATTTTTTTAAATTATTATTATTATTAATATTTGCATTTTGATATATTTTGACTTTGCATTTAGTTTATTCTATTTTAATATTTAATTTATATTTAAGTTTTAAGTTTATTTTAATTATTTATGTCTTCTTATGAAATTACAAAAAAAAAGTAATAGTTAATAGAATTATTTTAATTTATAATTAATTATCTTATTAAAGTTTTAATTGTTATAGAATAATTATTTTTTGAATTTTTATTTTAGTTTATATAATAAATAAATTTTAAACTTAAAATATAACTTAAAAGTTAGAGAGAGAGAGAAATATCTTTTGATTAGTCATTTTATACCAACAATCCAATGATAGCACATATCCCTAGGGATTCATGCTTAGGGTAGCATATCGTTTGATTAAGGATATGATAATTCACTTTTAAGACCTCTTTAGTGTACTCATTTAACACTTAAGGAGAAAAATAGATAGAGAGAAGAGAGAGAGGAAGAGAGAAGGGAGAGGGAGATACAGATAAGATATAGAGGTAATGGGAGAAAAAAGAGAAAGAAAGGAAGATATATATATATAGATAGGAGATAAAAGATATTTCTTTCGACCTGACCTGAGATCCCTGATCCAGATCTTCGATTTCGATCTTTGTTCCCGGATGCAAAGCCTGACGTCGAGATCTGACCGACGGATTTTTCCGGATTTTGATCTTTGATGGATGCTGACTTTGATTTTGTCGCCTGACGACTGATCGGTTTTTCCTGATTTTGACCTGACGCGATTTCGACCTGATTTTGATCTTCTCTTTATTGATCTTTATTGTTTCTCGGACGCGCGATTCTCGGATTTGACGGATTTCGCCGATTTCCTGATCTTTCGACTCGCCGATCCTTTGATCACGGGTTTGATGGATCTTGATCTTTGATCGATTTTGATGGTCGATCCGTCTTTGATCTGCAGACGATCGGCCTGATCGATTGACGCCGGATCTGGTTTGAGTTCGATCCGTCTCTTATCCCTATTTGTTTGTCTCGTTCTTCTCTTGCTTTCTTTACCTCTTTACCACCTCTTCTTTCTTCTCCTTATTTCTACCCTGTATCCCTTTTTTTTTTTATCTTTAATCTTTATTCTCTTTTTTCCGTCTATTTGTATCCTTCCATTATGTGTCCCTCTCCTCTCTCTTTATCTCTCCATTCCTTCTCTCCATACTCCTTTCCTTCTGCATATCTATCTCTATCTCTATCTCTATCTCTATCTCTTTACTCTCTCTCTCTTATACTTTTGCCCTTTCTATTCCTCTCTTTTTATCTCTATCTTGCCTCTCTCTTCCATTGCGATCCTTATTTTACTCTCTTGGATGCATCATTTTTATCTTCCGACTTTATGGTTTGTTTCGATCTTGTTTGGATGGTTGTATGTTGTTTCCTACTTGATTTGAAGTTGTCCTTCTTGATTGAGACCTTTGTTGTAATAAAATATCACTTAATAATACTTGTTGACCTCATATCAACAAGAAATAGACCAAAATTTTTCCTAATTGACCTTCCACACTTTTTTGTGTACCCTTTGCATACCAAGATGTTCTGCTAGTTAGTATCTAGAGTTAGTATCATCCCAATCAAATTGTAGGAGATGTATTAGACTTGTTCATATAAGTTACATAACAAAATAAATTAAGAAAAGTATTTTAGAAGTGCATCATAATTTCTCATATTTTTAAAGGTTGAAGTTAATTAATTAATATTGAAAGATAATTAAATCATTTTTTTTAATTTTAAATTTTTTAAGGATATATATTTTGTTTCAATTCATTTTCATCTAAATCTATTATCTTCAATTTTAGAAATAACATTTCAATTTTATATTAAATTTATGTTAGAAAATGCATTTATTTGTTGCAAAATATGTATCAATAAATTTAATTATTCAATTATTGTTGTCATAATTGCAAATGAATATAATTAGAAGTTGACCTAGGCATAGCTATTTTTAATCCTAGTGAATTAAAAATAGAAAATTGATTACATTCTCAATATAAATGATCGGTTATAATTAAAATGTTGCCCATATTTATTGGGCTTTTGATAAGGATAAAATAGTAGGTGGGCAGGGTAATAACAAAGGCAAATGACTTGATGTGATGCTGCACATAAAACAATTATATTTGTATTTCTTGCATAAGTGTTACATCTTCCTTTTATAGAGGACTTGAAGTTACGAAGAACAATTTAGATCTTAGGTTGACTAGATTAAACATTTAATGTTTATCACACTTATCCTAAACTCTAATATTATTTAACATCTGTGCCTATATTTATTTAATATTGGTGGTGGAATTTACATATTCCTACAAAAATGTGGTCTTTAAAAAGGCTCCAAACTCTTTTACAAAGAGAGCAAGCTCAACAAAGAAGCCCCACAAGAACAAGCTAAACAACACCAAAAGACAAACCTCAAACCAATAATGTAACAGCAAACAAATGATACCTCACAAGGAAGAACAATCAACAAACACAGTAAATCAGCTACAAAAGAAAATTGACCAACCTAAGATTGACATGAAGTTAAAATATTTCAGATCCTCACAACATCCCTACCCATCAGCTTGATACATATTTTCTTCTTACTAGAACTCCCATGTTCTGGAGCCAAACTTGAAACAGAAAGTCTTAACTGCAGAAGAGGAATCATTGACTTCGTTAGCAAAATTCTTAATCAAAAATAAATATATCTTTTGTTATTTCTTAATTTGATTGTGTGCATCAACTTTCTGATCACACTTCATAAGAATATGATAGAAAGCTCAAAAAATAGAAATAAAGAAGTATCCCACCACTTCAAAATTTGGGCATTAAGGGAGATAAGGCTCCGGCTGAACCTTCACCCACCATACATTTTTCTGTCTTTGATTAATCGACCTTGTTACCCTTGAAGCAATCTGCATGTCTTCACAAACAAATATTTTATTGGGTAAGTTTATCATAGAATAAATTCTGAACCTTTCAGTGCATGCACAAACAATATTTAAGATGAGACTGTACAATTCTTTCTTGCTGTTATGTGGTAAGTGGAAAATTTCCACATATATATTCGATATTCAAAGTCACATGGTTTCATTTTATGCTCAGCATCTGTCCTTAAACATTGAACGAAACACGTATAGCAACTCAGCCTTTTTCTAATCTCTACACACAGAAAACCAACTTTTGATATATTTGCAAAAGCAAATAAGAAGAGGATAAAGATCACAAATAATGTACTGATTGAAGATGAGCCAACCAAGATCCAACTCTACAAGTTTAGAGTTCTCTATCATCATCTTAGATAACAGGTTACAACTGACTACGTATTGTTTAATTTGGCAAAATTTAGAATGTGAAAAACTAGAAACCAATTAAACAATACTAATAAACCATAAAGCCACGAGAGGAGAAATCAATGCATAATCGAACATAGTTGAGTTCCTTGTGATTTAAATGAAATCTCTTATGGAAGAATATTTGTTACCCAATTAATGAAGATATATATTATGATGATGACGATAAAGAAGATGACAGATAATACAACAAAGAAGACTCATATCTGTGATTTTTAATATAAAAGTTGTGAGATAAAAGAAACCACTTTAAAAAAGGAGTTTATTAAAAAGTCCATCAAATTATAATGATGACGACAACAAAGAAAAAAATCTATTAATGTGATTTTCAAGATAACAGTTGTGAGAGAAAATAAACCACACTTTGAGTTTATTAAAAAGCATCAAACTATGATGATGACAACAAACAAAAAAGATAATGGAGAATACAAGGAAGAGAAGCCATACCTGTGATGTTTAAGATAAAAGTTGTGGAAGAAAATAAACTACACTCTGAATTTATTTAAAAAAATTAAATTACAATAATGATAACAGACAGGCAAAGAAGATGACAGAGAGTACAAGGAAAATAAGCCATACCTGTTAATTTTAAGATAAAAGTTGTGGAACAAAATAAACCACACTCTTGAGTTTATTAAAAAACATCAAATTATAATGATGATGACAGACAGACAAAGAAGATGATGGAGAGTACAAGGAAAAGAAACCATACCTGTGATTTTTAAGATAAAAGTTGTGTCAGAAAGTAAACCGCACTTTGAGTTATTGAAAAACATCAAGTTATTATGATGACGACAAACAAAGATGATGGAGAATACAAGAGAAGCCATACCTGTGATTTTTAAGATAAAAATTATGAGAGAAAATAAACCACACTTTAACTGTAAAAAAGAAGTTTACTGAAATGATATTAAGAAACAAATAAATCATACCTTAAATTTATAAAAAAAGTCTAATTCCAACTTCAAACATTTTTACAAATCTGTAAAATTGACAAAAGAAAATACCAATAACATGTTTTGTGACTCTTAAAAGAGAACCCAGATTTACAGATTTCAATTTATCACCTCCACCCACCCGACAAATTGAAATCTTCAAACTGGGTTTCCTCTGGAGAGTCAACCATATTCTCTTTGTTACGTAGCTGGGATAGAAACTGAAAACCTAATTGTAGAGCTAAAAACTGAAGCTTGCCTGATAAAGCAATGAGCAGTAGAAGCATGTGATACGTTTTAGTTTGATTGGTAGAGTAGATGATTTCGTAAGCCATTATGTAGAGAATAATGTACCATTGGCTATACTTCCAATAAAGATGCTTTCAAAATTGTCCCACCAGTTTGTTAACATAAAAGCAGTCATCATCTGATTATTTAAAAGCAAAGGACATAGTGGAGTCGGTGAACTGCACAAAAATACTTTCTCATACGTTGCAGAGCAGGCGCAGAATCTATAGAAAATATGTGATTCTTACCTTTCGCTTTCTATACGATTTGGATGCTATTGATTGGATTGCCTGCTTCTTTTTAAGCAACAATGAATGATTCCTCTGATAATTGCCTTCCCTTGAACACCCCCATAACAATTAATATTTTTCCTCGCTATGCGGGTGAGAAAGACGGCCTCATCTAAACATTTTATAATCTTTGGATGGTATCGTTTGTAATCTCCTTAACCTCGGAAGTAAGTGGAAAGGTTTACCAACTTACCTACAGAGATGCATAGAAATGTATTTGATTGCTTGTCAGATTTGCTTCGAGTCACTGTTCTAGGTAGTTCTTTCAAGAACGAGTAGGATGGCGAAGGAATTCTTATATTCTTCATGCACTTCTTCCATAAGCTAATGAGTTTTCCAACTCAAAATTTGCATTAGTATATTTAGGGGAGAGGGGTCTATAGTGGAGCAGGGTCCAATAGTGGGGATAGAAGTGGTTCTTAGTGGGCCCCATTGTGGAGCACCTTAATATCCAATTACAAAACACTTTTTATCCATACAAAACACAAACTGACAAATCATGTGATGCCACATCAGTGCACCAATAAAACATGACTTAGTGCACCACTATTGGTCTCACTTTTTTTGGGCCTTTTTGAATACCTCAACAAAAAGCATGCTGATGTGGCATCATATTTGATGATGTGGCCCTAAAATAAAATATAGAAGCATGTGAGTTGTCAAATAAACTATTGTACAAAATTTGGAGTGATTTGAAATTTCCACATAGGATTTTGAGAAATGCAAAGTTAGGGTGCTCCACTATAGGCCCCTCTCCCCTATTATTCATTTTTTTTGAAATATTTTATTAGATCATGACAATAACAATACGATAGTTTATATCAAGATTTATGATAAAAGCGGATGATTTGTATGTATAATTTAAGAGTTCAGAACGTAGTATCAATTAAAGTGATGTTAAGATATAAATAGTTATAAAGTCATTATGATATAAGAGGGAGGAGGTGGTAAATCATTTTAAAGATAGGGCTAAATCAAGAAGATGACTCAACCAAAGGAGGATCAAGAGGCACGTAGTAATCTTAAGTATTTTGAATAAGTAAAGGAATGTGCATTTCCCAAATAAGTGCTAAAAACACAATAGCTCTTGATGCAACACCACCCTAGAGTAAAGTTGCACACCCAAAATGCTTAGAGGTAGTCTTACCATGTGGAGACAAACTCCAACCTCTCTATCGAAGAGGGGTAAAGAAATGACTAGGTCTATGCGAATGTCTCATTAATTACAGTTTCATGAGTGGCTAACCATGGGTTGGGTTTTTAGGGATAACTATGCTCATGATGCATGGAACACTCCCCTAGTGAACAAATAGGCCATGAAAACATGATAAAACTTCAAAGTCACTTTGCAACTCGCACCCAAATTTTGAAAAAACATAGAGGTGAGCATATGAAATTTCTCATTAGCACATAATTTCTTATAAATATTTTCATTCAAAGTTGCAAAAATACAACATCTATGAAGAAGTTCCAAACATTAACGATATAATTTTTCCTCGAAGTATGATTTTAAAATAGAGAGAATCTCTAATAGGTTTATGTCTAGGATGAAAGGTGAAAGAAGGTTGTGAATTCAAATCAAAACACTTTGGACCCATGAACAAGTCTGCAAAACTTGCTTGATGGTCTCAAATTTGTTACAAGAATGATATCCTAGATGAGTAATCCTAATGTGAGGAATCCTTTCACCTAAGTCTAATGCATAGTAAAAAAACACCAAAGAAATGGTGAATTTTAAAGATTTGAGGTTCACATGTTAAATCCACTTAAGTTCAAAAAGTTAGATTTGGGACAAAGAATTTAACTCATACTAACAATTTAACCTCTTGAGAGTCAAGCAAAAGGGGTTAAGAATCTTGTATAAGAACCTAAGATCATACAAAAAATTTCAAGTGTTAAACTTTCCATTGGGAAATTGCTGGTTGAAGACCTAGCTAATTATTGACATAGGCCCATAGGTTCCTTAATAAGAATATTATAAGACAAATTCAAGAAAAGGTAAACTTGTGTTTCCTCTAAAGAATGGGTTAGGGGTTTTTCCCTTAAAAGTAATATTTAGATAGTAGGAATACATTTTTAAGAAAATTGAGAGCTTTAATACTTGAATTTTTAGCTAAATATAAGTACATGTAAGTGGGGGACAAAAAGGGGGTCGAAAGTGACATTTTTTTCCTTAAGACCAACAAAAGTTAAACTTGAATGAGTAATTAAAGATACCTATATTTAAAAAAATTAAGATGTGATAAGAAAAAGTTTAGTAGTGCTTGGAATATAGTTTCCAAATTACTATTTTTTTTAAAATGGTGAAGATTAAAAAGGGTCAAATAGCGGAGCACACAAAGTGGTGTTTTTTGATAAAAAAAAATATATAGCATAGTGTCAAGTGTGCTCCCACTAAACCTCTAGCTTTAAATAAACATTTTGTAGGTCCATCTAGCAAAAGAAAATAGCTAAAATATTGTAGCATTTGATAACTTTTTATGATTTTTTTTTTTTCCTGATTTTGAAAGTGGACACATCCTAAAAATGAAAAATTGAGCATGCTCACCCACTAAATTTGAGAAAGAAAATCAAAAAATATTTTATTTTTGAATCTGTATAGAATGAAGTGTAGAATATAAAAATGTAATTTATTTCAAATTTGGATGAGTGGATAAAAATAATGTCAATAGAGCAATGTATGTGTTTGGATTTTAGAAAAAAAATGGTTAGAAAGCTATGGAAAAACTTGATGTCATAGTGGTGTTTTATTGAAATAATATCTTAAGATTATGAAATTGATGGAGAGCATGCTCATGATTTATTTAGTTCTATTTTTTTTATAAAATATGGAATTAGGTATCTTACATGTTGGTCCAACAATTAGGATTGGATATCCAAGTCTAATAATAGGATTCCAAAGAAAATACAAATAAAATACATACACATTATCGCACATGCATATATAAATTCAAAAAAAATAACCCACTAAGCATTTTATTAATTTTTAAGACAATTATAGAATTAGTGTGTTGCAATATTCTCATGTTATTTCATATTTTGTTTTTAAAAGATTTTGACCACTTTTTTGCCCAAACATTATGCACTTTCCCCTAAAAATAGGATAGATTTTTTAATAATAGGGTATCACTAAATGTTATGGTCATTAAAGAAAATACCAACTTAAACCCATCACTAACCCACTCAAGGAATTCCTTTAAGTTTCAAATCAAAAATATTTTAGATTCTATGAGTAAAAAATGAGCCATCAATTTTAATTAACATTGAGGTGAAAAAGAGAGTACAAAAAGAAACTCCTTTCTGGTATTTCTCACAATTTAATTCTTGAGGGTAAATTTCAAGAGTCTTTTATATTATAATGGAATGAACACTTCTCTAGGAAGAAAATGCAATACATTATGTAAAGATATCAACACAACACACACTCCCTTACATTGAGGTGATAAAGAGAGTACAAAAACCAAATCCTTTCTAGGATTTTTCACCATAACTTATACTAAATAAAATTTAATTCTTGAGGATAAATTTCAAGAGTCTTTTATATTATAATGGAATGAATACTTCTCTAGGAAAAAAATGCAATACATTATGTAAAGATATCAACACAACACACACTCCCTTACATTGAGGTGATAAAGAGAATACGAAAACCAAATCCTTTCTGGGATTTCTCACCATAACTTATACTAAATAAAATTTAATTCTTGAGGATAAATTTCAAGAGTCTTTTATATTATAATGGAATGAACAATTCTCTAGGAAAAAAATGCAATACATTATGTAAAGATATCAACACAATACACACTCCCTTGTTTGTCTTGTAGAAAACAAAGATATTAGGACTAATTTGTATTATGATAATAGTCATGATGAGAGGCTCCAATTATAGAAATTCTAATCATGTAACACACATGAATAATAGAATCTAGAAGTCATAAGCAATGAGGAAGAATATGGGAAATGACAAAAATTATAAAAAAATTTAATATTGAATACAGGGTTACAAAATTGAATGAATATAATATATGTAAAAGGATAACAACACAATGTGTGTCCCACTTTTCAATATTATTGAACCACCAAAATCAACATTTTTATTATATTCTAAATCGTGTTAATTATACTTTAAATTACTAGTCAAGATTTTAAGGATGGTGTAAAATGATAAGCTATGGAATTTCCTATGTAGACTCAATTTATTATTATTTTTAAAATAATCATGTTTATCATCTCAAAATAATTTCAATATTTATTTTAATTATTTATTGAATGCTTTTTATTGTATCACATAACTATCACTACAAATAATATGTTTCCATGATTTCTTCAAATTAGATTGCAAACTCCAATTCTTATGGCATATATACTTCTTGGTAATTTTTTATTGAATGTTTTTTTACCATTTATTTTTTGAATGGGTACTTACAACAATTTATACCAATATTTTAGTACATCTCATTTATCTTAGCATGTATATCTAAATGAATTATATTCATAAAAACTAGAATGACCATGTTTAAGGTAGTGTGTTTTTTGATGAGTTTAAACAAAGATTATTATTCTTCATGTCTTAAATAAAGGTTATTATTTTTTGTAATGGATCTACTTTCATTAAAAATTTAGAATACATAATATTCAAAAAAAAATCACACATTATACTTTTTGGAAAGCTAATATTGAGGGAGACATGCTTACAAAATTATTTTTTTGAATGAATTCATATGATCTCCAAAAAGATGAATCATGTTTATTCTTTTTCCAACATTTTGATTGGTGTAGAAAAGACTCCATTAGGGGTTTGATTTAAGCTTTGGGTTTCTATCCAAGAGGGTTCAACTTAAAAGGCTTTAATATAAATCCCTTTGATTGAAATGGAACCCCTCTAGGATTAAATCATATGTTAAAAAAATAGGTGTGATTTGGGTCAATCCCACAATAGTGGTTTACAATTTTTGGCCAAACTGAACACTAAAATAATTTTTTAAAACTAAATCTTCACTCTTAGGCACCTATAGCGGCTAAACCATGAGGAATTTGAAGATGATGCAAACTAGAGTTTCGTGACATTTTGTCTATAGATTCTAAATATATTTTTTTCAAAATTTTTGGAATCAGATTGAACTTATTTTTCCATCTCCCTCAAAAACTAGTATTTTTCATAATTTTTTTTTTTTAAAAAGTGATGCTCATCGTATAACACATTTAATGTGCAGGATCATGATGGGCCAAAAAGTGGCGATATGATGGGTTTTTGTAGGGTATGTGGCTGACGACTTTTATTTTACCCAAAATTGATGAAATGAAAAGGGTTTTAAAGGAAATTCTCATCTTTCCACTAATATAAATATGCTTTACTTTAAATTTAATAAATAATTATTATTTATTTTCTATTTGAATTACAACTAAATACGATTGATAGGCTGATTGAAAAAAAATTATAGTTTTCAAATGGTATCACATTTTTTGAATCCAAAACATCGTCACATTCTATGCTTCACATACTATAGGATTAAAAGGAAAGAAATGAATTTCATGAATTTTGACCAAGTTAAGGTGGTTAGACATATGAGTTTTTTTGTTTTTAAAAGTTATAATAAAAAAATCATAATTAATTATTACTTGGAAAAATTACAAAAAAATATCCATCATGGTACATGAGTCCTCTACTTATATCTAAAATATTATAAAAATATTATCATTTTATTGTGGTTAGGGTGGTGGTGAGACACCTACTTCTTATTTTTCCACTGAAATTTAAGTGCTACTACATTGAAATTTCAAATTTTCACCAAATAGATTTTTTTTTATTTAAATAAACCTAATAGTTTGAAACTACATTCAATTTGCTACAAATTCTATTCTTACATATTTTTGAAATAATATGGATAACTTATTCAAATTTTTACGTCAAGTTTCCTAACTCTAATTTTTCTGATTTTTTTGCCACTTAAGGGCCTACTTTTTTCCATGATGATCTTGCACACATTATTAAAAAAAAAATCCATGAAGGATAAAATTCTAATTCTTTCGAATTTAGATTTGTAACTCCGATATCTAGTGCTTCCACTTGGTTAGATAGTTTTTTATTGACATGCAAATCGAATATAGTTTCTAAGATATTGGTCCTGTTTTGTATTCTTTAGGAACCTTATTTTAGATATAGGTTTGTTGAAAGATTTTCTATTTGATGAATGGGAAGGGGTTTCAAAGGTTTTTTATTTGGATAGAAAAGAGGGTGTCTTTATTGTGTTGTTTCACACAAAAGACCAGAGAGATGCCATTTATAAAGTAAAATCATGGATCTATGAAGATTTTGGTTTATGCATGAATCCTTGGACCCCAAATTTTAAGCGAACTCACTTTATGGCTAAATTTGTTCTAGCTTAGGTATAGTTACAGTCTTTTCCTTTGGAATATAGAGAGTTGAATTTGATAGAGAACATGGAAAACCAAATAGGAATTTTCCTCAAACATGATAAGGATTTTTTTGCAAATCTTACTTTACCAGTTAGGGTTTGCATATTGTTTGACTCTTCCAATCATTTTCCTAACCAAATTCATATAAAGTCCAAATTTGGCACATGGGTACAAGAGATTATAGTTGAAAATCCATAAAATTCATGTACTTCCTTCCATTCTTTGGAGAAAATGAAAGTAGTGTGCCGTAATATTAATGGCTTCAATAAGGAAAAAGCAAGTGAAATTGCTTTGGATCAGAGGAAAATGGTTATCCAAGTTTAATCAAATTAGGAGTTATCAATGAAAAAGGTAAGTGATGTTGCACTTGGTAATGTTAATGATTTGAGGAAGAGGGAGGAGCAAGATCAATCAACTCAGGTGTTTTCATTAGAAAGTGTAAGATTGAATGAGAATCGCTTAAAAAAATTTGAGTCTTCGCCACAACTTATTGTTATAACTTCCCCTCTCAAGAAGAGTAATAAGGGTAGTAAGGTGGGTGAACTAATTTGTAATACATCCCATTTCTCATTATCAATAGTCATGTTTGAACAAATAATTCGCCACCTAGTGTGTAATAGCATACCAATTAAAATCTCTTTTAACAAGCAGGGTGAAAAGACATGTATTCTGTCTTTGATGAATATGGGAAAAGGTTTGTCAGACAATAATGAGGTTTTTTATATTCAGAAGGATCAAGATCAAAAAAAATTCAATATGAGTAAGACTCATGAGTCTAAACAACAGGTTTGTCCTGATGGGTTGGAAGAGCTTGCACAAAATTTGCTTGAATCCATAGGCTTAGAGCTTTTTGATGAGATAGCAGATGAGATTCTTAATGAGGAAAATGTTATAAAGATAGAAATAAGGCCTTTACAAGAATACCATCTGAGTGAGGTATGTGGGAAGGAAAAGGTGGAAATGGATATATAAATGGTGGGTGGATTTGAATTTTCCTAGACGTTATCTCTAGCTCAAATACCGACTTCTAAGTTGCCGATTAAAAAAACTCAAGGAAAAAGAGGTCAAAAGTCTAAGGCAAATAAAATAAAAGAGGAAATTGAGGCAGGGATGTAGGCTACTCTAGATTGGAGCATTTCAATTAACAAGAGGTTGAGGAGAGCATGTTGCTCTCCTCGTGTGCAATGAATATTATATCATGGAATGTTATGGGAATTAATGCCCCTAACAAAAGAGCCCAGATCAAGTGCCAGGTTGACGCTAGTGGGGTAGATATTTTTTTTCTTCAAGAGACTAGCTATCAAAGGAAGCTTTTGAAGCATCAGTATTGAAATGGGGCAAGTGGAAAGTGTCCTTTGTGCCAGCCCAAGGGGCCTCGAGAGGACTAATTTCACTATGGAACTCGAAAATAGTTATAGTGGACATAATGAATGTTGACTATAATTGACAACTAATGAGTGTGCAAAATTTTGACCTATAGTTCAAGCTCATTAATGTCTATGTCCCAACATCTACTCAGGATAAAAATAGGTTATGGGATAGTCTGACAAATGTAATACAAGGGTTGGGGATTGAGAAGGTGGTTGTAGTAGGTGACTTTAATGCAATTATATCTCTCAATGAAAAGCAAGGAGGTATCTGTTCGCTGCATAGAACAATGGTTGATTTTGGGAGTTTCATTTCAGAAAATGCACTGAGGGATGTTCTACCAAAAAAGGGAGATTCACATGGACAAATATTAGGAGAGACTTTTTGCAGATAGTTGTGCATTTAGACAAATTTTTAGTTACTTAGAATTTGGCCCTTACCTCATGTAATTTGTCTTCTCCAATTCTACCACTTGTAAGTTCTAATCATTATGTCATATTGCTCTTTATAACAAGTTCAAGTGGGATATCATAGCATAAACCTTCCTTCAAATTTGAGAAGATGTGGTTCAAACATCCACTCTTTTTTCCTTTGTTAAGATAGTGGTGGGTGAGTGCACCATTTTAGAAAGGCACCAAGATGTTTTAGTTCTTCAAAAAAATCCAATGTGTTAAGGGGAAGATCAAGGAATTGAATGTGCAAACATTCAAAAATATATTTGTGAAAAAGGAAGAGGTAGCCAAACAATTGGAAAAAATTCATGATCATATAATTCATAATGGTATGAATTTTGTTACTTATGAGAAACAAAAAGATCTTCAACAGTTATGGGTAGAGTTGGGAAAGAGGGAGGAAGTTTATTGGTGTCAAAAATCAAGAGAGTTATGGTTGAAGGAAGGGGATCACAACACCAAATTTTTTCATACATCAGTTCAGCAAAAAAGAGCTGCAAAAACCATTTTTTCAATACAAGATGCAATTCCAGGTAAACAACTTCACAATGCAAAGGAAATTTAGGCGGAAGGAGTAAAATTCTTTATGAATCTCCTTGCTCCATATAAGCCTGTTGTAGCACAAGGGAGTCAAGATGAGCAAGATTTTCTATCTGTAGTGCCAAGTCTCATTTCTCATAGTGATAATGATGCATTGATGAAACCTTTTACATTATTAGAACTAAGGAAGGTGGTTTTTTCAATGTCCCCGGATAAGGCTCTTGGGCCAAATGGTTTCACAACATTTTTTTTCAAAAGTGTTGGGATGTTTTTGGTTTTGATTTACTATTGGCACTAGAGGAATCACGAAGATCTGGCTCAATGTTGAAGCACTTCAATGTTACAAACATAGTTGTTTTTCCAAAAATAAAGGAGCCTAAAACCTTTACAAACTTTAGACCTATGTAGGACCTCTTTCTAATACTATTTACAAAATATTCACAAAGGTGATATATTTGATATTGCAACATCTAATACCAAAAATCATTTCTCTGGAGCAAGGAGGATTTTTCCCAGGGAGGGAAACTACAAAAGGGGCGTTGGTGGTGCATGAGGTGCTTCACTCTATTAAATCAAACCATTTGCCATCTTTCATTGTAAAATTGGATATGATGAAATCTTATGATAGGGCCAATAGGAATTTCCTTTTGAAAGTTCTAGCCAAGTTTGTATTTTCTAGTAAATGGTTTAAGTGGATACTATCTTGTCTATTAGGTGTACATTTCTCAGTTATAATTAATGTTTATCCCTTGGGATTCTTTAGAGCAACACAAGGAGTAAGAAAAGGTGACCCTCTTTCACCCTTTCTTTTTATAATCATGGAAGAGGCATTAAGTAAGGCAATAAAGGAAAAACATAATCAGGGTTTGTGGAAAGGTATCCTCATCCCTCAAACTGATGTGTCAGTAACTCATAACCTCTTTGCAAATGATAGCTTACTATATGGGAAAGCATCTATTTTTGAAGCTAAGAAAATAAAAGGGGTTTTGGATAAGTATTCGTTGGTGTCAAGTCAAAAAATAAATGAACACAAGTCAAATATTTATGTGTTTAATTATAAAGTTTCTATCAAGAGGAAGATTGTTAGGGTGTTGGGTTTTCAAGAGGTAGATCTACCTTGTAAGTACATGGGTATTCATTTTTTTATGGGGGATAATAAGCCAACATATTGGGTCAAAGTCATTGAGAGAATTAAACAAATAATTTGTGCTTGGAAATCTCATTGGTTGTCCTTTTCAAGTTATATTCTCCTTATTAAATCAATACTATTTGCAATTCCTAATTATTTTATTTCAGTCCTAAGGGCTCCTAAAATAGTAGTTGATCAAATACAAACATTTTAAGGAGTTTCCTTTGGAAGGGAAATATGGATGATGCAAAAAGATCCCTTTGGTTTCCTCGGATAGTATGACATTGGAGAAATTCAAGGGTGGAGTGGGATTACATGATATTTCTAAACATAACTTGGCCTTTGGAGGGAAACTCATTTGGAAAATGTATACCAAGTTAGATTCCAAATGGTGTACTTTGATGAGGACAAAGTATCTAGACAATCAAAACCTGACAATAATATTCATAGTCTCTAATCCTCCTGAAGGGTCTGCCATGTAGAATTTCATGGTTTCATGTAGGAAAGTGGTTACATCATATATTTATTGGGAAGTTAATAAGGGAGATGAAGTTAAATTTTGGGATGATTCCTAGAATTGGCATCCATCATTGAAAGATTGTCAAGAACTATGGTCAGCTATCCTAGTTTTGTCTCAGATGTGGGGGACTAGATTAATAGATTATGTTAGTTCAGCTGAAGCTTCATTAGGTAGGGTGAGTTGGAAATATTTTTCTTGCATACAAATTACAAATGAGCAAAAGGAACTTTTACTTCAGATTTTGGGTAGAAGAGTAGTATTTTCAATAGGAAAAGTTGATCATATAATATGGGCCCCAACCAAGAGTGGGTGTTATACAATCAAACAGGGTTATAAAGCAATTTTTTAATAAGGGGGAGTTAATTCAATCTCAGAGAGCTTTCTCATTTTGTTGGAACAATGTGGTCTTACTGGAAGAGGGCAATTTGGCATGGCTAGTGTTGAAATTAATAGTACTTACAAGTGATCAACTTGTTAAATTGGGAATTTCAAAACCTTTTAATTGTGTCTTATGTAATCAAGCTCTTGAAGATCCTAATCACTTGTTTTTACAATGCTCTTTTGCCCAATATTATTGGTTATTTGTTTTGCAAAAAGTAGTTTTTATGCTGCATTGCCAAATTCAGTATGGGACCTTTTTTCTTCTTGGCTTGTGTTATACAAGTCTTCATTTTTTGCATGCATTTGGTGGGTCATCTCAGCAATAGTGATATGGGCTATTTGGTGGGAGAGGAACAAGCACATTTGTATAAAAACCTCTACTTCTTATCAAACTTTCCATGCAATGATTGAAAAATCAATCATAGAGGTAGTAAATGCCTAGGTTCAAGATCACAAGAATGTCGGTTCTTTATTTTCATCATGGGATAATAACATTCTAAAAAGTTGGCAGGGTATAAGTTTTCCTTTTAAAGGAAGTTTGAAGCAACCATATAAGGAAAAAGTGGATAGGAGTACAATTAAATAGTTCCCACCAATGGAAGGTTTTTATAAACTAAATTTTGATGGAGTATCTAGAGGAAATCTAGGTACTTCAGGGGTAGGATTTTGTATTAGGGATGCAAGGGGAATTGTGAAGGCATCTAGATCTATAATTTTACTGTCAAGAACAAATAACATGGCAGATTCAATTGCTATCCTCCATGGTCTGCAACTTGCAAGACAACTCTAGATTAGTGCAATATATATAGAAGGTGACTCTGATAGTTGTAAATGCGTGTAAAGAAAGAGGATATTTTTTAAGTTGGCATATGAAATATGTTTTGCAGAATGTATGGAAGCTCTTAGATAAATTTTATGATTATCAGATTTCACATATGTATTGGGAGGGTAATATGCTTGTAGATCGATTAGCTAATATGGGGCATGATAAGGAGGAAGTATTTTTCATGGAGAATGATAATTATCTAGAAGCCTTCCCAGATTTAATGGAAATAATAGAAAAAGAAAGCACTTGTTAATTTCATTTAAAAATTAGACAAAGGGGTTACAAATCAAAAAAAGGGGTTGGGTGATCTTCCATAATTCAGTCTGGGGTAGCTGTAGGCCTGCTTGCTTAATGAGTAATTTTTAAAAGTATAAATTTGAATATCTCAAATAGCATCAGGGTGAGATCACTTCTCTCGAAATCATCAAGGTACAAGTTTAAATGATGGACTAAATGGCATGATGATGGGATATTTTGCATGGCTCTCCATTTGGGTTTCACGGAATAAGGACAAGGCTAAATTTAGAATAGTGATAGTATGGTTTTATCAACATAACCATCTCAAAATAGATCTATCCACACATGGGGAAACTGGGGGCTTGTACCTGTTCTAATTTCAATCCCCACACACTACTACTGGTGATGATTTCCATATCTAACATTTATTTGTTTGTTTGTAGATTTAAAGTACTAAACAAGCTTAGTCATTATTACCTTGCATACTTAATCTCAAGGGATGGCAAGTTGTGCTTTACGATGTTTGGAGATCTCACGTGAATTGATAGACCCTCAAAGATTTGTCGTTGTGAAGAAGATTTGAAGCATGTTAGCATTTAATCTTGTCATTTCCAAGACTAGCATTTGGGAAATGTGATTATGGGGAGATTTTTTTAGTCGATGCTCTTCACAAATTAAGCAAAGTAAATAAAGTCTATTGAATTTTTAGCAAGTCTCAAAACCATTCAAGTGAAGGTGTCTTTTGGTTCTTCGTTGTGTTAGGATCCAAGGCGTCTTTGTTGTTATCAAACTAATGGAGTATCGAGCTAGGAATTACAGAGTCTCAGTGGTTGTATGGGCGTGGGAATTTTTTTTTTCAAGTTGCATCAAAAGAGATCAATTGCAGAATATCTTCAAGGTAAATTGTTCTTCTGTTATGGGTTGCATCAAGACAATTATTGGGGAAGAGATTTTTCATACAAAGTCTCAAAGAGTCATTTTTCTAGTGAATCTCTTGTCCATAGTCCTCTCCAACACTCTTGATCTCGGTCAAAATTTTAACACTATGCAAAAAATTGCAAATAAGGTGGTTGTTGGGGTTTATCTAGAAGACAATGCTTTGCTAAAATGTGTCTAGCAATATGATTTTACTAAGGGGGAGGGTTTCATTGGAGGACTATTACCCAGACATTATATTCCATACAAGAAAAGGTATGTTGAAGCATACGAAGGAATGAAGTTTTCCATTTTATGTGAATCTTCCTCTTATCTATATCAATCGCTTAGTACATATCATTTCAAGTTGAGTAGGGAGGAAGTGGACAATATAAAAAAGTTCCATGCCATCTCTTTTCTAAAAATTCATGAATGCATACAAGGGTTGCAAGTGTCTATTGTGCCACTGGTTTTTAGGGGAAACAAAGCTTCTCACCAAGTCCCTAACATCAATATCACAGTCAATCACAGGCTATTGTTGCAAATCAAGTGCAGGTGGCTTCACAAGGAGAGCAAGATAAAAAATTGTCTATTGTCCTCATAGAGGAGGTTAAAAATTTTTCTCTTGTTAGTTAATGCTCTGTATAAAGGGTTTGTGTGTAGGGATGGTTGTCTCTTTTTGGCTAATTTTCTATAAAAAGGGTTTGTGTGTAGGGACGGTATGCTGAATATGAAATTTTATGGGGTTATGAGTAGAAATTGTTTTGTATACGGTGAATATGTATAGGGTTGCATATGTAAGGAGTAGTCGTTATTGCACAAGGAGTATAGCTAGTAGATGAATGCTTATAGTTGTTGCATTCATTTTGGAACTTTTTTCTCTCTTTCCACTCATGGAAATTTTGTAACTACTTATTAATATTAATATATTATACAGGCTTACCGCCTTTCACCCAAAAAAAAGAAGGGGGAAAACAAATTAATGTATATAAATAGAAGTCTATTTCACCATTTGAAATCCTAATAAAATCCTAGTGAAAAGATTGAGAAACTGAGCATCCTAAAAGGAAGTCAAGAGAAGAATAAGCATATTTTGCATTATCAATCAAGATTCATATTTGCAATGCATCAAGTTTTCATGTGATTTTGTTCATGTTTTATGTTCATTTGTTTTGTGAGTTCTAACACTTGTAGCCTGACCTTCAATCAAGCAAACAATTCTCCTTGTATCTGATGATTACAATTACTTTAGTCCATCAAGGAAAGCAAATATGAGTGGTTTATGGTTAAGGATTTGGCTTGGGTATGCCACACCTAAAGAGTCAATTTCCCTATCATGTTCATAGGTTTCCCTTGGGTTTTCAGAGTTCACCCTTCATGTTGATGAATTTTTTTAACCAAATTTGATGAAATGAATAGGGTTTACTCAAGAATTTGTTAGCATTCTACCAATATAAGATATGCTTTAATTTGAATTCAATAGATAATTATTCTTGATTTTATACATGCACTATGTCTAAAGTCTTGATTGATAGGGTGAATGAAAAACATCCATAACTTTCAAATTGTTTCATATTTTTTGAATCCAAAAGATGTGTCACACTCTATGCTTCATAATCTAAATGTAAAAAAAATGAATTAAATATATTTCTAACCAAGTTAGGTTGGCCAAAAAATTATTTTTTAATATTTTTGAAAAGTTATACTGAAAAACATAACTAATTATCTACTTGCAAAAAAATTACAAAATAAATGCATTGCATCTAGGTATTTGTCCTTTACTTATATTGAAAGATTAAAAAAAAAAAAATTCTCATACTTAGGTTGGAGGTTGGCTCAAATGACACATTTTTTTAATTTTTTTCAAAAATGTACTGCTTGATTGAAATTTCAAATTTCCACCAAATAAATTTACATATTTCCTAAGAAAAGCTACTAGCCTATGAACTAAATTCAAATTACTATAAATTTTGTTGCTAAATATTTTCTAAATTATTTTAATAACCTATTTAAAATTTTATGCCAAGTTTCTTAACTATTTTTTAATTTATTTTCATTTCCACTTAGAGGCATAGTCTCATCATGATCCTACACTCACTAAGGGACACACTCTAAATATCACTGACTCTTGAGACCATGGGGAACAACTTCTATTCATAATGATCTCCATACAAGGCCTTGAAGCACCTACTACCGATGAAAATGTCATAAAAAAACACATCCCAATACATTAGCGCCCATCACCAATATCCTTTAGGGATGCTTGTTTCCTTTTAGGGAACCTAATTCCTATTTAGGCATCTATGTCATTGGCACACCTTTCAAGAACTAGTGTCTCTACAAGGGCGCTTGTGTCATAGAAAATGAGATTCCTTGGACTAGGGAATGACCTTCAAGACTCCCAATCACTAAGGAATCACCAAAATAGGTCTACAACACCCTATGAACTAAAAACACTAAAAAAATGACTCAAGTTCAAATAAGAGTTTGATTTCTCTGATGAGTGGATACCTTCGACAAGTGAAGGATAAGGTAGGGATGATTTTTAATGCCTCTCAAACACCCCTAACTCTTTCCCTAAGCAATAAAACACCAAATTTAAGAGATATGACATATTTTATTTTTTTTACAAGACATCACAAGAGGATACCAAAGTCCCCTAAATGACACCAAACTTAAGGAATGAACTCCAAAGAGTAGGACAACAACATGAGGGGTCCACAACACCATGAAAGAATACTCCAAGACACTTAAATTCATTTTAAACTCAATAAAAATATCCTAAATTCACTTTAAGACCAAATGAAATGTTCCTAAATTCATGTTACTACTACATTGCATAAGCTTAAGCATCCATAATACGATCATGCTTAATTCCAATAATGCATCATGTAACTATAAATAAATACACTATCCATTTTCCATGGATAACAATTCATCTCAAGAAAAGAGGTCCAATAAACCACATTATTACAATCACATCAAATAAGACTTAAATTTCCTTTACATATATAATTACATCAATAAATCAAATGGAAGAAAGAATGATATGAGTATGAGAAACCTTTGCTAAATTTAAGCCCTCGTCAACTCCACCACGATCCTTTGATCCCAAATGGTGGTTTTTGCAGCACCCAACCTTGTGGAATTAAAAGGGTCCACTCCCACCATGCTAAGAGATAGTCACATGGGCCACAAGCACAACATTCACACCAAACAAATTAGAAGAGACCTTACAGACATCTACACTCAACATACACATCATATAAAGTACTCATCTAATATCACAAGATGGATTGATCATAAGTAGTTTCAAATGCAAGTCCTCATTGGGAAAAATCATCAATGTCACTTAACAAATCCACATTGAGAAAACTCACTAATAACATAATACAAATCCATATTAGGAAAACTCACCAATTTCACATCATAATAATCTTAGATAACTCACCATTGGGAAGCACAAGGATCATCCTTGGGCTAGCTCACCAATGATATATCACAAACACACAAGACACTAGGGTAAGATGCTAGAGAGCTAGTAGGGAGTGTCATCATGGTGCTCATTGATATGGCACACACAGAATCTAATACTCCTCTCATATAAAAGGATACTTGATCTTGCAATCCCCAAGCTCTTGAGCTAGCATGTCTTCCCAAACATTCTTAGCCTTTACAAGCACTCAAGTCATGAGAGGGGCATACATTATCTTTATTAATTAAAATTATTTGTGTTTCATTAATTTCCAGGATTAAAAGACCCCCCACCCATGAAAATATTACAAGCTACTTTGGGTCGGCTACACATTGGGAGCCACTCCCATACCCTCTCTAGTACCTCGTTCCTAGGCTCTTCACACTCACCAACAAGTGTGGCATGGAAAATAATGCAAAATTCCAATTTTCAACTAGATTTCACAAGATGTTTTCACAAGATATATTTTAATATTTCACAAAGTACACTTTTCTTCAAACATAAAAAAACATCGTATTTCATATAAAACTTCCAAATTTTCTCATTTTTCAATAAACCAAAAACCAAGAATTTTTTTTCAAACTCCATTAAAATTTCTTCAAAAATTAAATTTCAAAATTTCAAATTTCTTCAAAAATTAAAATTTCAAGTTTTAAAATTTCAAGAATACCCTTTGGTGTCAAAAGTTCCCACCACACATTCTAAGCAATAAAATTCACATTTCTATTATTTCCCAAAAAATTGGGTGTTATAACCCCATTTCAATGAAAATTCTCAAGAAAAATTTAAAACTAATTATTTAACATGGAATTTAATAAAAAGAAATGCATTGGGAGGCTTCTACACTCCCTTAATCTTATTCCAATACTCAAAATTGAAATTCATTGACTAATTTAAAATAAATGAGAAGAATACCTTAATCTATGTTAAAGTTCCAACTACCTCAAGCACACTTAACTAACACATGAGACCACTTGCAAGAACATTACCCTTCCCATTCTTGTCCTATTACATCTAATCTCATCCAAATCCCTTCACAATTTCTTCCACCATCCACAAAACAATTTTTCACGAGAGGGTTTTCTCCTCTCTCCACTTTGTCCCAAAAATGAATAATGAAAAATAAAAACCCTTTCTTTCCTATTTAAACTTTTTCCAATTTCTAAAATAAAATAATTTTTTTTTTCTTCTATTTATTAAACTACCTTTCCCTGAATTTTCAAATAAACATTGAAATTCATTCCTAAATCACACTCAACCTTTAAACTCATGATTTAAATCCATATAAGCTTATATTCAATTAAATTTATAGAAATCAAAATTCAAACATGATAATTAAATCAAGTCTATCCCACATTTCCCAACCCAAGGAATTTTTGAAAACATAAATAATAACTTAAATTCATTTCCGTTTTTCCCTTTTCTTAAAATAGGGAAAATATTTATGTGATAGGTCGAATATATGCATTAGAAAATGAGCAGCAAACTAAAGAGTGCAAATAAACACCAAAACAACCTACACCTCAAGATTAGCCTAAGTTGGAATCAACACAAGATAAAAATAACAAATGAAACTTTATACCTTGTGTCGAATCGATCCTTTGGTTGGCCCTTCGATCTTTGATGTGTATGCTCCTTGGATGGCAAGATATGCAAACTAGATGATGATGTGAGGATGGATGGAAATGGATGGAAGCATGAAAATGGCTAAGTGTAGATTGAGAAATAAAACTGCAAGAGTTTGGCTAGCAAAATGATCTCCTCCAAAATGAGAGAAAAGAGGGGGTATTTATAGGGATTTTGAGAATTCCCAGAAGAAATGGACGGTTGAGATTGATCCCAACATGGCCAAGATGTAGGGCTATGGTGAGTTGAGAACTCACAAGCCCTCACATCTTGACATGTGGCAAGGGGAAAGGCTTAAGAAAGATGAGGTGGACGTGAGGTGGCTAAAAGGTACATGAGGTGGAGGGGGGTACAAAGTACCTTGGGATTGGATAAGATCTCCTCATAAAGGAGGTCCTTGTCCCCATGTGGGTGAGAGGACATGTGAGGAATTAAAAATTCCTCAAATATTCTCATGGGGAGATGGGAAGAATAAGAATAAAGAGAGACTATGTGGGAAGAAATGAAGGAATTAAAAATTCCTTTTGAGTGCATTGGGGGATTAAAAGTGAATTAAAAATTACATGAAGGAGTGTCTTAAAGGAGAAAGCCTTTAATAAGGTTCACTTAAGGACACATGCCATAAATGGAAGGGGATTAGGTTGGACTAACCATATGATTAAGGTTGTGCAAGTACTTAATTAGATGGACTAATGACTTATTAGAAGCAAGTGGGAGATTATGGAGGATGTGACCCTAATGATGATTAGGGGTGTGCATATGTTAACCATAGTTAATTAGAGGAAGATGAAGGAGTTAAGATGGATTAGAGACCAACTTGCAAAAGTTGGAGGATGTGACAATGAGAGAGATCTTAGAAAACTAATCCATTACTATAAATATATGATCATGTTCTCTCTATATCTTTAGAAATCATAATACAAATTCCATGGTGATATCCTCCAAAGGTCTTTCTAATACTATTATAGGTTGATACAATCTAATATTCTAACTACTCCCTTTTGCAAATTGATAGGTTCTACATACTTGAACAAATTTCCTTACATCCTTATAAATTTGAGGCTAAAAATAAAGTTCACTTACAAAGGCCACTATCTTATCTATATAAAAGTGTACAACTAATACATCACTATGTTTCTCCTTGATAAAATTCTCTTGTATTGAACTCCTAGGAATCCACAATTGGTTTCCTTTGAATAACATATTATCTTGATGAAATAATCCAACCATATACTTGTGTGAGCTGCCCAAATGGAGGGAATGTGGAGAGGATGCCCCAGTCTAGCAAAAGTAGTCTTAAAGCGATGGGTTAGGAGAGGATGGTAGGGTATGCCCCCTCAAGAAGGCAGACGAGGGAGGAAAAAGGGGTCCCAGTCAACTTCTCGAAAGTAAGGAGCGGTATATGTTGTTGGAAAGAGCATGAAAAAATGAGAAGAATTGTGTTTGAATGAAGTCAATTAGGTAAACGGTGTGCGAATGGCGGCCCCGGGAAGAAAGAGGCTAGATGAATTAGTTGGAGGAATTTGTGGTAAAAAAAAAGGAAAAAAAAAGACTTTAATTTGAAAAAAGAGGGAAAAGGTAATAAAAGGTAATTGGAGAATTACCTTTTATCATTGTGACAGCTGGCAAGTGTGGAGGAGGAGAAGAAGAAGAGGAGGCGAGAGAGATCGCACATGATGTCGGAGTACGATAGTGACATCATCCATCGGGCGGACGAGAGGCAGATATTCTTCACCCACCGTGTTGTACCACACTAGGTTAGCCCAATACTTAACTTTGTGGATTTTGCGTCAATTATGCAAATGTTTTGGAAAAATGAAAACATGGGTTTTGTCTGGGAGGGCGGGAAAAAAAATGGGTAGAAGTCGGATTTTTAAGATTTTTTTAATTTTTTGGGAATCACCTCCCCAATTCTTACTAGTGTTGGCCACTTTTTTATTGTCCTTACTTTCTCTAGATACATCTTCAATCCTTTCGTAGAAATGAAAAATCCAAAATAGACTAATTTTATTTTCATGAAAATGTACTTCCTAATGTTTATCGGAAACTTCTCTTCCCTCAATTTTTGAAATAATTAACTAATATGCCACAAATGTTCCACATTTTTCCTACTAAATATTTAAATGTCATCAAAGTAAACAATAACAAACTTACCCAAGAATTATTGCAGAACTACATTTATTAGCAACATGAATGTGCTCAGTGTGTTGGTAGTTCAAAAGGAATGACTAACTTCTCATACAACTCTTCATGAGTCTTGAATGCATTCTTCCATTCATATCCTTCTCTTATTCTAATATGATGGTATCCAATTTTGAGATCTATTTTTAGTGAAGTACTTTGCACCACTTAGAAAATTCATAATATCATCCATCCTTGGAAATGAGAACTTTTACTTGATAGTGATCTTATTGATAGCTCTTGAGTTTGTGCACATCCTCCATTCACCATGTCTTTGTTTGGTGCTAATACTACTAGTATTGTACATGAGATTAAACTTTCTTAGATCAATCCTTTCCTCATCCTCTCTTGCACTTGTCTATTTATCTTCATATTTTATGTTATTATCATCCTATCTCCAAGTATGAGATTTATGTGATGACTAATACTCCGGATTGGGGGTAACCCTTCTCACACATTCTCTAACATATTATATTGATATTTTGTCAACATTTCAAAGACTTCATTTTGTGGTAGTTCTTCTTCCTTCGCGGTGGTATTCACTTCCTTTCTGTTATTCCACCTCCTCAGGATTAATGCATAACACATTTTCTCATTTCTCAATTCATCTAGAAATTTCCTTCCATCCATCAAATAGATTATGGAATTATCACAGACTTCGCTATCACGCTCCTCCTCCAAAGTAATTAAGATATTCTTCTTCCTATTCAAGATCACAATTTAGGTATTCTTTCTTCCATCATGTTTTTATTTCCTATCATACTATCAAGGTCTTCTCAACAAAATAGCTCATGCATCCAATGGTATAATAACATGCAACACCTCATCATTATATTATCCTATGTGAAATTTTACCTAATATTCTCACTTACCGCTATCTTGTGATCATCTTGAATCCATGTGATCCTATAAGAGTTCAATTATTTTATCTAAGCTTCAAGTTCAACTTCCTCACCATTTCTTCAAAAACCAAATTGTATGTACTTCCACTAGCGATTATAAATTTACAACACTTAGTTGCTAATGTGTATACCATCCTAAATAAAATTTTGATTTCTCTTATTTTCTTAGTTTTCTTAGTCTACAACAAAGCTCTCTTGATGACTAATGACTCACCCTTCTTAGTTTTCCAATAGATCTTGGTGATCTAGTAGGTTCCTCATCTAAATATGCCACTCTTCCACTACTCTCTCCTCTTTTACTAGTACTCTCTTGATGGAATTCAAATGATCAATGTCCTTCTCCTCCATATTTGAAATAAGTTCCTCTAAAAGGATTCTTGTCAAATCTCTTGTCACTCCTCTGATATCCATCATTATGATAGGTACTATTTCTTTCTCTATGATTGTGGTAAGAATTTTATTCACTCCTCCCTTGGAATTTTTCACTCCTATCCTCTTTGTGATGTGGAATCCCCTCCCTTTTTCTTCACATATGGTATCCTTCCATCGCATTATGGTCTATCTCTTTATAATATTCCTACTCTACCTTTTTCCCTTTGTTCAATTTTTTTTTTCATCTTTTCCTCAAAGTTTAGTGCAAATTGAAAGGCTTCTTCTATTGTCACCCTTACCAAACTCAATTCTTGTTGTATTTTCATCCTAAGGCCATATATGTATCATTTTAATTTCTCATTGCTAGATTCACTATGACTAGTTTTGAAGACCATCTTATGGAAATCCTTAGTGTACTACTTCACTGTCTTCTTCTTTTGCCTTCAATTTTGCAATATATTCAACATTTCTAGCTTATAATCAATAGGTATGGATTGGTTCTTCAAATTTGTCGCCATCCTATCCCATTTTTTAATTCCTTATTTTCCTCTTCTATTTCTATCTAATTGAACTTCTCTCCACTAAATAGCAGCATGACTTTCGACTCAGTTTTATAAAATATAACCCTTTCTAGGTCTTCAATCTCCTCAAATTTGAATTATTCTTCCATATCATTTATCCAATTAATCAATTCTTCAAGATTTAAATTAAAATCATAATTATAAAATTTTAATTCTATGCATGTTACCAATTTTGGAGATGACTTTCAACATCTTGATCTAGTCTAACTCTTCTTCTTCTATGGTTTCTTCATTAAGATCTAGGACTTGAACTCCCAACTCTTCATCATGGATCTCATCCTCATGTATATTTTTTAGTCCTCTCTTCCTATTCTCTTCTACAACATCCAATTATATCTTCATTATTCTTATCATTTCCAAGATTTCTTCCATCCTTCCAACAACATTGGTCATACTAGGAATTCTCCTTAGAGGCATCTTTCCTTTCAATCTGATGCAACTACCTCATAGTCAATACTCTATTGGAAAAAACTTGAAAACTACCTCAAGTTGAAGATCTATTCACATTGGATCTTATGGAATGTTTCCACTCCCAAAGGTTTCAAAACTAGCTTTGATACTTCTTGATGCACTCACAGATGGAGAGGACCTAGAGCTAAAATTTCCCAATTAAACAACAAAGATTTAACAAAGTAGAGTTATCGACAACATAAAATAAATATCATTGATTCAACATAACAAATTGATTACATAATGCTTATTTCCCTACCACATGTAGATTACAAATTCACCCACATGATTCATCAGCCTTATTACAAACTTACATGTGAATAATTCAAAATAGGACTCTAATCATTTATTATCCTAATTCCTTCTCTCTAAATATCCATTATCTCACTTGCTTCTACTTGAATTATCTTAACTATCTCTCCATGAATGTGATGGATGTATATATATCTGATCCAGGCCTTAGAAATGATCTATACCAACCACAAGGTGTCCCACCACCTGATGTTTGATGAAACATGTGACTTAGCTTAATTCTAGTATTTTTTTTAGTGGCTAATATTCATCAATTGGCCAATAGTTAAAATTTTGGAATCCAAAATTGGCTAATAGTTTGAGTTATAATGTGACTTGAATCACCACATTTTTACAAAATTTTATTATAGTAATATTAAAATCACCAAAGAATTTATTCTATTAAAAAATTTAACTCAAAAAATTTCCATAATATTTGATACATGATTAGATCATATTCATCTAAATTTTATAAATTATAGTAGAAATCTATATTAATTCGCCAATAGTATATCATAATTATTAGTTCCAATCTTTAGTTTCCACCATTGATTTAAAATATAATTTGATGGACCTTGTTATATTTTGTGAGGTAAAATATACCCATGATATAATTCTCATAGGGCCCGCAATTTCAAGCCCTGTGAGTATTATAGATTGTGGCTACAATTTTCCTCACAAAATACAATGAGGGTCATTAGATCAATGATCCAAAAGAAATTTTGTCCCCATAAACATTACGGATCATGGGTACATTTTACCTTGTAGAATACAATGATGGTTGTTAGATTATATTTTAAGTCAATGGTGGCAAGTAAATGTTATAGTCTACCCCTTAAACCCATCGATAATTTCCACCCTTTCGCTCCTACTTTTCCATAAGAAATGTGTTTTTAGATTGGATAGATTTTCCATCATAATGAATTTTCCTATTATTTTTTAGTATTCACCAAAATTTTCTATAAAATTTTAGTGATATGAAAAAAATAACCAATAAAATTAATAGTTTTTTTGAAAAAAAGGAAAGATTCGCCAATAGAAATTAATATTTTTTCCTAAAAAATTAAAAAATTCGCTAGGATTTTATATCTTTTTTGAGGGGGGTTTCTTAAATTTATCATTGCTTAATTCCTTTAGCAAAGCTCCAAGAGTTAATTGAATGTGTTGTGATTTTGTTTGAATACTACTCTATTCTCATTCTTGTGATATGTTGGGTTTGATACTGCTAGGTATAGAAAAAATTTGCATGCTTTTCCTGATGAAATATGTATTGATTTCTTTGTACTACAATCTTTTGTTAGTAGCATCTTCCCAAAAATTGATCAAAATATATGGTTCTCTATTGCAAACCAAGTTGATGAAATGTGGAAAATTGTGGTATGATTTTTTGGAATCTCTTGCATCAATCCAGTAATACCTAGAGAGTAAAAATAAAATTGATAAATTTAACAAACAAAATATTCATTTTTCAAAAAATGCATTAAGTTATTTTGATTAAAAAATTATGGAAGTTAAAAAAAATACTTAATAAAATTAATATTCTAATTATTGAGATGAAATTCCTAACTAAGATCATATGCATTTTTTCAATTGTGTAATATAAGTTGAGGCATCTATGCATTATTTCAAGTGTATAATGTATGCATAAATATACTAATGAGACTATATATGAGATACATTAGTTTTTTTTAAAGAAGTTGTATGGTAAAATAAGTTAATAAAATAATTTTAGAATTGTGCCATAAATCAAATAATTGATTTACAAGGGTCAATGCAAGATCATTACAGGCCAAACAGGGTCCTTAAGTGGCAATGAAAATATAGAAAAATAAACTTAAGCAACTTCACATAAGAATTTGAATAGGTTATTAATATAATTTGGAAAATATGTAGGAATAGAATTTGTAGGAAATTAAATGTAGTTTGTAGGATACTAGGATTTTTTGAAAAAATATATATATATATTTGGTGAAATTTTGAAATTTCAATGCAGTAGTACTTTAAATTTTGAAAAAAATAAAAAAGAATGTGTTTGTCTAGCCAACCTAAGTATGAGAAAAAATAAATATTTTTTAAAAACTTTCAATATAAGTAGAGGACACATGTCCATATGTGACACACATTTTTTTGTAAGTAAATAATTAGTTATGAATTTTTTAGTAGAAATTTTAAAAAATATTAAAAAACTTTTGTCTCACCACCCTAACTTGGTCAAAAATTTATGAAATTCATTTTTTAAGCTATATTTTGTGAAAAGTAGAGTGTGATACATCTTTCAAATTCAAAAAATGTTTAACTGTTTAAAATTTATAGATGATTTTTAATCATCCTACCAATTAGGAATTTACACACAGTGTATGCAAAAAATCAATAATAATTATCTATTAAACTTAAAATAACACATATTTGATATTGGTAGAATGCTAAAAATTTACTAAATAAAGCATTTTCATTTCATCACATTCGAATTAAAAAAGTTGTCAGCACAAAGGGTGAAGCCCTAAAAAGAGGGTGAAACCTTTAAACACATTGGGGCAGTTGACTTTTCAAGTTTGACACCCACAAGCCAAATCCCAAAGCAATCCCAAGGAAAAAAAGGAGGGAGAAAAATTATGTGAAAAAAATGGGTATTCGTTTGTAATGAATATCCATTTTTTTAGAAATAGGTACTTGTTTTTTATGTCTTCAAAATAGATATCCATCTATCAGAAACAAGTACCCATTTTTTATGTCTTCAAAATGGATATCCATTTTGAAAAGCCCAAAAAACCCTCTTTAGTAAAATTGGTATAACTTTTGTATTTCTTATCAAAATTTTGATTTTTTATGGGCGTTGAAAAGGTGATTCAGAGATATAAAAAATGAACAAGGTAGCATTTCTAGATTATACACAAAAAATTAATTATAATCATTTTAACTTCATATTTCATTTTTGGAACATCAAATGCTCACTACTTTCACATATGATGTCCCTTTTTCATGATTTTTTTTGGAACAATCATCTCAAAATACTTGAACAATTAGAGGAGTAATCAATAATGAAATATTTATATTTTTTTAGTAAAGAGATGAACAAATATTCATAAATCATCAAATCTCTTGTCCCTTTCTCTACCTCTCTATATTTCACTCTCTCCCCTTGATCTGTAGACCTATTTGTCCACTTGTCTCTCTCTCCCTCCCTCCCTCTCTATTTTTCCCTCTTTAGACCTCTATCTCTCAATCTATTGAGCTCTAGATTTATCTACCTCTCCATCCCTCCATCCTTCCCTCTTTCTTTTTCCCTCTTGATACCTCTCTAGATCTCACTCTCTCTACTTGAGCTCTAGACCTATCTTTGTACCTCTCTCTCCCTCCATCCTTCCCTCTCTCTTTGTCCCTCTTTAGAACTCTCTCTTTCTCTCTAGACCTACTCTCTACCTCTCCCTCCCTCCACCCTTACCTCTCTACTTAACTCAATCTCAACTCTCTCTCCATATCCCTCTAGCTATCTCTTTATATATTTCCCTCACACCTCTCACTCTCTCTATACCTACCTCTCCCTCCCTCCCTCCCTCCCTCGCTCCATCTCTCTCTCTATCTCTCTCCCAAGATATATACCTATATCTCTACCTCTCCCTTGATTTCCTCTCTCTTTGTCCCTCTTTACAAACTAAAACTAATATTCATCACAACACAGATTTGCATAATAAAAATGCAAGAGAAAAGCAAATCTTTCCTTTATTACTGAAATGACATTACAACATTGCATGCCATCATATGGTCTTTGATTACAATAAATTTTAATTATATGGATTGGAGCTACCTTTGTACTGCTTCATGCCTTCCACCAACCTCCAAGCCCTATTCTCTCTCAAGCCTTTCCGTCTTCTACAACTGACTCTCTATACCTTCCTATTGTCGACCCTCTTCACACCCACACTTCTAGACCGTTGAATCTCTTCTCACCAACCAACCATTTCTCTCCCCCTTCTTCTTGTTTCTGATCAGACTATATCTCCCTGACTAACTTTACCAGCAAGCCAACTCCATCCTATAAAACCCTATCCAAGTTCACTGCATTTTCTCTTTTCAGCCAACTATTCCCTAGGGTTTTTTATCTGCTTTAACATAGATAATATCTTCATTTAATTATTTCACCTATCTTGCCTTAGTACCACCACCGTCACCCAATCAACAATCAGGAATGGTTTTCCCCATTGTTTGCACTATCATCTCCAGCACCCTGCCACATTCACGCCTTAACCACCTTACTTTGAATCATTGTGCCATACTATTGGAAACACATTACATTATCGAGCTGAGATAGATTCAAGTCTCACTGATATTGATCTCTTTCATCAATACCTCATCACCATCATATTCACCATTCACAATTCACAACAACAATTTGAATTGACATATCGTCCAATCACATTCTTCCATCTATCTGTCCACGTCATCGCCACTTCCCCATCAGGTCCTGCAAAATTCATCGACAAAATGCATTGTGTCAAGGGGATTCCAAAGAAAATCCTTCTGATATAAGAAGGTCTACTCAATATAGCTTTATCGAAATGTCATCAGGACTGTTATTTCATTCCACTGATACCCATTGTCCCATCAATGAAGAATCTTCATGACATCACCTGCTCAATCATTCATCACCACCTATTAGTCATGACATCATCCCCCCTTTTTCATCATCACTTAGCATGTCCCATTTTATTGGGATACCGAAGAGACTTCGAAGCAAATCACATTGATATCCCAAATTCTTTCCAAAAAATCCCTTGTCTGATGTTATCAGAGTTTTGAACAAACTCCATAAGATGTCTCGCCGATACATGCCCCTCTCTTCAATTCAGAATATTGAAGGGACTCGTCAACTCATCCTATCGATATATGCATCTCCCTTTGATGAGAACCTTCACAATCGTTCATTGCCATCACCTTCACTATTTCCATGTTGGAGAGTCAAGAAACTATGTCTCTTTGAAATACCTATATCCCATCGATGAACCAATTCACCGAACATCGAAACACAGATCGTCAGGGGTTAGAGTTTGCTCCTCCCTCATACTATCTACCATCTTTGGAGTAAGGAATAATCCCTATCCCCAACTCGTGAATCTCGAACTCATCCCTACCAACTTCTATTATTTTCAGGTGTCAGAGTTTCACCATGCCTCATACATTCCATAGCAATTTAAGCATGCCTTAACACTGAATGTCTATGTCCTCCTGTTACATCCATGAGTAAGCCACAAGCCCGAAGTCTAAAACTAGAGTAGCCTGATCTGAAAATGACTAACTCCTGCATTTCTTCCTTGGCATGTGATAAATTGTAGGTCCGAGGCCCAAAGCTCGAACCTCTGCACATCTTCAATACATAACTCCATTCTCCTACTCAGCAAACTCTATCCAATTTAGCCCTTATTCCAAAAGAAACAACACTATTGTCTTTGGTTGATGCAAAATTTGTCTCACACCCTCGATCCTCCTGCATCAGACACCCAGGGTAGGAATAATTTTGTGAATATGGATTCAAAAAATGGAGTTGAGTGGTTGTACCACCCTTTCATATTGCAAGCAATCCTTAGCCAACCCCATTGTTGAAATTGGTACTTGTAATTGCTTCTTCTTTCTCCTCTTCCAACACTTAGCTGGAACAAGCAATCTCTTCCTCTAAAAATTATTTTCTTTACTCCTCTTCCTTGATATGGAATCAACTCCACCATAACTCGACCACCTCCTCCAAATGTATCTCTCATTCACCTCAAAACTTGTAGGATTCAGCCCACCATAGTCCATCCACCTCCACCAATTTGCACCTACACTTAACTCTGCAACACCATACAAATCCTTCTTTTTGTACCTATCATTTCCAACAAACTCTAATTTAACCATTTCATATCCATTCACTAACTCATCCATCTCAACATGAAAATCGTATTTCTTAAATTCATTAAGAAAACATTCTACCTTCTCATCACCTATTGCAACTTCAATTTTGTTCTCCTCTTTCACGCCTTTGATAAGGCATGCAACTGTATCACCTTCTTATCTTATAACCAGTGCATCATACTCTTTTTCATCCACACAAAACCTAGTTTCATCTTCATCCCAAAAATTAAAAACATTATGCATTGCCTCCTTCTCTAGTAACGCTACATCCAATTGTTCAACATCACCCTTGGGTACAACACGATACTCCTCTTTCTTCATACCTTCTAAAAGACATTTTCCAACTGCAATCACTTCCTCTTCTACATTCACATCAATTTTAATAGTATAATCAAAGGAATCATCCTTTTCTCCCTGTAGCAAACTATCAGTCATACCAATCTCCTTATCACATAAGAAGTCATCAATTGATGCCAAAGGAAGATTACCAAACAACTCAACTTTCTTCCCCTCTCTTCCTTCCTTACTTTCAACTATAGTGTTTTCATCCAAAAAGACACTTATTGTTGCAACATCTTCTTCTACATTACTCTTATCATACTTAGAAAAATTAAAAATTTCACAAAAATCGGAATTTACCTTTTCCTTCTCCATCGAAACCTTCACTGTACCCATCTTGGATGCAGTCCACACTCCTGCAACTTCATCACTCTCACATTCCTTGTTACAAAAAAATTCATCAAGATTAAGATCTACTTGAGTCTTCTCCTCTGTTGCAACTTCAATATTGTATTCAACATGATATGTCACTGTTTGTATGCCCTTAGAAGGACATACTGTGGTTACACACTTCACCTAATATTCCTTAATATCAACAACCTCAAATTGATTTATGGCTGCAATGAATTTTTCCATTGATACATGTTGATCCTCATTAGAACATACACCAAAATCTAGGTGAACCTCATCACCTTCTATTGCAACTTTCACTGTTGCAATTCTTCATTCATTATCACTATTCATGTCATTCCAACACAAACTAGATTTGGTGCTAACCTCACCAAAATCTGAAAAAAATTTAACCTTCTCATACCTATCCATCCCATTCATATCATTCACATGCAAACCATAATTTTCTATGCATTCACAAGATGCAAATTTTTCCTTTTCTTTAACTGCTACCACTTGGGTTTCCTCTTCTTCAAGGTCCTCCATTTCTCTCCATCTTGTTGTGGTTGCTACCACCTCTCTATCCTCATCCTTCATGTCTTCCAATAGACATCCCTCAACTTTAGGCTCACATTCCTCAATCTGTTTGTACTCATCCTCTTCCTCGATGTCACATGCATGACACTCTATTGTATCCTCTTTCTCTCCTACATTCAAAACATCATTATAAGGATAATAAAAATTACCTTCAGCTCTTGTCTTCTCTTGTTTCCTCCTTTCAATCTCATCCCTCAATTCATTTATTTGCTACTACAACTCTATCATTTCTCTTTTTCAAAATAACTTTTTTAATTCCTCTAGTCTAGGAATCCTCGAAATCCATCTAATGAAAAAATTATTTTTTCCCCTTCTATTTTCCATTTTCTAGGCCTCTCAAAGTCGTGACTATACAAACCTTCAACCTTCAAGTTTCACAAATGTAAACTACCTCCTTCAATGCTCTGTTTACAAAACCCTTTTCCAACATTCACCAATATTACTGTAAACTACCTCACAATAGGTGATCTATTTACAACCAAGGGATCATCAATTCCTCAATTCGCTAAAATATCTCCTTCCAAGTTACACATCCATCTATAATAAATATATGCACACTCTCGGTGCCTTAACAACAAAAATCCTTCAAACCCTTAGGTTTTGCATATGTAAACTGCCTCACATTCAGCGATCTATTTACAAATCTTCAACATCTTCAAATGCTATTGAAAATCCACACACTCTCAATGCTTTAGCAAAAAGCTTGAAACCCTTAAGTTAAATGCATATGTGAACTACCTCACATTCGACGATCTTTTCATAGCTACAAGAACCTTAGTTCATCTCTCGCATGTATCTGCAAGAAAAATTTCACACTCCAACCCTCAAATCCTTATGCAAATTGCCTCATGTTAGCACTCTTCCTACACACTTAGGAACTCCTACTCTGATACCATTGACGAAGGGTACTTTATTTACAAAATAAAACTCATCACAACATAGATTTACAAAACAAAAATGTAAGAGAAAAGAAAAGCTTTTCTTTATTACTAAAATTACATTACAACATTACATGCCATCATATGGGATTTAATTACAATAATCTACAATTCTACGAATCAGAGCTACCTTTGCACTGCTTTGTGCTTTCTGCCAACCTCCAAGCCTGAGTCTCTCTCAAGAATTTCCATGTTCTACACCCAACTCTCTCTACCTTCCTATTGTAAACCCTCTTCACACCCACACTTTCATACCATCAACTCTCTTTTCACTAACTAGCCATTTCTCTCCCCGTTCTTGTTTCTAATCAAATTATATCTCCCTAACTTCACTAGCAAGCCAACTCCATCCTGTAAAACCCCGTCCAGGTTCACTGTATTTTCTCTTTCTGACCAACAATTCCCTAGGGTTTATCTACTTTTTTGTAGATCATATCTTCATTTAATTCTTTCACCCATCTTGCCTTAGTACCGCCATGGTTTCCCAATCAGCAATCAGGAACGGTTTTCCTTATTGTTTGCACTATCATCTCCAGCATGCTACCACATTCCTACCTTAACCGCCTTACTTTGAATAATCATTCCTTACTATCAGAAACACATTACATTATCGAGATGAGATAGATTCAAGTCTCATCGATATTGATCTCTTTCATCAATAACTTATCGCCATCCTCATCACCATTTGCAATTCACAACAATGATGCAAATTGACCTATCGTCCAATTGCATTTTTCCATTTGTTTTTCCACGTCATTGCCACTTCTCCATCGAGTCCTACAAAATTCAACACCAAACTACTTGTTTCGAAGGGACACCAAAGCAACTCCTTTTGTTATAAGAAGGTCTCCTCGATACAACTTTATCAAAATGTTGTCAGGACTATTTTTCATTCCACCAATACCCATATGTCCCATCGATGAAGAATCTTCATGACATCACCCACTCAATCATTCATCGCCACCTGTCAGTCATGAAGTCATCCCCCTTTTTCATCATCACTTAGCCTAATTCCACCTTATCAAAATATCGAAGAGACTTTGAAGCAACTCACACTAATATCCCAAAGTCTCGTCGAAAAAGCCCTTGTTTGATGTTGTTGAAGTCTGAAAGAAACTCCATAAGACATCCCTCCAATACACGCCCTTTTGTTCAATTCAAAATTTTGAAGGGACTCGTCAACTCATCCTGTCAATATATGCATCTCCCTTTAATGAGAAATTTCATAACCATTCATTGTCGTCACCTTCACTATTTCCATCTCAAAGAGTCAAGAAACCATGTCTCTTCGAAATCCCCATATCCCGTCGATGAAACCAATCCACCGAATGCCAAAACACAGATCGTCGGGGGTCAGAGTTCACTCCTCCCTCATACTATCTACCATCTTTAGAGTAAGGCATAAGCTCTATCCCCGAATCGCGAAGCCCAGACTCATCCCTACCAACTTCTATTCCTTTCGGGTGTCAAATTTTCACCATGCCTCATACATTCCTTAGCAATTTAAGCATTCCTTAACACTGAATGTTGATGTTTGCTTGTTACATCCACGAGTAAGCCACAAGCCCAAAGTTTGAAACCAGACTAACCTAATCCGAAAATGACTAATGTTTTTTGCATTTCTTCCTTGGCATGCAATAAGCTATAAGCCTGAGACTCGAAGCTTGAACTTTTGCACTTCTTCAATACATAACTCCATTCTCCTACTCAACAAACTCTAGCCGATTTATCCCTTATTCCAAAAGAAACAACACTACTGTCTTTAGTTTATGCAAGATTTCTCTCACACCCTAGATGCTCTTGCATCAAACACTCGGGGTAGGAAGAATTTTGTGAATACGGATTCACAAAATGGAGTTGAGTGGTAATACCATGCTTTCAAACTAGAAGAAATCCTCAGCCAACCCCATTGTTGAAATTGGTACCTGTAATTGCTTCTTCTTTCTCCTCTTCCAACACTTAGCTAGAACAAGCAATCTCCTCCTCTCAAAACTCTATTATTTACTCCTCTTCCTTGATGTGGAATCAACTCCACCATAACCTGACCACATCCTCCAAATGTATCTCTCATTCACCTCTAATCTTGTGGGATTCAACCCACTGTAGTTCGTCCACCTCCACCAATTTGCACCTGCATTTAACTCTGCAACACCATAAAAATCATTCTTTGCATACAAATCATTCCCAATAGACTCTAACTAAACCATCTCATATGCATTCACTAACTCATCCATATCAACATGAAAATCATATTTTTAAAATTCATTAAGAAAAAAATTACCTTCTCATCACCTATTGCAACTTCAATTTCATTCTCCTCTTTCATGTCTTTGATAAGACATGCAACTATGTCACCTTCTTGTCATATAACCAGTGCATCATACTCTTTTTCATCCACACAAAACCTAGTTTCAACTCCATCAAAAAAAATTAAAAACATCATGCATTACCTCCTTCTCTAGTAACGCTACATCCACTTGTTCATCATCACCCTTGGGTACAACACTGTACTCATCTTTCTTCAAGCCTTCTAAGAGAAATTTTCCAGCTGCAATCACTTCCTCTTCTACACTCACATAAATTTTAGCAGTATAATCAAAAGAATCATCATTTTCTCCCTATAGAAAACTATCAGTCATACCAATCTCCTTATCACAAAAGAAGTCATCAACTGATTCCAAAGGAAGATTACCAAACAACTCAAATTTCCTCCCCTCTCTTCCTTCCTTACTTCCAGTTGTAATGTTTTCATCCACAAAGACACTTATTGCTGCAACATCTTCTTCTATATTACTCTTATCATACTCAAACAAATAAAAACTTTCAAAGAAATTATAATTTACCTTGTCCTTCTCCATCAGAACCTTCACTGTACCTTTCTTGGGTGTATTCCACACTCATACAACTTCATCACTCTCACATTCTTTGTTACAACAACATTCATCAAGATTAAGATCTACCCGAGTCTTCTCCTCTGCTGCAAATTCAATCTTAGCTTCAACATGATATGTCACTATTTGTATGCCCTTAGAAGGACATATTGCAATTGCACACTTCACCTCCTATTCCTTAATCTCAACACCCTCAAGTTGGTTTATGGCTGCAATGACTTTTTCCATTGCTACATTTTGATCCTCATTAGAACATACACCAAAATCCGGGTGAACCTCATCACCTTTTGTTGAAACTTTCACTACTCCAATTCTTCCTTCATTATCACTCTTCATGTCATTCCAACACAAACTAGATTTGGTGCTAACCTCACCAAAATATGAAAAAAATTTAACCTTCTCATACCTAGCCATCCCATTCATATCATTCACATGCAAACCAAAATTTTCTATGCATTCACACGATGCAAGTTTTACCTTTTCTTTAACTACTACCACTTGGGTTTCCTCTTCTTCAAGGTCCTCCATTTCTCTCCATCTTTCTGTGGTTGCTAACACGTCTATATCCTCATCCTTCATGTCTTCCAATAGACATCCCTCAACTTCAGGCTTAGGTTCCTCAATCTATTTGTACTCATCCTCTTCCTCGGTGTCACATGGATGACACTCTATTGTATCCTCTTTCTCTTCTGCAGTCAAAACATCATTAGAAGGATAATAAAAATTACCTTCAACTCATGTCTTCTCTTGTTTCCTCCTTTCAATCTCATCCCTCAATTCATTTATTTGTTGCTACAACTCTATCATTTCTCTTTTTCAAAATCACTTTTTGATTTCCTCTAATTTGGGAATCCTTAGAATCCATCTAACAACAAAAGTATTTTTTTCCCCTTCTCTTTTTCATTTTGCAAGCCTCTCAAAGTTGTAACAACACAAACCTTCAACCTTTAGGTTTTACAAATGTAAATTTCCTCCTTTAATGATCTATTTACAAAACCCTTTTGCAACATTCACCAATATTACCATAAACTGCCTCACAATCGGTGATCTATTTACAACCAAGGGAGCCTTAGTTCCTTAATCTTCTAAAATATATCCTTGCAAGTTACATATCCATCTACAAGCAAGATCCGTACACTCTCAGTTCCTTAACAACAAAAATCCTTCAAACCCTCAGGTTTTGCATATGTAAAATGCCTCATGTTTGACAATTTGTTTACAAATCTTCAAAACCTTTAGATGCTATTGCAAATCTACACACTCTCAATGCTTTAGAAAAAAATTCAAACCCTCGGGTTAAATGCATATGTGAACTACCTCACATTTGGTGATCTATTTACAGCCACAAGAGCCTTAGTTCATCACTCACATATATCTACAAGAAAATTTTCACACACTCCAACCCTCAGATCCTGGTGTAAACTGTTGCACATCGACACTCTTGCTCTAATACCACTAACGAAGGGCACTCCCCTTACAAACTTAAACTCATCACAATACAAATTTTCATAAAAAAATGCAAGAGAAAAGCAAAGCTTTCCTTTATTACTGAAATGACATTACAACATTATATGCCATCATATGGGCTTTGATTACAATAACCTGCAATTCTACAAATCGGACCTACCTTTGCACTGCTTTGTGCCTTCTTCCATCCTCCAAGCCCCAGTCTCTCTCAAGCCTTGTCATCTTCTATAGCTGACTCTCTCTATCTTCCTATTGTCGACCCTCTTCACACCCACACTTCTAGACTGTTGACTCTCTTCTCACTGACTAACTTCACCAGCAAGCCAAATCCATCCTATAAAACCCCATCCAGGTTCATTGCATTTTCTCTTTCTGGCCAACTATTCCCTGGGGTTTTTTATCCACTTTTTCTATAGATCAAATCTTCATTTAATTCTTTTACACATCTTGCCTTAGTACCTCCATCATTTGCCAATCAGCAATTAGGAATGGTTTTCCTCATTGTATGCACTATCGTCTCTAGCACACTACCACATTTGTGCCTTAACTGCCTTACTTTGAATCATCGTGCCACACTATCGGAAACACATTACACTATCGAGCGGAGAAAGATTCAAGTATCACCAATATTGATCTCTTTCATCAATATCTCATCGTCATCATCTTCACCATTCACAATTCGCAACAACAATGTGAATTGACCTATCATCCAATCGCATTATGCCATCTATTTTTCCATGTCATCGCTACTTCCCCATCGGGTCCCACAAAATTCACCGCCAAACTGCTTGTGTTGAGGGGACACCAAAGGAAATACTTTCGATATAAGAAGGTCTCCTCGGTACAGCTTTATTGAAATGTCATCGAGACTGTTATTTCATTCCATCAATACCCATATGTCTCATTGATGAAGAATCTTCATGACATCACCCACTCAATCATTCATCATCACCTGTCAGTCATGACATCATCCCCCCTTTTTCATCATCACTTAGCCTAGTCCCACTTTATCAGTATATCAAAGATACTTCGAAGAAACTCACAATAATATCCCAAATTCTTATCAAAAAATCCCTTGTTTGATGTTGTCATAGTGTCGAACAATCTCCATAATACGTCCGTTGATACTTTATCGGTTTCTTAGATCTATACATTTATGATATTTACATCTCAAATTTATATTTGAAACTCTTTGCATGACCAATTCTTCATTATTTTACATTGTTACATCTTTCTCTATTATCTTGATTGTGAAATCAATTTTACTTACCTACTCATCCTTGGCAACCACATTAGTATTTCATTTTCACATTTGATACATTGATATTTCCAATTTTTCAATATATAAGTGTCCCTTTTGGATTTAATTTTTCTCTCTCCCTCTTTATACATTTATTTATTTCTCCCTCCCCACACTCTCTCCCTCTTTCTCTCCCTCTCCCTATATATCTCCCTTTCTCTTCCCCTCTATCTTTCCCAAGTCATATCTATCTCTAGATATCTCTCCTCTTTATATCCCTCTCTCCTTCTCTCTCCCTATCACTCCTATAGAGAGTAGAGAAGGAATATGAGAGAGGAAGATAGAGGAAAGTAGAGAGGAAAGGTAAGAGAGGTAGAGAGATGAGAGATAAATATAGATAGATATCTAAAGAGATATAGAGGTAGAATGAGGGAAGATGGAGTGACGGGTAGGTAAAGAGAGAGATAGAGATAAAGAGAATTAGAGATAAAGAGAATTAGAGATAGAGAGAGAGGTAAGGTGGGAGGGATAGAGGGAGATATTGGTAGAGAGGGACGATGATGGAATAAAGAGAGGAGTAAAAAGGTAAGGGGATAGAAAGATAAGGTGGGAGGGATAGATTGAGAGTTAGGTAGAGAGAGAAGGTTAAGGGAGATAGAGAAGTAGAGAGGTAAGGGGAGAGAGAAAGAGATAAAAAGACAGGGAGAGGGATAGGGAGAGAGAAAAGAGGAGAGAGAGGGGAAAAGGGAGAGAGGGAGAGAGAGGTAGGGTTGGAGGGATACAGGGAGAGGTAGGTAGAGAGAGAGGTTCAGTGTAGATATAGATAAGTAGAGAGGGAAGGTGAGAGAGAGGTAAAGAGGATAGAGAGGGTAAATAGAGATATAGAGAAATATCTAAAGGGAGAGAGAGGGGGAAAGAGAGAGGGATGGAGTGAGAGATAGGTAGAGATAAATATCTAGAGGGGAGATATAGAGAAGTAAAGATGAAGGGAGGAAGGGAGGGGTAGAGATAGAGATTAGGGTGGTGTTGTGCCTTGTACACATTCCCCATCCAAAATAAGGACCCCCTCTTTTCCCATACTACTTTAAATTGATTTCCCTTTTCTCCTTAAGAAAAAGGTCTTCAAAAGTTTAGTTTTTTTCATCTCCCCTGGGTTTTTTTTCGATGTTCATTCAAAATGGGAGATGGGTTGATGTATTACTAAAATGGAATATATTGACCATCACTTGAAAATACCTTTTATGCTAAGTTGTCAGCTTCTGTCTAGGGATTTTCCAAATCTCACAAAATACAGAGCTTCATAAAATTAGTGAAGTCTTTCTTCTTATGGAATCCGTCACTCTTTGAAATCCATGAGGCTCATTCAACGGGTGAATATTTGAAAATATTTCTTGAAGTGATGGTTAGATATGTTGTTAGGAAGCATTAATGTCTATGGTATGAGAGGACTAAAACACATTTTATCATTCATTCCTCACTTTTTCTTTCACAAATTTGAGATTGAGCTAGAGTGTAGCTTAGGACATCCACGTGAACAAAGAAGGATGTGATTTGTGGAGCCCAATTGTGATTTTAGGATGAGATTCAAGTTTATTTCTTCACTCCAAGTAGAAAGGTCATTTGAACTTCACTGTACTTGATTTAAACAAAGTTTTTTCCATTTTTATGCAAATTTGAAGGGTAATTTGTGTAGGGATTCAATGGTAAACTCCAAAATATGTCACACATGTCTGTATATTTTTGTTTGAAGATTGAAAATGGGTAAAGGAGTTGTTTTAAGGTTTTAAACCTCCATTGAAGTTGTTTTGATAATTTGATTGCTTGAATCTTTAAAATCATAGGTCAAATATTGCACACTAGGGTTTTGCATGAATTTCCATTTCTTATTTTGAGTTTGTAATGGTTTAAATGATTTATCTTGAACTTTGAAATGCTTTTTTAAGAATTGTTCTAGTGATTAATGCATTTAACCCTTGCATTTACAGTAGAACAATAGCATTAGGCTTTAAATGTCACATTATGTTTATAGAAATTGAGTTTTCAAAGAAAATGGTTGTGAATACATTTTAATCTTTGATGAAACTATTTAGGGTCAATAAATTTGAAATTTTGAGCTTAAACGATCTGAAACCCTACATTCTACATTTAAAATTTATCACCATTTTCATATGTGCAAACTTATGAAACCCAATGAGCTTGCAATCTTATGAAAATCCATTATCATTTCAATATTTTGCAGGTTTCAAAAATCTATGAGACCTCAAAATTATCGAAGGTTAAAATCCAAAAGCCAAAAAAAAGTAAAACTCGATTATTTACCACCTTTTAGGTAAATTTGTGCCTAATGAAGTTTTTCACAACTTCTTAAAATCCCCGAGTCTTTATAAAATCGGAAGGAGAGTTAAGACTTTGTCATTTTCAAAAAAATCATAATATTTGTGGATTTCATGGCCTCACAAAATCCCTAATGTCTTTAAAAGGTATCAAAATATGTTAGACCTTTTTCTTTCGTCAAATTGATCCTCTCATAGAATTCCATTCACCATGAAAAAGTTCAAAATGTCAAGGATCCATGACATCTCCAAATGCCCAAGCCCCAAAGGAATACAAGTTAAAACTTGATAAGAACTTCTCTTCGGATATTTCATGAATTTCTGAAATCTCCAAGAACATTAAAATTGTCAAATTTTCTTGAAGGGATGTTAATTAAGTAATCATCGCTAAAATTATTTCCTCATGAAAATTGAATTTCCATGAAATATTTCATGACTTCTCAAAATCCACGAACCAATTTGAAACATGGACTCAAGTTTAAAAAAGGAATGTGTTTTAAACTGACAACAGTAGGACATCTTCAGAGATTTCATGGTCTCCTTAAATCTGTAAAGTTTTCACTCCTCGGAGATTTTATCATCCCCTAAAATCCACAAAACTTTCCAAACCTTTGTAGAATAGAGTGAAAGGAAATTCCTTTTGGTGATTTCTACCTTGCTTGAAATGCTTGAGATCCATGATAAACTAAAATTCTCAAAAAAAAAAAAATTAAGAGGTAAATTTGATGATTTTAGTGATGGGATTTCTTGCACATGGTTTCAAAATGATGTTTTAGGCAATTGTGGATGAATGTGGTGTTTTCCCCTATTATTTTAGGGTGATTTGAATATGTTTAAATTCTTATGGGAAATGTGTTCATTCTTGAACTACACTTCTCCTCCCTTTTAAATAATTTAGGCTATCTTTCCTAAGAGATGTAGGTTGAAACAAGCAAGTAGGAAAGGGGGACAAACAAGCAGGAAAGGGTGAGAAGGAAAAGCTTTCAAGGACTACATAGATGAAGTATGATTTTAAAGGATTCCTTCCAAAGATAAATATTACATCATATTGGGAAAATGTAGGAGACACCAACCTAGGTCATGTGGACCTTGAGGATTTTAGGAAAAGGATGTATGGACCCAACCCAACAAAGATGGACAAAAAGATGGTTAAGAATGGGATTGCTCAAGCGGCAAGGTTTCCTCCAATAGTTTAGTGTCCTGAGCTAAACATTGAGTGTGCTAGAAATTACAAAAATCACCAAATGAGAGTCATTGGCCCAAAGGGCGGGATCATGGCTAACTTCATAGAAGAATCATTAGTAGAGGCATTTGAAATTTCTTCTCATTCCAAGATGAAAATGTTTACACTAGAAGATGCAAATAGATTATATTTAGATGGTCTAGAAAAATGCCTTAAAACTATAAATGTCAAGTGGGCTAGCAAGACAAGGCAACATTTTTAAAATTGCCTAAAATGTTTATATAGGAGTGATTTTCATAATGAACATGGGGACATGGTGAAATTGTAAGAAAAATCATGGGCTTAGAGAAGGCTGCCCAATTTGAGGACTGGATGTTCTATGTGATTGAAGAAATTGATAAGGGGAGAATTTCCATTGGGCTTGACTTTTAAGAAACAATATTGATAAGCAGCTCAAGGAGGTAGAGAAGACTAGAACTTTCATGATGACCTCCTATGTAGTATATATGTTAGCTATAAATTTAAAATATAGAGGGCCAACTTGCAAAGGAGTGGTGGGAAATGAGCCTAGAAAGCTCAAAGTATATGATTGCTATCCACAGTTGCACTTGTCCAACACCTCCCATTACAAGACGGTGAATGATGCCTTCTTTATGTACATTATAAGAATTTTGCAAGGGCCTTTGTGCATAAGGTTATCACCTAAAGCTATGGATTTGATGAAGAAATATGGCTCTTGGTTCATTCAATTTCAGAAGTTTTCTTATGAATACAAGGCTGCTTGAATAGACCATGTAGGTTGCCTAGGTACCTAACTAATAAGATGGTACTGCTAGAGGTCACAATATAGTTGGTAGCTTTTGACAAAGTTCTAAAGGCCATACATAAAATAGGAATTGGAAATGAATTCTTAGTATCAATTGATGGTTTTGAGGCTTGTCCTACCTTTATAAGTGCATTAAACTCAAAAGTAGAATTGGAATTCTTTCATTTGCAAAATCAAACAGAAAGAAAGAATTTGAATCCCTATGAAGTAGAAAATAAAGTTACAAATAGATCATATAGGCATAAGCCTCACATAGAAGATCATTATTGTGCTAATTATAGGGATGAATTTGAGGTGTTGAAGAAGAGATATTCCAAACTTTTAGTTGAAATGATCAGGCTTTACAAGCCATTTAATATTGCATATCAAATTGATAATGATGGAGATTCGATATAATATCATGATTATGTTAAAGTTAAACCAATTGCTCCTATAGACTGGTCAAATGAAGAAGTCACTAAACTTGGTGAAGTAATGACTTTGGTGTTGAGATATACTGGATTATGGTCTAATTATAAGACAACAGACTTGAAGGATAATTGAGATAAACTATCATATGAATTAATGGGGGATCTTGAATCCCAATCATCAAAAGAAGAGCAAGAACCAGAAGGAGAAGAAGTTGAAATCCATGATGTTGCAAAAGGAGAATCAAAAGATGAACATATTGAAGAAAAAAGAGCTAGAGGAAGAGGACAAAGAATCTCCAAGATAAAACCAACATAGAAGAAGAGGAGGAATATAACTAGGAAATCTACTAAGGATCCTCTTAGGAGGAAGCTTGAAAAAGGAAAAGCAAAGAAGTGTGCCTCCTCCTCAATTGATCAAGCTCCTCCTTCTCCTCCAAAAGATCAAACACTCCCATCAACCACCACAACACAAGAAGAGGAACTTCCTTTTGCTGCTCAAGGTGAAGATACACAAGATATATATTCAATTCCAATTGTTCCTACCACTTCACCAACAAAGGGAGAAACAAAATATGAAGCAATCAATGTGGAGAGTTCTGGGGAGAAGCCTCCTGTGGTATATCAAATAAAATATTCTCTAAGGAATGGAATTCCATTCCCAAATTTGGAAAATTTGAATAGGGTTGTAAAAGAGCTTGAGGAGGTTGCCCGAAAGGAATCATCCACCCTAGGTGAAACTATTGAAACATCTCTTGAGCAACGTGAATAAGAAATGCATCAAGAGGAGTCTATAATGGAGAATCCTAGTGATAACCAACCTTTGGATTTAGTGCCTCCATTAGTAAAGTTCAACATTAAGCAAAAAAAAGATGTTGAGGTCCCTACTGACCATGAATTGCATATGTAATAAATTGATACTAAGAATGCAGGACAACAATAATAGTATCAAGAGTTGCAAAGAGATCAACAATAAGAACATGATGAAATGGAAGAAAATAAAGAACAAGAAACTCAAGGGATGCAAGGTAATGAAGCATAAGAGGAGGATCCTAATGTTGAGAAGTCTACTACCCCTAACTAGTTAAAGGATAATTAGCTCTAGGTGAAACCTATTGTAGAAATGGTGAAGTTCCAAATTTAGATGAATTTTTGGCTAATATAAATAGGCCCAAGGAAAAGAAAAAGGCCAAGGTATATTAAAAAATTGTAAGGGGTAAATCAAATAACAAGCTTGTGTACATTGCCACCCCAAATGCTGATAAGGACAAGGGAGACATTACTCCTGATATTATAATATTTATTCAATAAATTTGGGACCAACTTCTAAGAAGAGAGAGGTCCATGAATTAAGAGAATCTATAGAAACCATTATACATAGATTGGAGAAGGAAGTGAAGTCCAAGGAAAAATTAAAAGAATAGATAGAAGAGCTTCAAATCTATATCAAGCACTTAGTAAGTCCTATACAAAATTATGTTGGTCCTTTTTCCCCACCAAGAGTGTTGTTCAAGGAGGTTGTGCATGAATTGGGAAAATGAAATTTTCCACTCAAGTTACTCAAAAGTGGATTGTAGGGGTATTCAATAAAGGAATTCCTGTTTCATATGGGATTGTGTAGGTGTACAATAGATGTTTAGTTTGTTTTTAGAAAATACAATAAATAATTGCTCTTTGTAAAGCCTCTGATGACAAAATTGTGGTAAGATTAATGATGCTAACTGATGTGCCACAATAGATTTTGGTGAAAGAAAAGGTAATTTATGAGGAAAAAGTTAATGATCTTGTCATGGCTCCAATCCTTCAAATTTAGAAGGGAAATAATGGATAGGGCCTTAGCAAATAGTAAAAGAATAGAAGAGGATTAGCATGAAATTTCTATGGGTTATTATATTTTTAGAAGCAATGATAGGAAAGAAGGTTGCAAAGGAGAACGCGAAGATTGATATCCTAAAGCAATGGTGGAAGGATAGTTTTACTCATGTAATTGATGTTGTTGTTATAGAAGACCATTTGGAGGATGCAACAATGTATATAAGTTTCATGCACAAGATCCAAGATTCCCAGCCAAATTTAATGAAAATACTTAAGGATTTTTAAGCTGAGGTGGCATCCATGTCCCACAGGGTCACCATTATTCCTATGCCTATCCCAAAAGAATTAAATGTTGTGTTATCAAGATTATAAGAATATTTCAAAAGGGAACAAATAAGGAGAGTAGCTTTTGATGATGATCGACCTTGAGGTTTTTGCCAATATTTGTTTTTATTTGCAAAATCCTCATGACCCAACAGGTTATCTCGATCTTTTTGATATATGTATTTTTATTAGAAAAAATATATTTAAATTAAATGGATTGACCTATGTCAGTCACCCTAATGTAAATCGCCCATAGGATTAGATTTTGGCTATTGATTTTAAGTTGATCTCAAACCTTAAGTTGTATTTTGAAAGTCTATAAATATGAGGTTTTCCCTCATTGTAAAGGGTTGATCTAGAATTGTTGTAAAGATATTTTGAGGTTAATACAAGGAAAAGACATTGAATTGTGGTGTTCTATTCTTTTTGCTTTTAAATATTGCATGGCTCCTAATTCCAATTTTATTTTTAGTTGTTTAGTTTCAGTTCATTCATGTTAATGACAAAGTGTTGAAGATATTGGATGAATCTGTTGCTCATACCATTTGTGATTTTTTGCTAGTAAGTTACATTGTATGGCTAGTTTGAGCCCTTTTATTGCATTAGTTCAATTGTCGATGTTTATGCATGTTATGCCAGTAATTGGGTATATGTGTAAATGTTTATGATCTAAAAATGTGAAGATTTCCTTTGAAGATTGCACTATTTCTATATCATTGTGGGTTTAACCTTGAATAATTAAGAATAAGTTTTATGGGTATTTTTCTATCTACAACATTAGTCATTATTGTGATTGTCCTTAGGTTTTAGATTTAGGATCTCTCCAAACCCTAATCTTTTTATCTTTATTTATAAATTTTGGTTAGTTTTAGGAGGAAAAGCATCATAAAATTGTCATATTTGATGATAAAAGTTATTTTCAGATTATAAATTTGGAAATATAGTTAGGGTTTGTACCAAATTTGTAGACATTACAAAACACTTATTTTAGAAGCTTCAAATTTTTAGTTGAACCATGAATTCCCTTTATGAAACCAACATAACATTAACCACTAAGTCATTTTTTAAATTCAAGACCTGGCATATGAAGCCTTGGGGTTATTTTATGAAGATTTTTTAGGAAAGATTACCTTTCAAGAAGCAAGGTACCTAGTTACTTTGTATGTGTTGTGAAGTACAAAAAAACTCATCAACAAGTGGGAGGGATATACAAAGAGGTAGGTAGACAAAGAGGAAGATGTAGATGGGAAATAAAGAGAAGTAGAGTAAAAGAGAGAGGTAGGGTGGGAGGGATAGAGGGAGAGGTAGGTAAAGAGATGGAGGGTGACCATATTACCTCTCTATCTATACTTCTCTTTATCTCCCATATCTATCTTCCTCTTTGTCTACCTACCTATCTATCTCTACATATCCCTTCCTCCCTCTCTACTTATCTCTATCTCCCCTCTCTATTTTTCTCTACCTACCTCTCACTCCATCCCTCCCTCATTCCCCCTCTCCCTTTAAAAATATCCATATCTCTCTTCACCCTCTCTCTCCTCTCTACCTCTCTCACCTTCCCTCTATACTTCTCTCTATCTCCACTCACCCGCTCTCTCTACCTACTTCTCCCTCTATCCCTCCCACCCTACCTCTCTCATTACTTACCTCCTCTCTCTCCCTTCTCTCCTCCCCCTTTTCTCTCTATCTCTCCCTCTCCCTCTCCCTCTCTCTATATCTCTCTCTCCCCTTTCCTCTCTACTCTTTATCCCCCCTCACCTCCTCTCTCTACCTAGCTCTCCCTCTATCCCTCCCACCTTACCTATATATATCCTTCCCTCTATACTTCCTCTATATCCCCTCACCCTCCCTCTTTCTACCTACCTCTCCCTCTATCCCTCCCACCTTACTTCTCTCTTTGTCTCTACTCTTTATCTCCCATATCTAGTGATAGAGAGAGAAATAGAGATAGAGAGGGATAGAGAAATAGGGAGAGATAGAGAGGAGATAGAGGATGTAGGGAGAGTGGGGGATAGATAGAGAGGGGGTAGAAAGAGAGAGAGGTATAGAAA
>VDFB02049217.1:135780784-135815208 GCA_007258455.2 Sequoia sempervirens | reverse complement strand
GTAGGGAAGTCATTGGAAATGAGGTATGAAAGCTAGGATCAATAGAGGGTTGACAAGTGTCAACACTATGAGTGAAAGAGTTGGAAAACCCAAGATCCATAATAAATGATGTATCATAGGATGACATGAGTCTCAAACTATGTCTCACGATAGTATTGGCTATAGGACACCAAGTTGTGAAGCTCATACAAGTTTCACAAACTTGGTATGCACCCAAAATGGATAGAAGGTGAAATACAATGAAATAACCTAGGATGTAAAGTGCAATGCAAATATGTAAAAGCAAATTTTTAGATTCTAAACAAGATAATTTTCTAATTATGCTATGTAAAAACCTAAAAAATGATGTCTTGTAAATGCAATTTTGAATTGACACAATGCACTGAATTTATCAAATTAAGCTTAATATGATCAATTCCAAGAAATAGAAATTTTGTAAACTAAAACAAAAATCTGAAAATAGTAGAACATAATACAAAAATAGATATTTTAATACCTAGAAATTTAGAAAAAACCCCTAATTAGGGACTCATTCACCCCTAGGTGAATGGGTCCTATCTTATGGTTTTGAAAAATGTTTTTATAGACTTCTAAGTTGATTCTTGTGGTTTCCAAATTCTGGTTTTAGACACTGAGCTATAGTTTCAGATTTTTGTGAAATTAAGCTTAATACAAATGCAAAATATTACTAAATTACCAACTAGGAGACCTAATTTGATGTTTAATTTTGATTCAATTTTCAAATGTAAATGAATAATGATGAAATGTTATGTAGATGCTTTGCAAAATGACTGATTTTTCTATATTTTTCATATTTAAAGAATGCGAAAATGCAATCCTAAAACCCTAAATGAGGTGCAAATTTAATGCAAGTTTAAGCAACCCTAAATGAGATTTAATTTAATGCAATGCAATTCAAATGAATGCAAGATCTAGATCTAGGGCTGAAATATACTCCAAACTTAGAAAAATGCAATAATCAAACATCAAGTTCACTATGGAACTCCCTTTGGGAATTCAAAAACCACTTTGCTGAAGTTGTTGTAGCCTACCATGGCATATTTAGATGGCTAGGGAGAAGGGTATCTCAAATTTATGGGTCAAATGGGACTCCCTAAACATAATTAACTACCTTAGGAAGTGTTCTCCTCCTTCATGGACATTAAAAACTTTATTTTGGATGCCCATGCTATTTTGTAGGATTTTAATGAAGTCTATATATCCCATGCTTTCGTGAGGTGAATGGGATGACTGATTGGATGGAGAATCATGGGGTGAGGTTAGCTAGACATTGGGAGGCTAATGATATCTTTCCCATTGATTTAATTAATTTTCTCAATAATGAAAAATCTTAGCTCGTTGGAGGAAGTTGTCTCCTCATCTAAAGGATTGTGTGGTTATCATGGCCATCTCTGGCTAATTAGATACCTCATGCTTGAAAAGATCTTTAGAATCTGTGGGCATCCAAATTGTAATTGCAGGAGGCTCCTCTCCATTATTGTCCTCAGTACTGCACTTGGTAGGCACACACACTTTCTGGGAGCTTTTCTTCCTCTCACCTTGGTGTTTATTTGCATTTGTTTGTTCTTCTCTATGTTTGTGAAGTGTTCGATGATGGGTGGGGAGAGGTATAGAATGAAGTCGCTTTCCTGTGATGATTTCAAGGCCAATGTCAATGTGTGGGAAATCCTACAAAAGGGAGGGGTTACCCCTTTCATGGAGAGGTTGCATGGATTTAAAACTAATGTTTCCAAAGAGTTTCTCAATGCTTGGCATGGCTAGGTTCTGAGCATGTTTGGTTGGGATACCACTATTAGTAAGGATTTAATTGTAGAGGTTACTAGGATGTCAACCAAAGGAAGAAAGTTCTACAGAGACAAAAATTTGTCGGGGTCTACTAGGTTGAATTTTCTTTGGGATAGAGAGAGAGCAAAAATGGTGAGGTTGGATTGTGATGAATATGATAGGTTCAAGATTAAACCTATCTAGCAAGACGTTGACATGGCACTGATGTGGTATTTCACCCTAGATGGAATGTACATGGCCTTGTATGGTTATCACTTTGTGATGCTTAATCATTTTCGACACTGTAAGCTAATTTCTTTCCCCTTTTATATGTTGCTTTCATTAGAAGAGGGGATTACAAATTTCAAAAAGAATCCAAGCAACCCTTTCTTACATGAGGGTTTAATGTTTCTTATCATTGATTTCATTAAGGATAACTGTATTGGTGAAGCTCCTCGTCCCCCTGATTCAAAAAAGAAGAAGGGGAGTGGGAAATTCTTGGTTGAGGAGGTGGTTGAGAGTGAGGGGACAAAAATTGAAGTGGATTCTAAGGCGTGGTCAGATGGGTACCATACTGATTTAGATTATACTCCCTCGTCTAGTGGGAAGAAACCCTCTACTAGTAAGGAAAAACCCTTCATATCGTGTGTAAAGCACAAACTTAAGGAGGTCTGTGGTGAAGATGTTAAGGGAATTTGTAGTGGAAAGAAGGCTAAGATTTAGGGGCTAGTGTTCTCTAAGAAGGTGGCAAATAAGCTTTTGAAGGTCTTAGAGGGTAATTAGGTCAGTGAGGTGGAAAATTTTGGGAACGTGAACCTAGGTTTTGGTGTTGGTGGAGGGACCCCTACTGCTAGAAAGGTGAATAGTGTGGTGGATGTGGATGAGTCTATTCATGTGTCATCTTTTAAAGACAATGGTAAGTCCAAAGTTAACCTTCTTGATGGTTTTCAGGATGATGATCCCCCTATGAGCTCTCATCAAGGAAGAGGTTTATTCTAGGGTGCCATGAACTACTTGTAAGCCTTGGGTCTAGTTAAGGAAGGGGCTAATATTTCTTTCAATTTGCTTATGTGGTTGGTTTAGGAGGTTCAGGACCTCCATGACATAATTTCCCAGTGCAATATCTCCACGCTTCATAGTCTTAAGGAGAAGGATTCCATTTTCGGATTGGCCAATTCTATGAATTCTAGTGTTGGCCTTTTGGTGGATGAGTTGGCCAATTTGAAGAGAGACTATGGCCCAAGGCTGTCTTTGTTGGAAAAGAACTATTGGTAGTTGTGTAAGGACCTAGACATGATCATCAATCTTAGCAAGGAGAAATTGGAATCCTCGGTTGAAGGTCTTGTGTTCCTCAATGATAAGGAAAAGGAATGGATTGGTATATCTTTGTTTAGTGAGTTGATGAACAAGGAGATGAGGGAGAATGTTGACAAGGAGCTATAGACTGTGAACTTGGGCACGGGGCCGAGTGTTCGTACTTGGAGCAAAACCAAGAAGTACAAAATGGTACCTAGGTAGGATGTGGAGGAGATCATGGAAATGCATGACAGGATTACTTTCAAGGACCTAGAAGTGGCTAGAATGCTTAAGGAACTTCTCTAATGCTCACTTGTTCTGTTCTTGTTGTTTGGTCTTGTTGCTTTGGTCTTCTTTTTTATGGGTTGTTGATGTTTCTATAATCAACTTTTTTTGGCATTTTGGGTGGGCAGCCTATTGCTTTATCTTTGCTACCCCTACTCTTTTTTGTACAGGGTTTAAGGAACCCTTCAAAACTTGTTTATCGTTAATCAAAAACATTAGGTTCATCAAAATGAAATGATGAAAAATAGGCGTGTCAATAGAAATGAAGGGAAATAGGGTTATGATGGACCTATCTTCCTCTATTTCATTATGAAATGAGATCCACACAATAAAATGATTATCAACCCTTAGGTCAATCAATTCAAAGTGTGAATCTAAGAATTTCTTTTTTGTGTCAAGACTGGGATCCTAGTCAAGCAACATTTTGGGGAGAAAAACTAAAAAATAGTAAATCAACACCAAATTGCAATCTAACACTTGAAGTAACAAGATTAAGCTCAATACTAACAAAAGCTACAATCAGATTGCAGATCAGAGAAGGGCAGAAGCATGTGTACCAATCACCAAAAGTTAGTTTTTGAAGTTGATCTGGGACTCATTCGCCTAGGGGCGAAGGGTCATAAGTTAGGGTTTTTCTGCAACTTTTGGGAGCCTCTGCTATAGATCTAATTCTCTGGACAATTTTCCTAGGTTTCAGGTTCAGAAAGCCAGAAATAAATTCTATAGATGAGTTTCTGTGAGAATATGACAACGTTTTACAACTTTGATAACTTCTTCAATTTTTCTCTTCAAAAGATCTTCAAGATTTCTTCTACCTAAATTTAAAAACACAAATCAAGAGGGAAATTTTTTTTGCTTTTTGTGAATGGGGGTTTTCCTTGGTCAAACCCTGTTTTGGTAAAATTAAACATTAAAATGAAATGAAACATGAAAGAGGGAATAAAGAATGAAAAAAGCAATTTTACCACTCAACAAACCCTTGCATAAACCTTGGAATGTAGATCTATAACTTGCATGAAATGGCTTCAATGGATATGGATCCTGAACCTTGAATCTTGCTTGAAATAGTGAATTTGAGTGCTTGAATGGATCATGAAACCTACATCACCATATTAGCTCCAATAACATGCATGATACAAGAAGACTTTGACATGACAATTGGATCTTGAATGCTACAATAAATTTGCAATAAATCTGCCTTTGAATGCCCTTAATTTCTCTTGAAATACTCTTGAAATATCATAAACTTGCTAGGTTCTTCTCAAAATCTTCTAGTTGAAACATAGTGAAATAACCTTATATTTATAGGTATGTATCCTCAATTTCCTAAAGTTCAAATATCACAAGCTAACAATGAAATATAGATTTGAAAACATTAAAATACTACCAAAAACATAATTTAAATTTAGGTCCTAGGTCTAAGGGAGGACCCATTCGCTCATGGGAAAATGAGTCCTAGGACCCTAAACCTAGGACACATTTCTCCATGAAAAGTGTTATGTTGAGGTATTAATGAATGTCAGGTTTCTCCTTCGTAAAATATAATAAAATAGGCTTGGTAAATGAATTAAAGGGCCAATAAAGGCAATATTAAGATCGATTAGTTAAAGGAGCCCTAAATAAGTGTGAAAATGTAAATAAATACATTGTACAACACTAAATTAAGGTACAATTAAGTCCAAATTAACTAGGAGGGCCCAAACAAGTGTGAAAATGTAAAGGGATACATTTTTCTACACTACAGTATGAATGAACGAAAAAGGCTTGGTGATCCAATATACAATTTCTTCTCTATTATTTTTAGTATATATATATGTGTATGTGCGTATTTATTTATATTTGTACACACACACACACACATATATATATATAGCATCATAAATTGTCACCCTTGACAATTTCATACTAAGTTTAGCTCCCCCTATGTTCCTAGACCCAACTGTGCTCTTAATTTCCCCATTTTATGGCCATCTTTGGAGGAAACTAAAGATTAAATTGGAAATTATCATTTAATATTCATTTAAAGATATTTAAATACCCAAAACAGGTTTGGACTAGGGAACTAGTGCCCCTTTTTGGCCTATTATGACTTGAATTTAAATATGTTATTGTTGACATTTTAAATTTATAAATTTGAATTTATTTGTTGACTTTCAATAATTAATTTTAGGGGAAAATGAATTAATGTATATAAATATAAGTCTATTTCACCATTTGAAATCCTAATAAAATCCTAGTGAAAAGATTGAGAAATTGAGCATCCTAAAAGGAAGTCAAGAGAAGAATAAGCATATTTTACATTATCAATCAAGATTCATATTTGCAATGCATCAAGTTTTTATGTGAGTTTGTTCATGTTTTATGTTCATTTTTTTTGTGAGTTCTAACACTTGTAGGGCCTACAATCAAGCAACCAATTCTCCTTGTATCTAATGATTATAATTACTTTAGTCCATTAAGGAAAACAAATATGAGTGGTTTATGCTTTGGTATTTGGCTTGGGTATGTCACACCTAAAGAGTCAATTTCCCTATCATGTTTCTAGGTTTCCCTTGGTTTTTCAGAGTTCACCCTTCGTGTTGATGATTTTTTTTATCCAAATTTGATAAAATGAATAGGGTTTACTCAAGAAATTGTTAGCATTCTACCAATATAAGATATGCTTTATTTTGAATTCAATAGATAATTATTCTTTATTTTATACATGCACTATGTCTGAAGTCTTGATTGATAGGGTTAATGAAAAACATCCATAACTTTCAAATGGTTTCATATTTTTTGAATCCAAAAGATTTGTCACTCTATGCTTTCACAAACTAAATTTAAAAAAAATGAATTAAATATGTTTCTAACCAAGTTAGGTTTTCCAAAAAAATATTTTTTTAATATTTTTGAAAAGTCATACTCAAAAACATAACTAATTATCTACTTGCAAAAAAATTACAAAATAAATGCATTACATCTAGGCATTTGTCCTTTACTTATATTGAAAGATTAAAAAAAACATTTTTTCTCATACTTAGGTTGGAGGTGGGCTCGAATGACACATTTTTTAATTGTTTTAAAAAATTATAGTACTGCTTCATTGAAATTTCAAATTTCCACCAAATAAATTTACATATTTCGTAAAAAACCTACTAGCTTATGAACTAAATTCAAATTAATATAAATATTATTGCTACATATTTTCTAAATTATGTTAATAACCTATTTAAAATTTGATGCCAAGTTTCTTAACTCTATTTTTATTTATTTTCATTTCCACTTAGAGGCATAGTTTCATCATGATCCTGCACTCACTAAGGGACACACTCTAAATATCACTGACTCTTGATACCATGGGGAACAAATTCTATTCACAATGATTCTCCATACAAGGCCTCAAAGCACATCCCAAGACACTAGTTCCCATCACCAATGCCCTTTAGGGATGCTTGTTTCCTTTTAGGGCATCTAATTCCTATTTAGGCATCTATACCCTTGGCACACCTCTCAGGCACTAGTGTCTCTACAAGGGGGCTAGTGTCATAGAAAATGAGCTTCCTTGGACTAGGGAATGACCTCCAAGACCCCCAATCACTAAGGAACCACCAAAATAGGTCTACAACACCCTATGAACTAAAAACACTAAAAAAATGACTCAAGGTCAAACTAAGAGTTTGATTTCTCCGATTATTGGATACCTTTGACAAGTGAAGGATAAGGTAGGGATGATTTTTAATGCCTCTCGAACAACCCTAACTCTTTCCCTAAGAAATAAAACACCAAATTTAAGAGATTTGACATATTTTTTATTTTACAAGACATCACAAGAGGATACCAAAGTCCCCTAAATGACACCAAACTTAAGGAATGAACTCCAAAGAGTAGGAAAATAACATGATGGGTCTACAACACCATGAAAGAATATTCCAAGACACTTGAATTCATTTTAAAATCAATTAAAATATCCTAAATTCATTTTAGTACCAAATGAAATGTTCCTAAATTCATGTTACTACTACATTGCATAATCATTAGCATCCATAATACGATCATGCTTAATTCCAATAATGCATCATGTAACTATAAATAAATACACTATCCATTTTCCATGGATAACAATTCATCTCAAGAAAAGAGGTCCAATAAACCATATGATTACAATCACAACAAATAAGACTTAAATTTCCTTTACATATATAATTACATAAATAAATCAAATGGAAGAAAGCATGATATAAGCATGAGAAACCTTTGCTAAATTTAAGCCCTCGTCAACTCCACCACAATCCTTTGATCCCAAATGGTGGTTTTTGCACCACCCAACATTGTGGAATTAAAAGGGTCCACTCCCACCATGATAGGAGATAGTCACATGGGTCACAAGCACATCACTCACACCAAACACATTAGAAGAGGAATTAAAGACATCTACACTCAAAATACACATCATATAAAGTACTCATCTAATATCACAAGATGGATCAATCATAAGTAGATTCAAATACAAGTCCTCATTGGGAAAAATCACCAATGTCACATAACAAATCCACATTGAGAAAACTCACTAATAACACATCACAAATCCACATTAGGAAAACTCACCAATGTCACATCTTGTAATAATCTTAGATAACTCACCATTGGGAAGCACAAGGATCATCATTGGGCAAACTCACCAATGATATATCACAAACACACAAGAAACTAGGCTAAGATGCTAGAGAGCTAGTAGGGAGTGTCATCATGGTGCTCATTAGTATGGAACACACAAAATCTAATGCTCCTCTCATATAAATGAGGATACTTGATCTTACAATACCAAATCTCTATGAGTTGGCATGTCTTCCCAAAAATCTTAGCCTTTACAAGCACTCAAGTCATGAGAGGGGCATCCATTATCTTTATTAATTAAAATTATTTGTGTTTCATTAATTTCCACGATTAAAAGACTCGCCACCCATGAAAATCCTACAAGCCAATTTGGGTTAGCTACACATTGGGAGCCACTCCCATACCCTCTCTAGTACTTCGTTCCTAGGATCTTCACACTCACCAACAAGTGTGGCATGAAAAATAATGCAAAATTCCAATTTTTAGCCAGATTTCACAGAGATGTTTTCACAAGATATATTTTAATATTTCACAAAATACACTTTTCTTCAAACATTAAAAAACATCATATTTCACATAAACTACCAAATTTTCTCATTTTTCAATAAACCAAAAACCAAGAAATTCTTTTCAAACTCCATTAAAATTTCTTGAAAAATTAAAATTTCAAATTTTAAAATTTCTTCAAAATTAAAATTTTAAATTTTAAAATTTCAAAGTTTAAAATTTCAAGAATAGCCTTTGGTGTCAAAAGTTCCCACCACACATTCTAAGCTAGAAAATTCACATTTTTATTATTTCCCAAAAAATTAGGTGTTATAACCCCATTTCAATGAAAATTCTCAATAAAAATCTAAAACTAATGATTTAACATTGAATTTAATAAAAAGAAATGCATTGGGAGGTTTCTACTATTAGAGTAATAAGTTAATTACTTGATTAATTTATTCATATTGATTAATTAATTAAGTCACCTTTACTTTATTTCACTTAAGCTAAACTTAGGAATCTTTATTTTTACATTATTAAATTAGTCATGTCGTCTCATTCATTATGATCTTGACACTTATGACATGCTAATTTATTCCTCATCCTAGGGTTCTCTTTAGGATTTTGATCTCCTTTCTTAAGGATTGATCTCTTTGTAATTATTAACTTCTCAGGAAATGCATTTTTGCTGCATATTTGCAGAGTGCCATTCTTGTGTCTCTTGATCTCCTTTGGTGACATGTTATTTGCTTGCAGGTGTTCATTGGGATGTATGAGGTTGGATTATCAACTTCTACATGGTATCATGTTCTTGGTTCCTCTTCATGCACTACTTTCAGGCATTCATTTTTAGTGTACTTATCATACCTCTCCCTTGTCAGCATTATGGGGGGGTTTCTACTGTTGGTGCTAATGCTTCCTTGGTTTTGTGTTGGAGTGAGCTATGTATACAATATTTGTTCTTATGTACTAGGTGGATGCAATGGCTAGTTACCCATGCATTTCAATGAGATGGAGCACTTACCATATGGACACTCTTGCATTCCTATTTTTGGAGGTGACCTTCCATTTTCACTTGATCAATTCTTCAGACTATTGGTACTTGTACCATTTGTATCTTCGAGTTTCAGATTTTTTTGACTTGGTTTTCCATTGGATTAGAGTAGTGTTATTGAGGTCACTCATGCATATTTTTTTCTTCTTGATCCTGATAATCATTTGTTTCAGAGAGGGTTTTTCTTTCAGCATTTCAGCGGTCATTCTACAACAGTGTTTGTAGCTTCTTCATGCTTCAGTGGTGTTTTCCATGTTCATCCTTCGTTCCTATCTTTTGGTACAATTTCTTCTTGATTGGAGGCTTCTTCGTCCTTCACTCTTGTTTGGAGGCTTCTTAGTCCTTCACTTGTATTTCTCTCTTTTGGAGAGGATATTTTCCCATGAGGTTTTCTCTTTTTCTCCTGTTGTGAGAGATCTTTTACATTTGTACATGGGTACCTCATCTGGCCTAGTTGTCGGGACCCATCTTTGCTTTCATGCATTTTGTCCTTAGTTTTTTAGCTTCTCCCTAAGTTCATCTTAAGGGGGTGTTAGATTAATATGTTGTTTACTTGATTAATTTAATCATATTGATTAATTAATTAAGTCACCTTTACTTTATTTCACTTAAGCTAAACTTAAGAATCTTTATTTTTGCATTATTAAATTAGTCATGTCATCTCGTTCATTATGATCTTGACACTTGTCACATGCTAATTTATTCCTCATCCTAGGGTTCTCACTTTATGGTTTTGATATCCTTTCTTAAGGATTAATCTCTTTGTAATTATTAACTTCTCGAGAAATGCATTTTTGCTTCATGTTTGTAGAGCACCATTCTTGTGTCTCTTGATCTCCTTTGGTGACAGGCTATTTGCTTACAGGTGTTCATTGGGATCTATAAGGTTGGATTATCAACTTTTATGTCTACACTCCCTTAATCTTATTCCAATACTCAAAATTGAAATCCATAGACTAATTTAAAATAAATGAGAAGAATACCTTAATCTATGTTAAATTTTCAACCACCTCAAGCACACTTAACTAACACATGAGATCACTTGCAAGAACATTACCCTTCCCATTCATGTCCTATTACATCTAATCTCATCCAAATCCATTCACAATTTCTTCCACTATCCACAAAACAATTTTTCACAAGAGGGTTTTCTCCTCTCTCCACTTCATCCCAAAAATGAATAATGAAAAATAAAAAACCCTTTCTTTCCTATTTACACTTTTTCAATTTCCAAAATAAAATAATATAAATTTCTTTTCTATTTCTTAAACTACCTTTCCCTCAATTTTCAAATAAACATTAAAACTCATTCTAAAATCGCACTCAACCTTTAAATTCATGATTTAAATCCATATAAGCCTATATTCAATTAAATTTATAGAAATAAAAATTCAAACATGATAATTAAATCAAGTATATCCCACATTTCCCAACCCAAGGAATTTTTGCAAACATAAATAATAACTTAAATTCATTTTTGTTTTTCCCTTTTTTAAAAATAGGGAAAATATTTCAATAACCAACATAAAAATCATTTAAATTCCTAACATTTCAATTTCAAAAAACATGTAGTTTAAACTATTAATTAAATAATACATCTACTAGTCATTCATGATATACATGGATTCAAAAATAACTCCTAACTCGGATCTGGGGTAATTACTGGTCAAATATGAAACATGTCATATTTGATTAGAGTATGATTGGGACTAGATAGGGAGGCCTAGTGTGACATCTCATAATTAACCACTATTCGGGAATAACTCAGACCTATGTAGTTAGATAGAGAAATAACATTGTACTTTTAACCACTCAATGCATGTCAAGGGTATATGCTCAATGTATATATCATCGAAGCATAGCATGGACACCCAATGAGGTACAATAATATAAAACATAAAAGTAATATCCATCATATATATCATTCATTTTGAACATCAATAATTAGGTTCACATTTAATTGCTACATGAGTAATGCACATCAGTGAAATGAAGCATAATGATAAAACAAATATAGAAACATATAAAATTCCAACAATTGACATGTTGAGGAACCTCATCTCGAACATGTGGTGGCTCCTACACACCATTTAGAGAAAGAATGCAATCACAACAAAAAAATCACAAGGAAATGGTGATGCTAGAACATTGATCTCACATCAACAAGCTACAATCAGGAGGGTCACTACACATAATATCAGATAGTGTCCATGTACTCCTATTCACTAAATTATTGTAGGAAAAGTATTCTTTTGGTAGAATGGTGTCCCAATTTCATACCTTGTCTCCTATTAAACATCTCAACAAGTTGCCCAAACTTGTGTTGACTACCTATGTTTTTTGACCAATATGTGAGTGAAATGTAGAACTAAAATTTAGGTATGATTTCATCTTCTTCCATAGTATCTTGTGAAATTATTGTCCCTATCTAAAATGATACTCCTTGGTAATCCATGTAGTCTCATAATCTCTATAAATAAAAGGACAACAATATACACAATGCCATGTATTTTCTTGCAAGGAATTAAATGCACTATCTTGGAAAACTAATCCATTACTTATATAATCATGTGCTCTCTGTCTTTAGAAATCCTAATAAAAAATCCATGGTTATATCCTCCAAAGGTATTTTTGATACTATTAGAGGTTGATACAATCTGATATTTACTACTTCCTTTTTCAAATTGATAGGTTCTACATTCTTGAACAAATTTCCTTACATCCTTATAAATTTGAGGCTAAAAATAAAGTTCACTTACAAAGGCCACTATCTTATCTATATAAAAGTATCTAACTAATCCATCACTATGTTTCTCCTATATTGAACTCCGAGGAATGCACAATTGGTTTCCTTTGAATAACATATTATCTTGATGAAATAATCCAACCATATACTTCTATCTATCACTACCTATTCTCTACTTTTTTTTGCAGGATTTCAAAAAATATAAATCATCTTCATACAAGAATTTTAGCTCTTTAAATCCTATCACAACTACCTTCATCTCTATCAATAGGTTTCTCCTTCTACTCAGTGAATTTGTTACTTTATTCTAATTTATACTCTAGTGTTTCAATACAAATATATAGATCTACATGAATTCTACCCACCTAATGTTTCCTTGATTAAATTTACCTTAGATGTTCAAATATTATAGGGATTGATGCTCAATATAAAACACAAATTCCTTCAGCAACAAATAGTGTTTCAATTTCTTCAAATATTAAATTATGGTATAGAACTCTTGATCATAGAATCAATATATCTTCCTTTCATCATTCAACTTCTTACTAAAATATGCTATTGGTTAACCTTCTTGAGTCAACATTGTTATTATCACACTTCCACTAGCATCACAATCAACCCAAAATACTTTATCAAAATTGGGAAAAGCTAACGCTAGTTTTTTTGTTACCTTTTACTTTAATAGTTCAAAAATATTTTGTTCTCCTAATGTCCATTTGAATTCCTTTTGATCTCCTCTCATTGTTTCTATCAGTTGTGTAAAAAAAACATTGAATCTCATAATGAAATTACTATAAAAACTTACAAATCCATGACAATATCTCACCTCCCCAATTCTTACTAGTGTTGGACACTTTGTTATTGTCCTTACTTTCTCTAGATCCATCTTCAATCCTTTCATAGAAATGACAAATCCCAAATAGACTAATTTTATTTTCATGAAAATATACTTCTTGATGTTTATCGGAAACTTCTCTTCCCTCAATTTTATTTTCATGAAAATATACTTCTTGATGTTTATTAGCAACATGAATGTGCTCAGTGTGTTGGTAGTTCAAAAGGCATGACTGACTTCTCATACAACTCTTCATGAGTCTTGAATGCATTCTTCCATTCATCTCCTTCTATTATTCTAATATGATGGTATCCAATTTTGAGATCTATTTTTAGTGAAGTACTTTGCACCACTTAGAAAATCCATAATATCATCCATCCTTGGAAATGAGAACTTTTACTTGATAGTGATCTTATTGATAGCTCTTGAGTCTATGCACATCCTCCATTCACCATATTTCTTTGGTACTAATACTACTAGTATTGTACATGGGATTAAACTTTCTTAGATCAATCCTTTCCTCATCATCTCCTGCATTGGTCAATTTATCTCCATATTCTATGTTGTTTTCATCCTATCTCCAAGTATGAGATTTATGTAACGACTAATACTCTGGATTGGGGGTAACCCTTCTCACACATTCTCTAATATAATATATTGATATTTTGTCAACATTTCAAAGACTTCATTTTTTGGTAGTTCTTCTTCCTTTGTGTTGGTATTCACTTCCTTTTTGTTATTGCATCTCCTCAGGATTAATGTAAAACACATGTTCTCATTTCTCAATTCATCTAGAAATTTCCTTCCATCCATCAAATAGATTATCAAATTATCACACACTTTTCTATCATGCTCCTCCTCCAAAGTAATTAAGATATGCTTCTTCCTATTCAAGATCACAATTTAGGTTTTGTTTCTTCCATAATTTTTCTATTTCCTATCATACTATCAAGGTCTTCTCAACAACATAATTCATGCATCCATTGGTATTGTTAGCTCTCAAAAATGCAGGTAAGAATACCTCAAGAGGTTGCCAATCTCTTGGTATGTTTTAGGGTAACGAACAAAGCCAAATGTCTTAAGATTTCTACTCTTTAGGTGCTACTAGACCTAGGCGGGTGTACCTATATGAATTGGTCAGACTTGACTTATGATCTTCTCTCTTGCAATGATTTGTCCACGACGGAAAATGGAAGTGGACAAATAAAATTTGGTATAAATTGTATAGCAATACTAAAAAAACTAAATCCTAATATGTTCAGTTAACAAATGTAAAATGAATTGAATAAAACCGAATGATGAAAATGTGGAGACTAGTGCCTTATAGGGTATGCGGAGTTGAGAGAAATCTAAAATAGGTACTTCTTTCTGGAAAATATTCAAGTTGTTCAGCATATATTTAGTTTATAACTTGTATAAACATGCAAGGTTATGATTACCAAGTCTCCTTAATAATCCAACTGACATTCTCTAATTACTACGATCAACTTAAAGGATTTAATCTTTACTTGAAAGAACCAATCAATTGATCATACAGATACAACAAATGTGCACTGATAAACTGGATATAAACTTGTTACACCAATTTAAATAACCAGAAAACACCAACTTTGGAGACAACTTCAATAATGCTTTCAATGAACACAATAAACAACTGATTCTAGAAATGACTGCACCATATTAAAAGATCTTCATTGATATCTCCATAATTTCAAACATGCATCATAGTCTCATAATTGTGAAACATTGTATTCTTCTGTATATTTACTATCCTATCTTCTATCCTATTCTACTTATCTCTATTTCGTGATCAAAATAGATATTTATACATCGAATACATGAAAGGATGCGTCCTTTCAGAAATGTCATATGTTTACTTAACAAATATATTAGAGGATAATTAAACTCTGTTTAGCCACAAGTGAGTTTTAGCAAGATGATCCAAATAATCTCGGCGCTCGTATGTATTCGCATCTCCAACTGTGTTTTGGATCGTGATTTCTATCTTTATCATCTTCTCATTCTGCTCGCCCACTTCTTCTAACGTTGTATCCTCCATAGAAGCTATCCTCATGACTTCATTAAGCAATGACTCACTGTCATTTTTCCATCATGTGGCCTCTTTAAGTTCGCCTTTGTCATTAGAGAATGCAATCAACGTTTTCTTAGTAGCGCTTATCAACCCCTGTTCATCCCCTTGTAGTTCATCATAGAAATTTTGATGTCGATTTATAATATGATTTGCAGCTTCAATTGATGCACTGTTAGAAGCACCTCTTTGGTCTATTTCATGAAACTTCTCCATAATCCATCCATCCATCCTTTTATGCTCCCTTAATGTGGCAAGGGTATGTGAATGTTAGCCCCAAAGTTTATTCAACCAAGGTGTTAAACTATCCTGCCTTTTCTTGATTATTGCTACAATTGCATCATGCTTTCCCTAGGAATAAGCACTTGATCCTACCCAATGATCTTTCGACTCAGAGCTTTCTCCTTGAGTAAGCATCTTGGGTTTCTTCATAGTGATTCCTACCAAATCTTTTAATCTATCATTTTCTCTGAACATCCTTTCATTATTTTCTCTATACATTTCTCTTTCCTTTATCAACATCTGAATTTGTTCCTTGTTCAGTTTTGCAATATTAATTCCAATTTCTGTAGTAGCCACAGGATCAGCTTCTCCAACCTTTAGATTCATGACATGTCCAAATTCCTTTTCTGTGTCAATAACTACTGATTTCCTGTGGGGTGGGTACAAGGCCCAAATCATCAATGACCCTTCATCAGTATTGTATTTTGATCCAACATACACCTTTGTTACACTTTCTTTGTCAAGCTTGTGTGTAGCATTGTTGTCCCTTAAGAAACTATCAAAGACAAGGGCAGAATTGAGATCTAGCCTGGGGAAAATCATGACACCGGCATTTTCTAACATTTTCCTCCCCTTTTCAGGGGTCATACCTGTCATCTCTTCATCCACACATTTTCTCAATTGGTTTAGGAATTGCTCTTCATTTCCTATAGTAACATCATCAACCTTCTCCCTTATTTCCTTTCCTTTCTGTTTATACAAAAATGCTTTGAATTCTAGGGAATTTATGAACTCATCATCTGAAACAAATGATCTATACTCAATATTCCTTACATCTGCCTCTCCACTTTCTTCAACACTCAATTATCTGATTGGGAAAACATACTGCTAAGTTCTCAACCTAGATACCTTTTCAGGTTGGCTTTGTGGCACATTATCCTTAAGTGTCTCTTCCCTAGAAGACAACTACTCTACATTCTGCAGGCCTTGATTATATTTTTCAACCACCATTTCAGCTTCTTCTTCCTCCAGATTCCAAATCATATCATCAAAGGGATAGGGCACATGCTGATACCCTCCAAAGTTTATCCTCATTTTAGCTAAATTGATATACCCCTCTGGGTCAAAATTCTTTCTGGGTGGTCCCCTCTTCATATTGTACTGAAGCAATTTATCGAGGATCAAATTATATCCTTCTTTGGCCAACACAGTAAAGTCACCAAAACACAATGTGCTAGGCATAAAAGCTTGCTTCCCAAAAGAGATGAAATTCATTACACTGTAGTAATCCATCTACTTGATAATCTCCAGATATGCAATCATGTTTGGGACTATTTTTGGCAGAATGAAAGGGGCATCTTCAAACCCATAAACTCTGATCATTGTAGCTCCCTCCAAACAATACCAATCTCCCTAGTTATGATCAATTGGCCCATTGAAATCTTTTGGCAAAAGAAATCTCTTTATCTCATCAGATAATGAATAATTACAGGGATAATTATACAATCTGTACAACATTTTCACAAAATATTCTTCAAAATGAATGAAACTAGCATTAGCAAACCTACTATCCCAAACAACGGTCCACAATTGAACTAGTAATGCTTCACCATCTTTACTAAGCTGAGAAATTCTCATCTCCGGAGGCCATACTCCCAACTCCTGTCCAAAATAGAGTACCAGATGCATCAACAATGAATAATGCCTGAGATGAAGAGTAGACGATCCTCCTTTTATATCCATCAGTCCTAAATCAAGCCCCTTATAAATGTATGAGGCATAGTCAAATGGCCAAGAATTATGATACTGGATATCTGTTGTGATAATCATTGGCACAATTGACATATATTTCGGGGCATCCATTCCCAATACCTGACACACTGAGAAATAAGTGTATTTCATATAGGGTTCAAACAGGTCCACATGATAAGGAGGTCCATCATCATCCTGTAGAGGAACTGGTTTGCTGCCTTGTTTAACTCTGTGAATTGGCAACCTCCAACCCTTATAGATCGTATCCATTCTCAAGAATTCTCTCTCTAGCTCTTCGTATATGATTTCTTCATTACAAAACCCTTCCAAATTAAAAACTTCCCCAATTGCCTCCTTTGACAAATGTATCTGTGGTTTTCTAGATGGGTCACATATAGCTTTGTGCTTTGGGTCATAGTGATCAGCCAACAATTTTACTAATTCAACATTTACAAATACATTAGGGCACACCAATTTTCCTAGGTTGAGTTTTCATGGATTGCATACTGGTTCAAAACGGTTTCTCTGATGATAATGAAAATTAAACAATTCATACCCTCTTATGGTGGTCTAGACATCTCCTATGAATTTGCATTTATCATCAATTTTATCAACTTCTGCCCTAAGTTGTGCAGACCTTCTGGCTTTAGGCCCTGAGCCAGGCAACTGGTCAATGAGATCCTGATTTAGTCTTCATTCTGTGCCTTCATGTTCTGTCTCAATTTTCTATTTTTTTCCTTTCGGATGACTACTTTCACCCTGTTTCCTACCCTTCAACTTCCCTGAGCTAGGTGATTCCATTTCCTCAAAATGACAGTAATTAAAACCAGAGGAATTAAGATGTGAAAACTCATTGTATTTGTTTGAAGTTTTCAGAATGAAAGAATGCCCTGGCTTCGTTCGCTTCGCTGGCTCCTTTGCTATCGATCCAACACTAATGCTTTTGATTAAATTTTCCCTCTTATATCCATCGTGCCATTAATGTGTCAGTTGAAGCATGAATGAAGAGTTATTTGAAACTTACATTGTCGCATCAAATGTCTTGTCGGTGAGAAAATTTCAAGTCTGGGGTGATATCCTCTTGCAACGTTCATTAGATCTTTCGCCGAAACATCCTGTAGTTTCCTTGAAACCTTCAAGTCTCGCCGATAGGTATTGCTTTAGTTTTATATGTCGCTGTGACAATTCCGAGTTGGGGAGATGTTTCATAAACTTCATTGTGTCTTACCGAGATGCACCCCATGGTAATTTTCTAGTCGCTGAGACATAACCACCCTTTTGCCGATGAAACCACATTTCGGCATGACCTTCAAGTTTCTTATCAATGAAGTTAATCTTGCTGATGAAATCAATTCAATCGGAAAGACTTTGAATCTCGAAAAGACTCATACCGATGCCAAATGTCTTGCCGAACTTGTTTCTCCAATATACTTTATTCGGTGAGATTCTCCCCTAAGTAATTCATCGGTGTGACTTTCATATTTCGGTGAAACTCATGCCGATGACCCTTTCTCTTACCGATGCATATCTTTATCGGTGTGACATTTGAGTTGGCAAGACTATGTGACTTCCTCCTGATAGCCTTCTGATGGAATCCCTTTGCGCTTATCGACAAGACCCGATGCTTTCTCTAAGACATTACTCCGATAATATTTTTTTTGGCTGATACATCACTCAATGTGCTAGTCGGTGAGACATATGTGAGTTCGCTATGACTCATTCTGATAACAACTCTCTTGCTGATATGACTTTTTTTTCATCGAGACAATAGATGTGTTCTGTTGATAAGTGCTTGAGTATAAATTCGGATTGGTGTGATCTTTCTGAAGTCTTGTCGATAGTCTGCAATAAGTATTCATTAGTGGAAAAAAATTATAAATCGGGGAGACCCTGTCCTTCTCTCGCCAATATGGATTATGTAGTGAAATATGCATGATCCGATGGAAATAATGGAACCACATGGCAAAATATGGGCAAAAATATTATGAAAATAGGAAATTGTGTTTATGGTGAGGACTATTTTGTAGACTCATTAACTATAAAATTTTCAAAATTTTACAGTTCTAACAGGTATAATAACATGCAACACCTCATCATTATATTATCCTATGTGAAATTTTACCTAATATTCTCACTTACCGCTATCTTGTGATCATCTTGAATCCATGTGATCCTATAAGAGTTCAATTATTTTATCTAAGCTTCAAGTTCAACTTCCTCACCATTTCTTCAAAAACCAAATTGTATGTACTTCCACTAGCGATTATAAATTTACAACACTTAGTTGCTAATGTGTATACCATCCTAAATAAAATTTTGATTTCTCTTATTTTCTTAGTTTTCTTAGTCTACAACAAAGCTCTCTTGATGACTAATGACTCACCCTTCTTAGTTTTCCAATAGATCTTGGTGATCTAGTAGGTTCCTCATCTAAATATGCCACTCTTCCACTACTCTCTCCTCTTTTACTAGTACTCTCTTGATGGAATTCAAATGATCAATGTCCTTCTCCTCCATATTTGAAATAAGTTCCTCTAAAAGGATTCTTGTCAAATCTCTTGTCACTCCTCTGATATCCATCATTATGATAGGTACTATTTCTTTCTCTATGATTGTGGTAAGAATTTTATTCACTCCTCCCTTGGAATTTTTCACTCCTATCCTCTTTGTGATGTGGAATCCCCTCCCTTTTTCTTCACATATGGTATCCTTCCATCGCATTATGGTCTATCTCTTTATAATATTCCTACTCTACCTTTTTCCCTTTGTTCAATTTTTTTTTTCATCTTTTCCTCAAAGTTTAGTGCAAATTGAAAGGCTTCTTCTATTGTCACCCTTACCAAACTCAATTCTTGTTGTATTTTCATCCTAAGGCCATATATGTATCATTTTAATTTCTCATTGCTAGATTCACTATGACTAGTTTTGAAGACCATCTTATGGAAATCCTTAGTGTACTACTTCACTGTCTTCTTCTTTTGCCTTCAATTTTGCAATATATTCAACATTTCTAGCTTATAATCAATAGGTATGGATTGGTTCTTCAAATTTGTCGCCATCCTATCCCATTTTTTAATTCCTTATTTTCCTCTTCTATTTCTATCTAATTGAACTTCTCTCCACTAAATAGCAGCATGACTTTCGACTCAGTTTTATAAAATATAACCCTTTCTAGGTCTTCAATCTCCTCAAATTTGAATTATTCTTCCATATCATTTATCCAATTAATCAATTCTTCAAGATTTAAATTAAAATCATAATTATAAAATTTTAATTCTATGCATGTTACCAATTTTGGAGATGACTTTCAACATCTTGATCTAGTCTAACTCTTCTTCTTCTATGGTTTCTTCATTAAGATCTAGGACTTGAACTCCCAACTCTTCATCATGGATCTCATCCTCATGTATATTTTTTAGTCCTCTCTTCCTATTCTCTTCTACAACATCCAATTATATCTTCATTATTCTTATCATTTCCAAGATTTCTTCCATCCTTCCAACAACATTGGTCATACTAGGAATTCTCCTTAGAGGCATCTTTCCTTTCAATCTGATGCAACTACCTCATAGTCAATACTCTATTGGAAAAAACTTGAAAACTACCTCAAGTTGAAGATCTATTCACATTGGATCTTATGGAATGTTTCCACTCCCAAAGGTTTCAAAACTAGCTTTGATACTTCTTGATGCACTCACAGATGGAGAGGACCTAGAGCTAAAATTTCCCAATTAAACAACAAAGATTTAACAAAGTAGAGTTATCGACAACATAAAATAAATATCATTGATTCAACATAACAAATTGATTACATAATGCTTATTTCCCTACCACATGTAGATTACAAATTCACCCACATGATTCATCAGCCTTATTACAAACTTACATGTGAATAATTCAAAATAGGACTCTAATCATTTATTATCCTAATTCCTTCTCTCTAAATATCCATTATCTCACTTGCTTCTACTTGAATTATCTTAACTATCTCTCCATGAATGTGATGGATGTATATATATCTGATCCAGGCCTTAGAAATGATCTATACCAACCACAAGGTGTCCCACCACCTGATGTTTGATGAAACATGTGACTTAGCTTAATTCTAGTATTTTTTTTAGTGGCTAATATTCATCAATTGGCCAATAGTTAAAATTTTGGAATCCAAAATTGGCTAATAGTTTGAGTTATAATGTGACTTGAATCACCACATTTTTACAAAATTTTATTATAGTAATATTAAAATCACCAAAGAATTTATTCTATTAAAAAATTTAACTCAAAAAATTTCCATAATATTTGATACATGATTAGATCATATTCATCTAAATTTTATAAATTATAGTAGAAATCTATATTAATTCGCCAATAGTATATCATAATTATTAGTTCCAATCTTTAGTTTCCACCATTGATTTAAAATATAATTTGATGGACCTTGTTATATTTTGTGAGGTAAAATATACCCATGATATAATTCTCATAGGGCCCGCAATTTCAAGCCCTGTGAGTATTATAGATTGTGGCTACAATTTTCCTCACAAAATACAATGAGGGTCATTAGATCAATGATCCAAAAGAAATTTTGTCCCCATAAACATTACGGATCATGGGTACATTTTACCTTGTAGAATACAATGATGGTTGTTAGATTATATTTTAAGTCAATGGTGGCAAGTAAATGTTATAGTCTACCCCTTAAACCCATCGATAATTTCCACCCTTTCGCTCCTACTTTTCCATAAGAAATGTGTTTTTAGATTGGATAGATTTTCCATCATAATGAATTTTCCTATTATTTTTTAGTATTCACCAAAATTTTCTATAAAATTTTAGTGATATGAAAAAAATAACCAATAAAATTAATAGTTTTTTTGAAAAAAAGGAAAGATTCGCCAATAGAAATTAATATTTTTTCCTAAAAAATTAAAAAATTCGCTAGGATTTTATATCTTTTTTGAGGGGGGTTTCTTAAATTTATCATTGCTTAATTCCTTTAGCAAAGCTCCAAGAGTTAATTGAATGTGTTGTGATTTTGTTTGAATACTACTCTATTCTCATTCTTGTGATATGTTGGGTTTGATACTGCTAGGTATAGAAAAAATTTGCATGCTTTTCCTGATGAAATATGTATTGATTTCTTTGTACTACAATCTTTTGTTAGTAGCATCTTCCCAAAAATTGATCAAAATATATGGTTCTCTATTGCAAACCAAGTTGATGAAATGTGGAAAATTGTGGTATGATTTTTTGGAATCTCTTGCATCAATCCAGTAATACCTAGAGAGTAAAAATAAAATTGATAAATTTAACAAACAAAATATTCATTTTTCAAAAAATGCATTAAGTTATTTTGATTAAAAAATTATGGAAGTTAAAAAAAATACTTAATAAAATTAATATTCTAATTATTGAGATGAAATTCCTAACTAAGATCATATGCATTTTTTCAATTTTGTAATATAAGTTGAGGCATCTATGCATTATTTCAAGTGTATAATGTATGCATAAATATACTAATGAGACTATATATGAGATACATTAGTTTTTTTTAAAGAAGTTGTATGGTAAAATAAGTTAATAAAATAATTTTAGAATTGTGCCATAAATCAAATAATTGATTTACAAGGGTCAATGCAAGATCATTACAGGCCAAACAGGGTCCTTAAGTGGCAATGAAAATATAGAAAAATAAACTTAAGCAACTTCACATAAGAATTTGAATAGGTTATTAATATAATTTGGAAAATATGTAGGAATAGAATTTGTAGGAAATTAAATGTAGTTTGTAGGATACTAGGATTTTTTGAAAAAATATATATATATATTTGGTGAAATTTTGAAATTTCAATGCAGTAGTACTTTAAATTTTGAAAAAAATAAAAAAGAATGTGTTTGTCTAGCCAACCTAAGTATGAGAAAAAATAAATATTTTTTAAAAACTTTCAATATAAGTAGAGGACACATGTCCATATGTGACACACATTTTTTTGTAAGTAAATAATTAGTTATGAATTTTTTAGTAGAAATTTTAAAAAATATTAAAAAACTTTTGTCTCACCACCCTAACTTGGTCAAAAATTTATGAAATTCATTTTTTAAGCTATATTTTGTGAAAAGTAGAGTGTGATACATCTTTCAAATTCAAAAAATGTTTAACTGTTTAAAATTTATAGATGATTTTTAATCATCCTACCAATTAGGAATTTACACACAGTGTATGCAAAAAATCAATAATAATTATCTATTAAACTTAAAATAACACATATTTGATATTGGTAGAATGCTAAAAATTTACTAAATAAAGCATTTTCATTTCATCACATTCGAATTAAAAAAGTTGTCAGCACAAAGGGTGAAGCCCTAAAAAGAGGGTGAAACCTTTAAACACATTGGGGCAGTTGACTTTTCAAGTTTGACACCCACAAGCCAAATCCCAAAGCAATCCCAAGGAAAAAAAGGAGGGAGAAAAATTATGTGAAAAAAATGGGTATTCGTTTGTAATGAATATCCATTTTTTTAGAAATAGGTACTTGTTTTTTATGTCTTCAAAATAGATATCCATCTATCAGAAACAAGTACCCATTTTTTATGTCTTCAAAATGGATATCCATTTTGAAAAAAAAATGCATGTTTTTTTGATTTTAAAATGGATATCTGTTATTACAAAATGAATATCCATTTTGAAAAGCCCAAAAAACCCTCTTTAGTAAAATTGGTATAACTTTTGTATTTCTTATCAAAATTTTGATTTTTTATGGGCGTTGAAAAGGTGATTCAGAGATATAAAAAATGAACAAGGTAGCATTTCTAGATTATACACAAAAAATTAATTATAATCATTTTAACTTCATATTTCATTTTTGGAACATCAAATGCTCACTACTTTCACATATGATGTCCCTTTTTCATGATTTTTTTTGGAACAATCATCTCAAAATACTTGAACAATTAGAGGAGTAATCAATAATGAAATATTTATATTTTTTTAGTAAAGAGATGAACAAATATTCATAAATCATCAAATCTCTTGTCCCTTTCTCTACCTCTCTATATTTCACTCTCTCCCCTTGATCTGTAGACCTATTTGTCCACTTGTCTCTCTCTCCCTCCCTCCCTCTCTATTTTTCCCTCTTTAGACCTCTATCTCTCAATCTATTGAGCTCTAGATTTATCTACCTCTCCATCCCTCCATCCTTCCCTCTTTCTTTTTCCCTCTTGATACCTCTCTAGATCTCACTCTCTCTACTTGAGCTCTAGACCTATCTTTGTACCTCTCTCTCCCTCCATCCTTCCCTCTCTCTTTGTCCCTCTTTAGAACTCTCTCTTTCTCTCTAGACCTACTCTCTACCTCTCCCTCCCTCCACCCTTACCTCTCTACTTAACTCAATCTCAACTCTCTCTCCATATCCCTCTAGCTATCTCTTTATATATTTCCCTCACACCTCTCACTCTCTCTATACCTACCTCTCCCTCCCTCCCTCCCTCCCTCGCTCCATCTCTCTCTCTATCTCTCTCCCAAGATATATACCTATATCTCTACCTCTCCCTTGATTTCCTCTCTCTTTGTCCCTCTTTACAAACTAAAACTAATATTCATCACAACACAGATTTGCATAATAAAAATGCAAGAGAAAAGCAAATCTTTCCTTTATTACTGAAATGACATTACAACATTGCATGCCATCATATGGTCTTTGATTACAATAAATTTTAATTATATGGATTGGAGCTACCTTTGTACTGCTTCATGCCTTCCACCAACCTCCAAGCCCTATTCTCTCTCAAGCCTTTCCGTCTTCTACAACTGACTCTCTATACCTTCCTATTGTCGACCCTCTTCACACCCACACTTCTAGACCGTTGAATCTCTTCTCACCAACCAACCATTTCTCTCCCCCTTCTTCTTGTTTCTGATCAGACTATATCTCCCTGACTAACTTTACCAGCAAGCCAACTCCATCCTATAAAACCCTATCCAAGTTCACTGCATTTTCTCTTTTCAGCCAACTATTCCCTAGGGTTTTTTATCTGCTTTAACATAGATAATATCTTCATTTAATTATTTCACCTATCTTGCCTTAGTACCACCACCGTCACCCAATCAACAATCAGGAATGGTTTTCCCCATTGTTTGCACTATCATCTCCAGCACCCTGCCACATTCACGCCTTAACCACCTTACTTTGAATCATTGTGCCATACTATTGGAAACACATTACATTATCGAGCTGAGATAGATTCAAGTCTCACTGATATTGATCTCTTTCATCAATACCTCATCACCATCATATTCACCATTCACAATTCACAACAACAATTTGAATTGACATATCGTCCAATCACATTCTTCCATCTATCTGTCCACGTCATCGCCACTTCCCCATCAGGTCCTGCAAAATTCATCGACAAAATGCATTGTGTCAAGGGGATTCCAAAGAAAATCCTTCTGATATAAGAAGGTCTACTCAATATAGCTTTATCGAAATGTCATCAGGACTGTTATTTCATTCCACTGATACCCATTGTCCCATCAATGAAGAATCTTCATGACATCACCTGCTCAATCATTCATCACCACCTATTAGTCATGACATCATCCCCCCTTTTTCATCATCACTTAGCATGTCCCATTTTATTGGGATACCGAAGAGACTTCGAAGCAAATCACATTGATATCCCAAATTCTTTCCAAAAAATCCCTTGTCTGATGTTATCAGAGTTTTGAACAAACTCCATAAGATGTCTCGCCGATACATGCCCCTCTCTTCAATTCAGAATATTGAAGGGACTCGTCAACTCATCCTATCGATATATGCATCTCCCTTTGATGAGAACCTTCACAATCGTTCATTGCCATCACCTTCACTATTTCCATGTTGGAGAGTCAAGAAACTATGTCTCTTTGAAATACCTATATCCCATCGATGAACCAATTCACCGAACATCGAAACACAGATCGTCAGGGGTTAGAGTTTGCTCCTCCCTCATACTATCTACCATCTTTGGAGTAAGGAATAATCCCTATCCCCAACTCGTGAATCTCGAACTCATCCCTACCAACTTCTATTATTTTCAGGTGTCAGAGTTTCACCATGCCTCATACATTCCATAGCAATTTAAGCATGCCTTAACACTGAATGTCTATGTCCTCCTGTTACATCCATGAGTAAGCCACAAGCCCGAAGTCTAAAACTAGAGTAGCCTGATCTGAAAATGACTAACTCCTGCATTTCTTCCTTGGCATGTGATAAATTGTAGGTCCGAGGCCCAAAGCTCGAACCTCTGCACATCTTCAATACATAACTCCATTCTCCTACTCAGCAAACTCTATCCAATTTAGCCCTTATTCCAAAAGAAACAACACTATTGCATTAGGGGAAATTTACATAAAAAATGGGCCTCCTAAGGAACTCTAAAAAAGAAAAACTTATCTCATATAATACAAATTATTTAAATATAAAAAATATAAATGACTTAACTACATGAGTTAAGTGGAGACACACGTTTCTATTATAATTCCTTAAAAAACTGAAGTTCGTGATTTTTTAAAAATGGTACCATATATTTCTATTATAATTTATTAAAAAACTCAAGTTCACTTTCTTCATTATTTATTTTTTATTTAAAAATTGTTAAACTCAAGTTTGGAAACTTATATTTCTATTATAATTTATTAAAAAAGTCAAGTTCACTTTCTTTTCTTGATTATTTGTTTTTTTAAATTAATTTATTGTTTGTATTAAATTTTTTATTTTTATTTTTATTTGTTTATATTATATTTTATTATTTGTATTATAAACTCTATTATGTTTTGTTATTTTAACTTCGTTCTTTTATTTTTATTCTTTTTATTTAGTCCCTTGTGTTTATTATTTTATCTTTTGGTTTTATATTTTGTATCATGTTTTGGTTTTTTTTTTATTAAGTTAATTTTAGCTTGGTTCTTTCAGTTTACAATTTATATATATTTAATATTCATTTTTAATAGTTAGCATGCTTGTATTATTTTTTTATTTGTTATCTATTAATTGTTTCCTTCTCCTTTATTTATTTTATTATTTTATTTTATTGTTTGTATTAGCTTTTTGTTCATTATTAATTGTTTTTTGTTTTATTATTTGTATTATAAATTATTTATATTATTCAATTTTTTGCTATTATGTTTCTTAGCTTGGTTCTTTTATTATTTATTTTATTTAGTATCGGATGTTTTTTGTTCTTTATAGCTTGGTTCTCTATTTGTTAGTATATATATAATTTTGGCTTGTTTGGTTTGATTTTGTATCATTCATATTTTTTTGTGTATTATTTATTTTACTTGCTTGTTTTCTTATTTCCTTTTACTTGTTAGGGAATTAAGCAATTTACATAACTATGCAATTATTGTTGGCTTGTATTTTGTGTTTTGTTCAATTTTTTTGATATTAATTTCTTTCTTTTGTTGTTTTTAATTATTTTTCTCTCCTTTCCTTGGTTCTTGTGCAACCCCCCTTCTCTGATCCTTTTTATTCAACTCTTGGTCTGCAGCTATTCATTTTACACCTTATGCTCTCTTTTATCCTGATGATGGATCACAGAGTGTGATCTGAAACATTGATGCAAAAAATACAAACACAATCAAAGCCAAAAATATTCAATCGATTATTTATTTTTATTTAAAAAGTGACAAAGTAAAAGTAACTTTAGATATTTTATTTTATATATATGATTTTATAGATTTAGATTTATTATGTTATGTCTCTGCCATATTTAGATATATTTTTTAAAATATAAATATACTGGTTTTAAATATACTTAGATTTATGATGAAGTTTTTGAACTATATAAAATTTAAATAAGTGGAGAGAAAAAATTGAGGGAAAATTTTGATGTTGAATTGTGGAGAGAAGAATTTGTGCCATATTTAGATATATTTTTTAAAATATAAATTTTAAATATATTTAGATTTATGATGAAGTTTTTGAACTATATACAATTTAAATAAGTGGAGAGAAAAAATTGAGGGAAAAAATTGATGTCAAATTGTGGAGGGAAGAATTTGTACCATATTTAGATATATTTTTTAAAATATAAATATACTAGTTTCAAATATACTTGATGAAGTTTTTGAACTATATAAAATTTAAATAAGTGGAGAGAAAAAATTGAGGGAAAATTTTGATGTCGAATTGTGGAGGGAAAAATTTAAGGTTGAATTTAAAGTATCCATTTATTTAAACTTTCAAAACAATCTTGTTCTAATTATTTGGATAAAGTACAAACAAATTAGAAAACAAAAAGGTGAGCAAGATTTTCCTTTTCTTTTTAATAATTATTTCGTTTGAATTTTTTAAGAGTATTTTGAATAATTTCATTACAACTTCTTTAGAATAATCTCCATATGATATGTCATAGAATGATTGAAATATTTTTTGTTGTATAATAGGCGGATACAATTTTAAAGAAGTGAAAAATGAAGAAGAATTCATATATGTTGTGTGTGGAGTTGGATGAAGAAATGCAGCCATATCAGAAATGAAATATAGTGAAGAATTATAATATAGATGAAAACAATTTGAGAATATTGGGAAAAAAAATATAGATATATGGGCTAAGGGAAATTTGTATCCTCTTGATCCTAAAAAATAATGATTATCCTAAGTTTGATACTATTACTGGGCTTATGAAATTTTTATGCAATGGGGAAAGTGGATTGTTAGGTACTGCAAGAGGCTTGAAGGAAATAGAGAAAAAATTGAGAAAAAAATAAATTTTGTAGAAAATAAGATGCATGAAATGGATAATACAGTCTCTAATTTAGTTGAAGTGAAAAAAGGTTAGAATATGAGTCTATTGAACATTGGAAAGTTTGAAATACAATGGTTCAAGAAATCTCATTATTGGAGAAGGAAAATAAGGATTTGAAGTTCAAAGTTGAAGCTCTCAATAAAACTATTAGAAAAATGAAGATAACTCCTCTAGGAGGAAGGATGAGAATCAAAAATTTAAATAATATTGTGTCTCTAGTATCTTTAGGTAGTGGTTTCAAAAAGAGAGTTCAAACTATGAAAAGTATAATTGATTCTACAAAATTGGAGAAAACTATAGATAGCAGCCATAACTTAGCCTCACTTATGAAGAGTTTATTTAAAAAAGATGAGATATTGGCAATGCTTCATCAACCTCAATGTGCTACATTAAGAAAAGCTTTGGTTGATGAGATACTAAAAGATTTATCATGTTCAATTAATGCTAATGATGTACAAGGAGCATGTGACAATGCAGGAATTAGTAGGAGGGGATATGACAAAAATTTTAAGGCATTACAAACTGGAATATTAAATGTTGGGATCACTAAGGTATTTTTGCCTCACCCATCTCATGTTAGAGTGGAACGGTCTAATAGGAAAAAAGAAGTTCAAGATTTTGTTGGAAATATGTTTCACATCCAAGTATCAAAGGATAATTCTCAAAGGAAACGACAAACACATATTGGAAGGGAAGTCTCAATTACTTTAAATCCAACAAACAATGTTTGGTTTGAAGCTGAAATTTTTTTACAAGCTATAGTAAGGTATTATGATATTTTAGTGGAGGAGGAAAATGGAAAACTTGTATTTTTCCTAAAATTAGATGAGATGGAATTGATAAACAATGTCAAGTATGAAAGAGTGTCAATTACCCTAATGAGTAGAGCATTAAATCCAAATATTCATGTTACTGATGAAACATATTTTCCTGTACAATCAGAGAATCACATTTGGTGGCTTCACCTATTTAGAGTAAACAAGGAATGTTATGAAGATATAAAATGGGTTTTTGAGCAAACTAAGATACCATCCATGATTTCCTCTCATATGATGGGAGAGAAACTATATGTTGATGGGTATAGATTATATAATGTTGAATGGCATATGGCTGCTGATTTGAAAACATTGAAATGCATGTATAATATCAGTCATGGAGCAAATGAAAAGCATAGTTGCATTTATTGCATGCATTCTTGAGACAAGTCAAAAGAATTAAATGGAAGATTTTGTAAGGGTATATTAAGTTGTGACCAAGGATTACACCCTAATAGAGATGAAGTTGATCCAAATTTAAAGCCAATTATCCAAATTCCACTCAAAAGAGTACACATATGCACTCTTCATGATTTTGTAAGAATAATTTAAAAACTTGTTTATTTATCAATTTTATTTGCATGGAACAAAAAACCAAAAGAGTAGGCATAAAAATCCATTAAATCAATTGAAAGGGTATTATCAGATGTAGGGCTACATGGAGGTAATGTTCATATTGAAAAAGATATGAAACGTTAAAGGGCTCGTGGTAATGTTCCATCAAAGCCATTAATGGGAGGTGATAAGGCTCAACATTTTATTAAAAAGTTATAATACCAAAAAAGTAGAAGGGTTCAATGGGAAATATATAAGGATCTGATCAATGCAAAGGATGATCAAAATGAAAAAGGTTCCTCTTGGCTAAGGAAAATAAAGGCATGGAGTTCATTATCATCTTTGTTCCCTTTGATGAACAAGGAAAGATTCATTGAAGGTGATGATACACAATTTATTGAACTTGTAACAAAGGTTACAAAGGATTTTCTTCTAGAATGGGAAGAAAATGAAATCACTCATTACATGGTAAGAATTCATATGATTTTTTAATTTATTATATGTTTTATATAAATAATCTAGTGTAATTTGTATTAGGTTATAATTATTTTCTTTTCCCTTGGTGTTTTTCAGCACATTCTTTATGCACATGGTCCTTGGTTTGCTAAAGAGTATGGGAACTTGAGCATTTGGAATACATAGGGAATGGAGAAGTCTCATAAGCTAGCAAGGAATTCTTATAATAGGTCTAATCAACATGGTGGAGGATCAATACCATCTAACCCATTGATCCAAATGAGTCATTGGTTCTATAGGCACATGCTTTATAGACTTAACCAAAAGAAAAACTTACAAGTATGAATAGTATTGATGCTACTGTAAGAGAAGTCAATGCAAGATGTAAGAGAATTCAATGCATGACGAAAGAGAAGAAGAGAATAATATAATCTTTAATGGATGTCCCTACCCTTTAATGGGTTACTGCCACTGAAAATATGCTTATTGCAAATGTTTTAACCTTGCAGATGTATGGCTAAAGCCAAAGACATTGCACATAGTTGTTATACATGTTTGAAAGACTATTGTCATATTTCTGAAAACTTGGTGGAAATGATGACAAAATCATGCTGATCTCAGGTACTTTTTGATGATAAACATTGTTGTAGAAGTTTAAATTTTTAATGAATACTATTGTGAGTCACAATAAAAGACCTCTTCAATGATTATTTGTATTCTGCTATGTTGGAAAAATCAAATTTTGTTGCACTTTTAGAATTTTGTTATTTGTATTCTACCATGACCTACTATTTTGGATTTTTGCTTTGTTTACAACCTGACTTGAGTTAGAATAATTGGTATTGTTCAAGCTAGGCATGTATACTACATTCTTATCAAAGGTAATCCAATACATATTTTTTGTTAGAATTTGAATTATTTTGGTTCTTTACTACAATAAGAATTTGATGTTGTAAGAAATGACAAATTATGATAGAGACTAATCAAAGTAGTTTCCCAAATGATGCAAGCTCTTAATTGTAAGAAAATCAGCTGGAAAGCATAAGCAAGGGAAAATCCATGTTGTAGAAAATGTCATGGTAACCACCTAGGAAAAGAATACTTCAAGGAAAAGAAATCAGTTGAAGCAATTGATTAATACACACAAAGTGAAGCCTAGTATGGCACTAGCAAGATAAGCACTCAAGCATTGGGCATCTTCAAGAAGAGAACCATCTGCCAGGTAAAACACCATTAAAAATAAAATCATATTAAATTCCATGGAAACTAAGGAAAATTGCAAGTCTCATAGAACATATAGAACTTCCACATCTTCTCAATATACATGAGATTTTAGGGGCCAAAAGCCTCCCTATTGGGGACTTATGATCCAAAACGGATGGACAAAAATAATTGAATTCAATTGCATTTCAGTTCTATGGTTTTTGTTGCCATAAAAACACTCAAACAATACACACTCACTCACACATCCTTCCAAAGACAAAGGCCAAATGTTCAAATATGAGGGAAAGAATGATGTAGTTCTAAGAAATATAGAAAATTGATGGAGGCTTTGAGAATGGATGAAACCCTCAAGGACCTTTCCAACTCTAAGAAATCACCTTATCAAATAAATTCTACATGTTACATAATCATCAAATACATAGACATGAAAAATTTGAAATGTGACAAACTTGTCAACTTGATACAACATATGCCAAATTATTCTAATGAATTCAACATGTCAAACATTTCACCTAACAATTTTGTAAAATATGTCAGAGGTGTGTTAATCAAAATTGACAGTCCCAAATCCCCAAAGGTAAGGCTCTTCCTAAGTATTGGGTGCCAAACTCAAGGCAAAGCCTTCAACCTTTGATCAGGTAGGTAAACTTTGAACCAAATATTGAGGTGGGTAAAAGCTCCTTCACTTCTGACTATGCTAAACCAAGGGGGGCTTCTCTAAGGTGCTACAATAGATAATACCGTAGAAACTAAACACTTACCCTGATACAAACTATACCCATTACATAATGTACCTCTATTTCAGTTGTCACTTTGTGACTTTATGCTGATTTGCAATATTCAAGGTCAAGCACCTTATTAAAATAGATAATCTACCACATGAATGTCTATGAATGTGTTTTATGATAACTCCTTATACTTCCATATACATTCAAATGTGGAAGTTGGAACACACTATCACAAATTAAGTTGAAAAGATGTTTATATTGAGTTGTTTTGAGTGTATTAGGATGATGGGGAGATGGATCCAATAGCAAATTAGTGCCTCTATCCAATTGGACAATAAATTCATTGAGTTCATACAAAACTGTAATAACAACAACCAATGGTGGCACCTTAATGAAGGTGTCACAAAATACTATATTTTCCAAAATGCAAATGCACACTAGGTTCTACACATACATTCAAGGAAATAACAGATAGTTGTAGAATATTAGATAAGCCTATTTAGTAATACTTGAATATATCCATAAATAAAAAAGATACTACACAAAAGCTTTCTAAAGATTTTACAACCTTCTGATTGGCTAACTAATTAACAATGCATCTAGAAGTGCATACTATGCACAAGGAGACACTTAGTCAAGGTTGATTTTTCCTTTAATCACTCACTTTTCAAAGATTACCAATTGTCATTATAAATTTGGGATAAACACAAAACATTACAATATCAATTTGCCAAGTCGTCAAGTTTTGGCCTAGTTTGACTACTAGCAATGCTTCTAGATTGATCACAAATGTGGAATGGCGAAAAAAAATTAATCAGTTTTTAAAGGGTTGATAGTTTCCAAGATGAAGCTAAGATATTATAGTGAAGAATAATTGAATCTGAGAACAAGGTTGGGAAATGACTAATGAGATCTCAGCCCTCCATTGAATGGAACGAGTAAGAAGTGGCAAAGATGGGAGGATGCACACAAAGTTTAAAGTGTTTAATAATTGTCAAAGGGTGTTGCACTTTTCAAGTGGCTCCACCAACACTAAATCATGCCTAAGGATGATAGACGTCTAAACGATCCACCATGAAAAGGAAGAACTTAAAAATATGAAGAAAGTAGCAACTTTCAAGTGGCTTCACCATGAGAAAATCACATCAATGAAATGACAAATGGATGGAGAAAACAAAATAATTGTATAAAATGAAAGAAGAAGAAATCACATCTTTTAAGTGGCGAAGCCACCTTAAAAACACAAATAAGAAAAGCAAGTCAGCCAAGTTACATTCAAGTGCCTAGCTTGAAGTTTTAAAGCAATAAACACTCAAAAAGATGGCACCATCTTATCTAGTCAGCTTATATTAGAAATAAAGCAGAGATTAAAGCTTTTATGGTCTATTTAAACATATTTCTTCTTATTAAAAATCACACAACAATTCTTACTTCTGTTGTGTTTAGGAAAAAGCTCTTGTTTCTCCTTGAATTTGCAGGTAAAGGTCTGATTTTAGGCACCAAGCTTATTTGTCAAATTTGCAGCATAGTGAAGAAGATTTAAACATAAATACCAGCTTACCTTTCAAAATTGTTGCATTTATTTCTGTTGTTATACCAAATACCTATTTTTAAAGTGTTGTTTTGTCAGTTACAGCAAGGTTACTCTCTCAAGTTTTCATATATTTCAAATTTAAAACAGCAAGAAGAAGACCCTTTCGAAGATGG